>CM041778.1:112843920-113443920 GCA_023374045.1 Limonium bicolor
ATGGTGTCTGTTCATGAATAATAATGAAGAGCAAATCTCAATTGGTGGGACATGAGGATAACCCGGGAAGACGACATCTCGGGCCGCGCGGTATGGAATATTCGGGAGTTGGTATCTGCATCAGATCCTTCGCCCTTCTATGTGGAGCACATCCTGGAGTCTAGAGGCGACTCCGCTTTCCCGGTGCGTGACGTCGGGAATGGGGGAGTGACAAATTGGTGGAGCTTATCCTGGAGTCTAGAGGCGACTCCGTTTTCTCGGCGCATGACGTCGGGAATGGGGGACTAGCTATGGAGGAGACGTCCTCCAACGTGCGGTGATAAAAGAATTCACAAATAATCCTTAAAGAAACAAGGAATGATTAGCACCTACATGATATGGTCACGGGATCTAACTATATCCCCAGACCTGGTGCCAGAGAATAGAGAAAAACATGTGTAATGAGACCAAGCAAATAAGAAAATTCACAAATGTGATTCTTTAAGAAACAAGGAAAGATTGGCACCTACATGTTATGGTCACGGGATCTAAACTATATCCCCAGATCTGGTGCAAGGAAAGAGAAAGAAAATACACATTATGGGAATAAGAGAAAGGAAATGAATACACATAACGCTCGAATGATCCCATAGTGAGGATCATTGGTAAACATACCTACGCACACGTCTGATGACTTACATAATTGTTGTTGCGATACTAGCAGCCTGTTGTGCTTGATTGCATGTTTGATGTGGCTATGACGCCAGCATGTTATACTTGGATGCTTGTTGTTAATGCTTTGCTACCATTGAGTGTGTATGAAACTATGATGTATTGCGATGTGCTTTACTGCTTTATTAGAGCATGTAAATTGACTTAATAATATTCGACCAAGTAGTCGTGTGGCCCGGCAACATACGGGCTACACACGTTCATACTCAGCGTAGTTTGCTGAGTCCTTTACAACCCAATTTTTACAGGTATTGAGCCGGACGATAACGGAGCGTAGGTGGGATGGCTACCATGGGGGTAGTCCATCAGAGCAAAATTCTTGAGTTGTAGTAGTGTGCTTGATGTATGGGTTGTTACTACACCTGGGATGTAATTTTTAGTTACGATTTGATAATATTGTTGTAGACACTCGGTATTTGGAATTGTATCTTGTATTGTATATGGGTTTTGGTTGAGGGCTGTTTCCAGTCATGCAGACCGTAACTTGGTGTTGGTAGTATGGTTGTGTCAACCACGTGGGTGGTTGGCGTCTGTGAGACCCGGATGGAGTTTATACCGCTGCGTAGTCATCCTGTGTTACCGTTAGGCGCATCGTTAATTGTTGATTGTTATTTGAGGGTGTTACAGAAAGTGGTATCAGAGCGTAGTTGCGCTCTGATGACTGGAACAGAGAAGTACCGAGTATAGGAAAACCTAAATTTGGGAAACGGGGTTACGGGTTAGTATGTGAGGCTCGTTAGTTAGGGTTCTTCCCTAGTTACTGGATACCCAACAGACACCTACACCCAACCTCCACGACCCTAATTTTCTTTAAAAATTCAGAGAAAGAACGCCAGAGAGGTAGAAAGTCTCCTCATACTCGGGAGAACCTGATCTGGCAATTACTTAGTGTCATACAATCAACCCGTGGAGAAAAGACTGTACTATACAATCGACGTTGCCAAAAGGATAATACCCGTAGAGGGACCAATTTTAGCGGCAGCTTGGGTCGACATGCTTAGCAGTCGATAGGACCCTACCTCACAGGCAAAGAGGACCGAAATACCCAAAATCTATGAAATAAATAAAGCTCAAATAAGCAATTAATTAAGCCAAGATTGGGATTGAGATAAATTCTGCAATTCGAACACTTGAGAGGGTAATTTAAGAAAAACCTCTCGTAAAACAATGAAATAAGAGAATGTAATTCAAGACGAAATTACACCATAAAATTTGTACCACCTGCAATGCTTAACGAAGCATGACACAATTTTACACACTAAGGTATAATATTACTGAATTAATAAATTCCCTGCTCCCTCTTACGTTCTCTTCATTCTCTGCGCTATCTGAGAAACATAATACCACCTCCTTTCTTCTCCTTTTATTCAATTATTCCTATAAGTCTTTCAATCTCAGACGGCTGAAACTGGTGACCACAACTGGTCATTCCCTCCTGCTCCTATCACCAGCGAACGCGGAACATACATACCAATGTCTCCTTCATCCTCTTCTCGTTCGAGTTGTTTTATCCCTTTGGAACCTAGCAATTGTCCCACTAAGGACAAAATGTGGCTTGTCACTCTTCTGCAGTACGATAACATGCCATCCCACCATATAAATGAGCAACAAGTTTCACCATATAAATGTGCGAATCAAAATCTAGAAGTACGTACAATATCTAAACAGCTATCCTCAAACATTATTTGCAACTTCCTGGAATTAGAAACGCGCTGGTATAAGGATCGTAAATAGATCCCTCAAATATTTAACGAGTATCATGATCACGAAGATCAAATAAGGGAAGAATTGTACAACAAAAAGTTAAGTTTCAATCATGGATGAACACATTCCAAAAGAGGAATTGTCGGGATGCCAGCAAACAATGTCGCTGATGGCTGAAAAATCCGGTTATAATAAATAAACCCTTTACACCATTTATTAAAATTCACTATGCCTATGAGAGGACTGATACGAAGCATCACTAATTAATACAGTGAAAACATAAAATTAAAAACTCTAATTCCAATAATCAGTATACTCACAGGATATACCTACCAAAGAACGCTTGGAGCCATATTTGTCTGAGCTTTAAATGAGTGTCCAAGACATGCATAAAACTTGTCCCGACAAACTTATATGTAATAAACTTACAATTCATCTCCTTTATAAGGCTAACAATGGTCCAATGCAAGATCTTTCAAACTAGTTATTGGTCTAAGCCTTACTATAACATCAGTAAAGATTGTCGCAATGGTTCTGAATAATAACCCTACCCAACTGCAACAAATAAACAACAACCATGACAAAAAGGAAGTCAAATGCGGAAGCACCATGCTTAGGTAACAGTTAGAAAATACCTAAACTTCTTAAATCCACACCCAAGGTTTAGTGGAGATACCTCCAAACACAGACCCGCGCCAAACCTCTCAGGCAGAGTTCCCAACTATAAGATCTTTACTTCATACATTTTCAAATAGAAAAATATAATGCCGCTATTATGACAAAATCCTGCTAAACACACTACATCCGTAGGACAAAGGTTCTAAGTAGACCCTGGAGAGCAGTTTCATTAATTCAGGGGAAGTTGTGATAATCACAATTATAATTAAAAGACCCGAGAGGAAATCCTGGTAAGATTTATAACGTAGTAAATATAACCTAGACAAATGTAGAGTCGGGGACTAAATCGAGAAACTCTGAATAAGATTTAGCAAAAAAATACATAAACATATGTATATACACATATAAATCAGGAAAGACCCCGATATCTGTAGAACTTAAGGAGCTAAATAAAATGTAATTAAAGGATGTCCTGATTAGTTACGCAACCATGCCTAACTCGAGTTAACAATACAACTCAACGACCCAAATAAATAATGAGACTTTGATAGTAATAACAATGGATTAAGCACCATGAGTTGGTGGAACCCGAAAAGAGAAGCTAAACAACTTCAGATAAGAAGAAACATCCAAGGAATAATGATGAGCAAGTAACAGAAGGGATTAAGATCAGAATAAAGAAATTAAATTAAACGCAATTATAATAGCAAAGAAAAAGATATATACACATATAGAATTAGACTTTAGAGATGGTCCATTCAAAGAATTAAAATTTGCAACATTAAGTCAGATCGAAGTGGGCCTAATTGGTCAAGCAAAGCAAAATCAGTCAAATTAATTAGGAACTCAGATTTAGAATCGTTCCGACTCAGCCGAATTCGGGCAGTAGGTTAAGGTCCAAATTAGGAATGCATAAGGAATCAAATATGGATGAATAATTAGGTATTGAAATTTGGGAATTGTCAACAAAATAAACTGATGAACTAAGATCATTTGTAAGCGAGGAGAAAATAGTAATAATATGATAACTTGGAAATATAGAATCGTATATCCCAATGGCTAACACTAGAAGTTGTTAAACTACATATATATGTGCACATGGTACGAAGATTGGGATGAATAGAACTTACGACATCAGGAGGACATAAATGTATATATCAATATACCATTAAATCTATGGAAACAATCATATGTGAGCATATATAGCAGTCAAAAGGGTATTGTGATACAAGTACGACCTTGGAACGGATAACACATAAGTATACATATATTTTAGATTCAAGAATGAGCGAATATATATATGGACACATTTAGATGTATATATAGATGGAGAATTAAAAGAATTAACTTAAAGGCTTAGATCTAAATACCAATCCATGAATTGATTGCTAGTTAACTAGGAACAAGTGAGATAAGAACTTAAATTAGTTAAATTGATTGGTCATTTAAACAGGACGTGCAATGTTGAGCTCGACCCTGGCCAGGTCAAGTGACACTGAGCACAAATTGGGGTACAGGGATAGTCCAACACTTACACTGATCACGTCGGTGTTGGATGATTCTCGAAACCTCCTACAAGTGGACACACAAACTACAAATAGATGTGAAATCTAATAAGTCAAGAGTAGGAAAGTGCGAAGGAAGCGATATGAATGTTAGATGATAAAATAGTATAGAATACATGGATATATGACTCAAACTTTAGAGGGTACACACATGAACTTCATAAAATATGTACTATCGCAAACAAATGCAATGTATAATCGGTAGTAGTCAACTACGTTAGTTCCTGGTGGAACATAATAATGACACTAGACCGTATGACTAAGCAGAGCCAGTCAGTAGTGGTTGCTGGATACAAACATAATAACAAGGATAAGAAAAACTAAACATCCTATATTAAATGGTATATAATCGCAAAAAAAAACCGGTAACACGTATAATTCGGTAAACCGGCCGTGTCGAGACCATAATTCGACAAAAAAAAAATAAAGGTTACTTGAAGACAAAGAAAGATCTAACTTGACTGTACACATTAAGGGATAAAAATAAGTAGTAATGCTAAGAGAGTCAACTAGCTACCTACATATAACTAGGAGCGGTAATATAAACCAAACATGTTGTCGTAGCAACGGCACGTTTGTAACATTGAAAAACATGAAGCACTAAATCGTTACTACGGAGCATATATGAATATAAACCTAAATGGTATCTAGAAAAATAACTCCGACGCTTAGAAGCGCACTAAAAGCATGATCTTCCGACCTCCAGAGTAAATGGATGGACAAGCTACAACCCACCAAGACTGTGAATAAATTAAAATACCCTGTATCGGTCAAGAGACTTCTACTTCTATACAACTAAGCCAAGCATTACATTGAAAGGTATAATGAGGGAAAACTAAACCTGTAAATAATCAGAGTCGCACAGAAGAAGCTGGTGGACCGTCTCTCACATCTTCCAGTGGATTAACAAAACCCCAATCCGTCAGTAAACCGGTATGAATACCAAAAAAGGCCTTTTGATACAAAAACCAAGCCATTTACATGGTTAGGACCTTTGATGGGATTATAGTGAGAGCTACATTGCATAGAAACTAGATTCCTCCAGGATACTTAAACATCTTGAACCAAAGTTCAAGAATGATATAGTGGGGATTACGTGGGTGTAATCCACTTTTAAGGGGGGTAGGCGTGTTTCACTTTTGCTGTTTTGTGGCTCGTTTGATGCGTTGTTGTTGGTTGCTATGGTGTGAACTGTGTATGGACTGTTTTAGATGCATTGTAGTTGTGAATGAATGACCGGTTCTCTTGATTACATATGAGTACAGTTTATGAGTATTACTGGTACATTGCAATATTATTGAGAACTTGGTCAAGCCACAGATGTGGCGTGGTGCTTATAAGCACTAATGGTGAAATAAACTGTGGAATTTACGGGACATGGTCCCTTGGTGAGAGAGAACGAATTTGGGATTTGATCCTTTCACTATGTGTATTCCTACAACCACACGTTGATGGTTAGTAGGTTTGTGTGTTTTGGATTGTGTGTATGTGAATGGTATGTACGTGTATGTACACTTTGTCGTGAATGAATGCGGGACTGGATCCCAAGAATTAACGAGAAATAAAACATCGGTTAAGGAAGTAACAACTTCGAGACGAAGTTCCTTTAAGGGGGGTAGGCTGAAATACCCCGAATAATTATCAGTTTAAATTCACGAAGGTTGAATTAAACTATGAGTAACAATTATGATCATACTCAATATATATATATATATACCTAGTAAATAATAATAACATCGTATGTGCGTATCGGTACGTAATGTGCTCATATAAGCTTAAATATATATGCGCACCTCTGAACCGAAAACGTCAATATAGTCGCGCATATATACATATACATACGTATATACAACCAACGTTATATACATAAACAACGACGGGGCATAATAGAATAGTCGTATGTATATATACATATACAACTAACAATGTGACAAAATAAAATAGTTGTGTATATAACTAATAACGCGACATATTATATAATCGCACATATATGTACAAGTATACAAGAAATAAGCATGCATATAACTTATACAAAAGAAAGAGGGAAAAATAAAAGGGAGGAAATGCGCTCCCGCTGAGGTTCGAACCCCGTACCTCTCGTACCCATCCCAGACACTTTAACCGGTTGAGCTATGCTCGAATTCAGTAACCAATACCAACTTAATCATACTAGTAATTCAACTTCCACCTGAACCGAAGCAACAGACCCTCTCTGTCTGATGACCTGAAGTAGAAGTGTGTTACTTGGTTTCAAACAAAAAAATATACATGGACCAGACTTGCAAAGCTTCTGTCGTTTTCGTCAAAAAAAAACACAGAAACTAATCTGCAGTCAAGGCCATTCATGCTGCTGAATTCCTGGTCTCATAATCAGCCACATTAAATTACTCCTTCATGCCCATACTCCTTTGAAACTTGGAGACCACTGAGTTGTGTCAGATTTCAGTTCAGATAACTAGGGGAACAACACTGGTGCATCAGGATGTGTGGTTCTAACCTCCACGCATACGTTCTTGTAATTAGTAAGCACTAACTTTCCTGACTAGTTATCATAATCGACCACCCTGTTTTCTTCCCAGGCTTGTGCATGCTGCTGCATGTCTAGAATCTCTCCTCGGTTCCCTTCCATTTGTTCACGCTAGTCTTTGAAAACCTGGAACAAATTGGTTCAGGAAACTAACACGGCAAAACAGAACAAATTCTGTGTAACTTCTTCTCGATCAGTTGGTTCTGTCTGCAACTCCCTACTCCAGTCCCTCCAATCTTCTGCAATTATCACTGAAACTAGAACCACCAGTCCATTCCCTTCTCCTCTCTATTCCTGTACGCCACAATACAACAAACAAAGCATGTTTTCCCCCCCTCTACTAGTAACCAACGGAAAAGAAACCGCTTGAGTTGTTCACGATAGAAGCTCAACAGCAACTCTCTGCATGAAGCCAACCCGATAAACATCCAACTCCCTCCCCCATCTCTCGACTGAAGCAAACACACCACAGCAGGCCACCTTCCTTGGCACAAACTCTCGAACAGACCAGATTCAAGATCTGAAGGAAGCTAGAGCAGCTGGCTGTCGTACTTCAGTTGAGGTAGAACGTTATATCTCTGCAAAGAGAGATAGAGAAGCCGATGAAAATGCCCTGCACACTGCCAAAGAGAGTGTGGAAGCAGGTCCAGGTGGAAAAGTTTTGTTGAGGGCAAAGGCAGAAGTGGTGGACGCAAGACCAGTCTTCTTAGACTCTAGTGGGAAGGACTCTTCGATTGTAGGGCGCATATTTACAGGCTCTATTGATGAATGGGACATCACTGGGTTTCCAGGGGCAGATTTGCTATCTGGATCTGTAAGTGCTCAATCACATTATTCTCTTCTCTTCCTCTGCATGAGACACCAAGAAACCTTGCACCTTCTTCCTGCTTGTTTTCCTGTCGCTTCCCGATGCGTGCAAGCCAGAGCAAGGCTTGGGAATTTTCCTCAGCCGCTGCGCATGTGGTCGTTTCCAGTGTTTATAAAACCGGAGTTAATCGACAACAGCAGAAGCTTTTCAATCTTGGCGCAAGTAGTAACCTGGAAACAGAGAAGAAAAAAAACGCAACAATAGAGCCACGTCTTGATCCCTCTCCTGTTCAGTTTCGCAATGCACATGCAGTAGACCAGTTACAATTACCACCGTGCTATCATGGGAATAAGCAGTGATACACATCCATCTACGTACAGACTGGAGTGTACCTCTCCACCACGTGAAGCAACTGCAGGATTTTGTTTTCCTTGCACACCACAGTGCAACGCTCTCCTCTGCATGCAACCGAGACTGAAGCGTGCAACTCCTTGCTCCGGCGCCAGAACCAGTGGATACGAGACGCGACAACCGCTTCTTCATCCTTGAACCCACCGTGGAACAGAAGGCAACAGAGGTACGGTAGTACTCTGCTTCCTCTTCCGTTTCTCCCTCTCCTTTACGTCTTAATAGCCACATTCCCTTCACCAGTTCCCCCATGTTATTCCAAGGTTCAGAGTCCCCACTTGAGGATACTCCCAGCCGGATCAATGAGACAAGGGACTACGCTCAACAAACCGGCAACCAACTCGGGAACTAGGTGAGAACCGTATCCATTGTGGCTGCCTAAGTTCCTTTCCCTTCTCGCTTTCACACAACAAGTGAACTGATCATTTACGTTGTTATTCAAGAACATGTCGCGAAAAAAAAGGAGAGATGTAGATACAGGACAACTGAACCCCAAATAGATTCATATAGTATAGGCTTGTTGGTTGGGTTACGTACAGAGGATAACAATGGTGTGTATATACAAGTATGTCTAACGTAAACCATGCAAGGGAACCAAAAATTTGGATCTAGGCATATACATATTGAACTGTAAAGGCATAACCGATAGTAGCTATATGTATATGCGTATGTTACTAGGCTTGTGATACGTAACTGCACCTAATGGGCATGTACGCATGTACATTGGAGCTGGTGAAATACAAGGGAACCGAAACATAGTAATCTAAGAAGTCATTGAGTAAATACACATACATATATACACGTACACATATACAACAAAATACCTATATATAGGTATTATCTAAAGAGTAAACACGTAAGGGGGACAAGTACACGCATACATATATGTTGTGTAAGTGGGTGTTGTACGAGAACGGATGCAAACCGTAACTTATAAAAATGAGCTAAATCAAAATATTTATGGAAATGGTAGGAAAACAAATTGAGGAAAAGTTTATACTAACCGAGGCTAGGATACATTGTCAGAGATATGTAAATGCCGTTTTAAAATAATTATTATGCTATTTTAAGGCCACACATTAGGGCCATGTCAAAGTAATTATTTTGTGTTCTAAATTTTCATTAATAAATTTATGGATTGATTTACAAAGATATATAAATTTCTGGTGGGAAACTATCATACTAGCCTACTTGGGAACATCTTAGAAAAATACGGACATATTTGTAAGCTTGTTTTATGGCTTGAACGGATTTTTCTTCTTTTAAAACCGTATAACATATATATGCGTGTTCATTGAAGGTATTATGTATAATTAATTTTGCTGGAAGTTAAATATGGGTAGCGATCGAGTTACAGGAATTTTATTTACGTGAAACTCTGCACAACCGCGGTCATAACAAAATTTGAGGGATATTTAAGTACCATTTTGAAATAATTAGTATGCTATTTTTTTAAGGCCATGTCAAAATAAGGATTTTGTGATCTAAATGGGCATTAATAAATTTATGGGTTGATTTATGAGGATATATGAATTACTGGTGGAAAACTACCGTGCTAGTAATTATAACTATTTGGGAACAAGTTAGAAAATATAGACATAATTGTAAGCTTGTTATATGGCTCAAATGAATTTCTAAAACCGTATATAAATATATATATATATATTTATAAAGATAAATAAATCAATAAGAGGTCAAAGGGTGATAAAAGGGGTATAAGGATAAATATATTAAGTATTTGAAGAAATAGTAAATCAAAACAATCATTATAAAATATAAAAGGAGTATACACTTATCAAGTTAGGGAGGTTTTGGAAGTTTAAGTAATAACATAAATTAATTAAGAGATATAATATGGGGTTTAAATAATTAAGTGTTGGTTATAAGAAAAGGGGGCTATGGTGTAATTGTGAGGAAAATATGGAATGGTCAATTTGGATAAACTTGTTACTTGTTAGTGCTCATAATACTCTAAGGCACTAGCTAGAGGAAAGGACGTAGTTAACGTATGAACTGACAATGTAAATGTCCGAGGAGTTGATAAAGTCTAAGGTAAATACTTGGAAGGTTTCTAAGGGACTAATATAAGTCGAACACCCAAAAATTTACCCAAGGAAATACACCCGATAAAATGGGATAAACTAAGAAAAATGTCACTACAGTCGTCGCATGCGACCATAAACTGACAAGTTGTTTTAATTAACTCTAGGACTGTAACGAACGCCAACCGGGGCCCTGTGTGCGGGATAACCCTTTGCTTTTGAACCAGGTATGGACATGTGTGGTTCGTATGTTGTCGTGTTACACGGCTTGTGTGCTGTGTGCTCTGTGTGAAAAGACCTTAAGATTAAAGCATGAAATTGGATTGCTTGCTTATCGTGTTGTATGTTTTTTATATCATTGTTGTATATTATTGCGCGCACACAGTAGTTTAGTCCCTTCGCGTTTATGGAATTTGAGATGAAACACTGAGAACTATGAAAACAAAGAAAATGCTATAAAAGGGAACTCCTCTCTAACTATGGAGGACGTACCATGACACCCACTATGGTGTCTATTCATGAATAATAATGAAGAGCAAATCTCAATTGGTGGGACATGAGGATAACCCGGGAAGACGACATCTTGGGCCGCGCGGTATGGAATATTCGGGAGTTGGTATCTGCATCAGATCCTTCGCCCTTCTATGTGGAGCACATCCTGGAGTCTAGAGGCGACTCCGCTTTCCCGGCGCGTGACGTCGGGAATGGGGGAGTGACAAATTGGTGGAGCTTATCCTGGAGTCTAGAGGAGACTCCGCTTTCTCGGCGCATGACGTCGGGAATGGGGGACTCGCTATGGAGGAGACGTCCTCCAACGTGCGGTGATAAAAGAATTCACAAATAATCCTTAAAGAAACAAGGAATGATTAGCACCTACATGATATGGTCACGGGATCTAACTATATCCCCAGACCTGGTGCCAGAGAATAGAGAAAAACATGTGTAATGAGACCAAGCAAATACGAAAATTCACAAATGTGATTCTTTAAGAAACAAGGAAAGATTGGCACCTACATGTTATGGTCACGGGATCTAAACTATATCCCCAGACCTGGTGCAAGGAAAGAGAAAGAAAATACACATTATGGGAATAAGAGAAAGGAAATGAAAACACACAACGCTCGAATGATCCCATAGTGAGGATCATTGGTAAACATACCTACGCACACGTCTGATGACTTACATAATTGTTGTTGCGATACTAGCAGCCTGTTGTGCTTGATTGCATGTTTGATGTGGCTATGACGCCAGCATGTTATGCTTGGATGCTTGTTGTTAATGCTTTGCTACCATTGAGTGTGTATGAAACTATGATGTATTGCGATGTGCTTTACTGCTTTATTAGAGCATGTAAATTGACTTAATAATATTCAACCAAGTAGTCGTGTGGCCCGGCAACATACGGGCTACACACGTTCATACTCAGCGTAGTTTGTTGAGTCCTTTACAACCCAATTTTTACAGGTATTGAGCTGGACGATAACGGAGCGTAGGCGGGATGGCTACCATGGGGGTAGTCCATCAGAGCAAAATTCTTGAGTTGTAGTAGTATGCTTGATGTATGGGTTGTTACTACACCTGGGATGTAATTTTCAGTTACGATTTGATAATATTGTTGTAGACACTCGGTATTCGGAATTGTATCTTGTATTGTATATGGGTTTTGGTTGAGGGCTGTTTCCAGTCATGCAGAACGTAACTTGGTGTTGGTAGTATGGTTGTGTCAACCACGTGGGTGGTTGGCGTCTATGACACCCGGATGGAGTTTATACCGCTACGTAGTCATCCTGTGTTACCGTTAGGCACATCGTTAATTGTTGATTGTTATTTGAGGGTGTTACAAGTAGTTCATCAAACATAGCCTTTCTTGCATTTACTTCGCATGGTGCATATATCATTACAACCGCATCAACCAACCCGTCCTCTCGTGCCTTCATTTCTACCATCATCCACCTTGTCCCTTTTTCCACCTTTCGTATCTCTATGTCATCTTCGTCCCATAGCATTACTATTCCTCCTGATCTCCCATGACTTGGGATTTCCTCCCATGATAGGCTGGCTTTCTTTTTCCCCCAAAAGTTCAGAATTTTCTGGGCTGCCGTTCCACTGCATTGTGTTTCAACAAGGCCTAGTATTGAGATTTTGAGCCTTTTAACATCCTCCCTTATTCTTCTTTGTTTTTCTTTAGAGCCTACCCCCCTTATGTTCTGGAAGCCCATCGTCACCATTTGGGCTTTTACTTGTTAGCATGCGTTTGGAGTTGTTGGAGTAGGTTGGCCTTGGTTTGCGCTGGATTTGGGACGTGACATCCCAGCTCTGCTAGCATATCCATGCACTCGTTAGCCTCTTCTTCAAAATACCCAAACATGACCTTTTTATCTTATTTTTCATTTAAGATTATCTAGTAATTAAATATCACTTCACATTAAATAATTATGAAAACCCAATATTTAGTCATAAAATACTTACTAAATGGTTGGTATAGTGATAATTTAATCGCTAAGTATTAAGTTAAATCATTGAATATAACATTTTTTTTTGCTAAGTTATATGTTGACAGGTTTAACCTAAATTTAATGGGTGGTTTTAATAATCCATCCTGAACTCAATTGAAAATATTATGTCAAGATTGACATCCCTAAAGAAAATGACAGATGACTTATGGTAATTTTTAAAAAATTCTCCTAGTTGAATTCATTACTACCAATCAAGTATGCTTCTTTCTACTTTTACCATTTTTATTTTTTTACTTAATTATTATTGTCGGTGTCCTCTATTTTTTTGTCTTACCTATAAAATATATTTACTTTTTTATTATTCTCATACAAAAAATAAAAAATGCACACTAATCTTTTAAACTATTTCTTAAAAAGTCCAAAAATGTATGAAACGACAAATAATTTAAACCCGAGAGAGTAAATAAGTTTATGGTCAACCTTCCAATTATCACTAGTCTGCCGTAAACTAGTAGGATTCGTTAATATCAAACGAGACCAAAGTAACCTACTATTTATTGCTTGAAATATAAAAGCGTTAGTGAATTAACTAAAAGAAGTAGCTGATTTTCTTTTCTTTTATATTTTCCAGTAAGCCACTAATACAGTACAAAAATTTACGGATGACTTAAGGCTATTTTTTAAAATCCACTTGTTAGATCTGCTATTACACAACAAAAATACTATCACTTATTTAGACCCATATAAATATACATTTTCTTTAAATCCAAAGACATCTTTAAACCATCTATATCCATCATTCACTTTTTGTTCGAAAACCTAAATAATATGTCATTCATTCTTGCAGCCGCACAAACTCGACTGTTCACACCATTTCATCCGCACAAATAACAGATATGGGTTAAGATTATTTTCCCATTTAACAGAAGGTTGATATATGAAAAAACAGCACACAATGACTTGAAATAAATGACCGTCGTGTGCATGCTTTAGGGAACATTCTGCTGAAAAAACAAAAGTATTTGTATTTAAATGGACTAAAATGGATTGGATTTGAGTTCAATGATTTTATATAGATTGGGTATGGGTTGAAAATTTATAACCCGATTATCCTTTAGATCGAGTATAGGTCAGACAATTTTAATCGGGTTGGGTATGAGTGGGTTTCACCTTATTCTTGGCTACAAGCATATGTAGCTATCTTTAGCTACATTTAAAATTGTATAGTATAAAAGTACAAATTTTGTAAGTTTATTGTACAGTTTGAGAAGTTGGTATGTACATCTAGTAGAAATTCAGTAATATCAGAATAATGTATAACTTTACATATACATCCGTACAGTTTTTATTTACCAACTGTACAGTTTTTATGAAACAAATGTACATATATGTCCTCTGTAGCTACATTTGGATGTAGCCAAGAAATTTAATCATTCTTGGCTACAACCATATGTAGCTATCTTTGGCTACATTTAAAATCGTACAATTTGTATAATATAAAAGTACAAATTTTATAAGTTTAATGTACAATTTAAGAAATTAATATGTACATCTAATAGAACACTTCAGTAATATCAAAATTCAACATTATAACTTTACATATACATCAGTATAATTTTTATTTACTAACTGTATAGTTTTTCATTTAACCCGGACTGTCATCCCTACTTGCAACCATACTACAGAGATCTGTTGAAATTTAAACGTTCATGGTATAATCGTAAACCTAAAGAATTTTAGGGTCTGTTCGTTTGCTGGAGGCTCAATTTGATAGACATTAATCAGGCATTAATTTCATAGGAAAGACCCAGATTAAGGCAACCTAGGTATTTGGGTCGTTCTTTCATCAACTGAACTTTTCATACACGCCGGATGGGGAAAATACCAAAATGCCCAGGATACTCATGTGACCCCATCATCGATCCTGAAGAAAAACCACCAGTTGCCACCAATTATTTGTTCCTGTTATAGTGAAGATCCATACAACAAGAACAGAGCCACCAATCTTTCGAAGTGGGGACGACGCAAAAGACATCACCTAGAGGTCAAAGAAGCAGCAGCAGCACAACTAATACTCCTGCAATTGACATACCTAAACCATCCCGGCGACGGCGGAAGCTACATCACATCACTATAAGAACCATAGTGGTGGACTCAGGTGTTTGACGATTTGACAAATTATAGTCAAGGCGGAAGCAGCTTCACTACCAGGATCAATATAAAACCAGATTAGCAACCTTCGGTGGATGTCGACTGCCATGGAAAGGAGAAACACGCATACGAAAACGAAAAAAAGGGGGCAAGAAAGTAATAATACAAACCACCGAAATGAGAAATAGGAGATTATTTTCTAAACGCAGCAAAAGGAAGCTTTTTGGTTAATCTCAGTATTGGGCGAATCGTTACTTTTGGACGCACTTTTCGTCGGCCTGTCACTTCCTACGAGCGCGATTTGCCCAAAACAGAAATTAATGGACCTGTCGAACGGGCCCTTAGTGAAAGAATGCGCAGTGATTATCCGCGCGTGAGAAAACCTGCGGTCTAAAAGAGCAGAGTGGCACCACTCACCAATAGAAGAATCATTGGACCACCATTAGAGTAGTTTCTATCCGGAATATCAAACAACGGAAGAGATCTGATTTCCCTTGTCTGCTTCCGAATGCACAACATGAAAATCACTTCCAGCTTGGATATTGAAAGCACGAAAATCGTTATGCCCAAGAGATATAACCCGAACAGACAATGACTTGATTATAAAAAAGACAATGACCAGGAACTCCCTCTCCAATTAGCTGATAGTAGAAAAGTAAGTGAAAAAATGCAGAGAGAAGTGCACGCAGAGACAAAAAGTAGCTGATACTAAAATGGATAAAAATTAAAGAACGAAGCCTAACCTTTATTCACTTCACAGAACATTGAGGGAAGTCGTGGAAATTTTATACTCTAACCTAGGCGCTAAACCAGAATTATCTACTTCAAACCCTGTGAATTAGCTAGCTGACGACAGTAAATTTACATCCTTTTACAAGACAGAGAGGTGGAAGAAGAAAGAAAGAATCAAAGGAAAGGGAACAGGAAGACTGGAGCAGAAAATTAGCTACAAACAAATCTTTTCTATAAACTCGTAAGGTGAGCATATCAGTAACACTGTACTTTCGTCTAATTTGCCACAGCACAGGCTTTTCGTCTTTCATACTCGGAGCTTTCCGCGCAGTAATTTCCTTAGAAGAAAAAGGAATACTTGATCATACTTGAGGTTGAATATCGGCTTCACAGAATTTCCATGTCACGTCATCTTGCTTTTCCAGCACATAACGTATCTTATATGTACTGCGAATCATACCGGCAGTTTAGAAACTAGTCAAGAATTGAAACCAGAATAAGGGAGCTATATTGTAGAATGGTGATAGCACAATCGATAAGTTTTCTAAAAAAATCTTTTCTTCCACAATCTTTACAACGAGAAAATTGGATAATTGTCTAAATACAGCGCATGTCCCATTACCATTGAATGACGGATTTAGAATCACTTGGAATGAATAACTCATGTCTTTGCCATGAAAGTCCACAAGTGACCAAGAATAAGCTTCTTGCAAATTAATTAGTGAAGCACAATGGAAATGTTTTTATAGTGTATTGAGATTAAACTTGGTGTTTGAGAACAAACTTGGAGGTTCAACGAGGTAGAGCAAGGTCCATACTTTAACCTGATTTCATCCCCATTCATTTATTAGCCCCCGATTTGGGGGTAAGTGAGTTTCACGAGGTTATTCACAAATTCTGTCCATTTTACCCCTACAATTTATATGCTAATTCTATTATACGAAAGAACAAAGAATTCACTATAATTCACCTAATAAAATAGCCAAACAAAATTTTTAGACATTCACCTAAGCTCGCCTCAACTAACCTCAACTGTTAATGAGCAAAAGGGACATCAACTTTTCACCATACTCAACTCATATCACAAACAATAAATTCCTCAATTAAGATGTGTCAAGAATAAATCAACTTGACTTGAAAAGGATTTCATTGCCTTTAAATTACCTGTAATAAGTAGGATTCTTGAGCTGAGATTGATCAACAAGCTCTGCTGCTTCCTCCAAAAGGACCTCTATCTCTGCCCTCTCAGGCCTGATCTTATCCGAGAAAACTTCAGCTCGTAAGATAGACAATTGCAGTAACACAAACTTCCAGAAGCATGACTTGGCTTTTGCTGTATCCGCCAAGTCTGACCACTGCCCATACATAGTGATATCAGATCGGAACCAACTTCACAGGATGGGTTTTAAAATTTCAGCCTGCCGCTATATATAATAAAAATACATTTCATACCACTAACCAAATCTTTAAACCCCTAAATTATAAATTCTAATACCTAAACCTTAACCCCTACACCCTTGAACCCCTTAACCATTAAGTCATTTAATCCCTAGATTCATGAACCCCCAAAATGTAAGTCATTAAGCTTAAGAACCAAACACTAAACTCTATACCATAAACCCCACATCTTAAACCCTGTACCCTGACTCTTGAACCCTTGAAACAATTTACGGGAAACTATAGTGGTTAGATAATCGACAAGGTTGATATGTTATCCAATATACATTTATTTGTAGGTTTTAGTGCACTTAGTAAAAATTAGGAAACCTCATTGGCATCTTGTAAAATATCCTTAGATAAAATTAAAACTGAAAACAAGACATATATATAATACAAACAGAAGGAATACAGAAAGGGTTCATCACGTGCTCTTTGTGCTATTTTACCTGAAGCAGCAAAGGTTCATCAAGGATATCATAGAGCAACTGGGTTTGATGATCAGGCCCAAGTGCTTCGGCTTTTATATTCTGCCATTGTCTAACAAGACCTTCAGCTTCTTCTAGAGCCATTGGTCTACAGCATGCAGAATGAAAAGGAGATGATAAGCTAGCAGGGGTAGATGACTTCTTGCGGCCAACAGGAAACAAAGAGCTCCCAATTTTTGTAATGAAGTCAAACATGATCTCCTTAGTTCTATAACCACTTAAGGTAGAGCCAATAGTCATGGATGGTCTGTTTCTAGTGCATCTTGAAGAGTTAATCCTCCCAGATTGCATTCCCCATATCTTACAGGATAAAAAAACGATGCAACCCAGCACAGCTACAAAACCCATCCTCTCTATGAAGATTCTAGAGTTTGACCAGCTCTGAACAGCACTATAATGTCGGGAGCCAAGACTCCGGTTTAGTTGTGATGAGAAAGAGCTTGTGTCACTTTGGTCATCAGATTTGGATTGTGGTGATGGGATGTGAAGATTAGATGGAGCTAACTGCTTTACAGCAGGTCCTAGATACTGTGAGAATGTCAAGGTAGACATACGTTCCTCAGAAATTTTGCGCTCTGAGGAAAGTGACGGGGATAACGGCCTGGGCCCTGATCCAGGTGCAGACTGCTGAAGGCGTTTGTTTTGCCTAAGTACCATAGGCTTTCTTTCGCGGCTAGAAAACAAGGCCTGCGAATGAAATAGAATGTTCGGAAGATTATCATAATTGCCATCTTGAGCAAGACACAAAAAGCAATCTTACCAAGGACGGAGAGCAATCTTGTGTATCGGAGAATAAACTCAGTACGGCATCCTTAAGCCATTTTTCCTGGAAAAAAAAGCAAAGAATTTAAGACCAGACATTAAGTGAGCACAGATAGTTGCAAAAGCTTTTCACAAAGTACACAAGTAGTCTCCTAGCTCTTCTTCTTACCTAAATGCCAGCAAGAACATGAATGCATATAGACAAAAGAAATAAGACGATAGCAAGAAACCACAGATGGCATACCAAGGGAGGATCCAAGGGGTTGAGATCTTTGTCCTTCTTTCCAAAAAGTGAAGTTTGTGATGATGAATTTGAGCTTGGCTCAAGCTGTTTAAGTCTTTCAATGACCTCAGCCTCATTGCCCTGAGAAGATTTCATTTTTGAATATGCACAAAGCGCAAAAACTACAAATGAAGAAGAAATGCAAAAGAAAATACCAGGCCAAGAAGAAATAGACAAAAAGCTTCTTCAACTTTCAGATCAATGCCTTCAGATGCCATCAAACATTCGCATATTGCTCGTGCTTTGCTAATCTACACATAAAAGGATATAGTAAACATACAGACATAGAACTCATCAAAACGGGGAAACTCAAATAAACAACAAACTACTAGACACTCCCAGAGGATAAAATATGTCAAAGAAAGACAGGTTAATCTTTTACAATTGCAGTACGGAAAGAGACACAGGAGCAAAAGATTGTAAACTACTGTGTTACACATGTCATAGTCTGTCCCCAGATGTAACTACGGAGAAGAGACTTCCACCCAACAAACTATCTTTGGTTAAGCTCCTTCCTTGCGCTTGACTTGCGAGAATGCATATAGGCCAACATAATCTAAATATCTTATTTTCAAATTGTCAAATACAAAACAATGATGTACAAGTGTTCTCACGGTACCATAGCTTAGTCAAGATGGAAAGGGATTAACAGGAGAACCAAGTGATATCTAGTCAATCAAGATATAAAGCAGGAGTGCTCTCATCTGATTCAATGCTGATCAAGCCACCAAAATCCACGATAGAATTCTGATGCTGGGAAATAAACATTTTCATAAACTCGGCAGCTGCACTGCAACCAACATTCAGCAAGAGAATGGATGAGAAAGCAATTACCAGCTCTGTCCGCCTGCTTGTGAATCCGAGAGCAATATGAGCCATCATGACCACATGGAAACAGTCAAAATCAACAACAACTCTTTGGTTCTGAGACTCAAGTGACTTCTTATTCTTCCGTGTAAAAGCTAAAGTATCCCAAGGAAGGAGATCAACAATTTCAGCAGCCATGAGTCTGTCAAGAGCTTGGCCTAAAAATCCGGGCCAGTCATCGATCCGTGATGCAGTTTCTACGTCAAGGCCTTGCCGTATCAATTCGCCTAATGCACCAATTGCTCGGCGCCTGCGTTCAGCATTGTCAGGTGTGCGTGGAAAGCCTAATACTTCCAATGTGCAAGCAGGGGCCAGTTCTTCCAACGACTCTTCTATCTAACGTTTAAAAAAAAGCCTGATAAGTATCCAAGAAAGAGAAGAAAAACTAGCAAAGCATGATACCAGAAAAAGAAAATCCACTGACTAGCCACATGAAATTTTTTTAGTCAATTAAATTGTCAACAATCAAAAACGGTATCTATAAAGGATCTAGACTAGTAGCAGATATTAAGGACCCATTAATATCTACACACCAATACTGACATATCACAAAGAACAAAAACTGAGGAAAAGAACAAGACTATTTGTCTTTAAGAGCACATCACCATCACTACTTGGGATCTAGAAGGATGATAAGATGCAAACAGGCGATCAGATATGTCAAACAGTAGACAGTTATCTAAACTGAAACATATTACACACCTCAGATAGAAGCTTTATTTTGCACAGCGATACTCTGCTCCGGAGGAGACACTGAGCACGAGCAAGAGCATCAAATCCTTGAGAAATTTGGTTCTTCTCAAAATGGGTCTTCGCTATGGCACACTTCAAGAAAACACCTATGATAAGGAAATGATGCATAACACGACTGCAAAAGATTTATCACAGAAAGTTGTTGATATCATGTAACTCAATCTCACCTCTGCCAGTGCCATAGCTAGAATTAAGTCATGGACAAACGGTTTAACATCATGATTTTTTAGAGCAGCCCAACCAATATCTAGCACAAGCTTCTCCTCACCAACCTGGATTAGACAAGTCGATACACTTTATGGCTTGACCAATTAACAGTTGAATACCAGGAGTTTTCTTTGTCTTTTCTCCACTTCGGTTACAAGGCTACTTGGATTGCTATAGGTTAGAGAAATAGATAGCAAAATGCACCTCTTGAAGGAGGCAAAGGGCCCCAGGCAACCAACGCCAAGGAATTCGAAGAGATGATTTTGGTGGAATCTTTTCTTTTGTATTGCCGGCATAGACTGGCTCAAAAAGAAGCTTGTCCCTTACGTCGAGTAATAGATCCTACAAATAACACAAGCCAAAATTTAGTTCTTTTGAAATAAAAACTGCCTTTCTTTCACAAATTGAAACAACCAAATACTTATCCTGGTTGACTTTGTTAACCAAAAAAAAAAAAACGAACTAGATTCATACACTGCGTGCTACAACAGCTTCCTTGGTGTAACCTTCCTCAACTTCAGCATTTGTCAAGTTCATAACAGATTTTACAATCTGGTCCTTTTCTGCTCGATTGGGAACACCAATGATCTGTCAAACATTTTAGCCAACATTTCTCAACAACTGGCACAAAATCATTATTTCAGAGCAACCTTGGACTTTTATCAACAGCTTTGCGAAAACTTTTAAATAGTACTCCCTCCGTTCATTCTATCTGTCGTTTTAGGATGTGATTCTTGTTCAAAATATCTGTCATTCTAGCTTTTTGACACACTTCTTTCCACTTTTACCCCTACTATTCAATATAAAAGTAATTATTATCTAAATGGAAAAGTAAAAAGTAGGGGCACATGCGTCATTGTCCTACTTTTCTTAATAAGTGTGTAAATTTCTAAAATGACAGTTATTGTTAAACGGAGGGAGTATGTGATTAATTAACTATAAAATTTAACAATCTACTTGTGCAATCATCCATCACATGACCTATGAAGGTACACCTGGAGAGCTATAGATCACACTGTTCATAGAGGAAATTCGAATTAAGACCTTCACGGTTTAATTATACCCCTCAAGCAACATGGATATGCTTTTTGTATATTTTTTATAATTCGAGCAACTGGTCATACATCAACGAAAAGATGAGCACACTTGTTCCTACAAGAAACGCAACGCGGAAAACAGGTTAGTGAAAGAAAATCTATAAGAACGTTGGTTCAAGTGAATCCGTATGACCGGCTCCTGCTTCAACATCATAGTGTCGCATATCACACGCGAATTTATAAATTCAGCTTCTAGTTCGAATCTTAACTATCAGCTGTCAAAGATAGACAAGTCAAAACAGCGACAGATTTGATCGAACGTCTAGCTGCCGAACTTTGAGTGTAACTAATCACGAGGAAGGAGTGACAAGATCCAACGACATGTGTGCCTTCACACTTCGATAGTGTGTACAAAATACAACAATTCTCTCCAGAATTTTATTTCAAGAAATAAGTATCAGGTATCCGGTATCCACCAGCTACCAGACAATTCTCATAACACTCAAGCAAATGACGGAGTGCGAGCTTGAGAATCTCAACGCCTGACCTGGTAACACGAGGCGGGGATCTCAATCCCGGCTGAACCAGAAGCTGATGTTGAAGCAGGAGCCGGGCCGTTCACAGTATGGTGGTCAACGGAGCGCAATGTGCTGGCCTGCAGACTCCAAATCCGGCTTCCAATGTGCGATTTCCGTCGGACTAACACTCCACATGCGGAGGCTGAGACGGAGGGGCATCTTCGGGCGGTCTCCAGTAGGAGAAGCGACGGAATTGTGTCGGAACTGTACAGATGTGCGGTTCGGCAGGGATAATCGCCGTCACGGAAGCAGCGACAATAGGAGGAGGAGGTAGCAATGTCAGGCAAAGGAGAGCAAAATGCCATGGTAATTCACAGTTAATCGAGGAGGTAATGAGTTAGGGTTTTCGATTTAGAAAAATCCCGAGAGGAGTCGCAGTTAATCCAATTCTAAGGTTCTCCATACGACCCTCTAGAATGAGAGAAGACGGTTAATGGTTCTTTTATTTGAGATTCTGAGGGGATCTATAGAATAGAGAGGCGAGAAAGAATCTACAGTTCTGAAGGTTCTTACTGGATGTCTGAGTTTTGGAGGTAATGCGAGTCCCTTTCAATTCTACCACGGTTGCTGGAGAAGACGGTTAATGGTTCTTTTATTTGAAACAAAACATCCTTTCATTAGCCACACAATGACACAAACGCTTAACCCATGAGGGAATATTTTATCAATCCGTAGACTTCATCCACGAATATAGATAATATAAAGGGATTGTAATTGTCCCTGAATAGTTCTGGACTAAATCATAGCCATTGGATTATACTAAATTAAAATAAAGGGTCCAGATTAAATACACAATATTTGGTACCAGAAAATAGGGGATTCTCAATTGCAGTTACTATTCTGTCAATTAAACAAAATACCACATTCCTCTTCAAAAACTCTCGCGTCAAAAAAGCTTCTTCACTGCAACCTCGATCGCGTCTCAGCAGCTCCACCGCGTCTCTTGCTGCTGAAGTTCTCCACCACATCTCTTGCTGTTAAAGTTCTTCATTGAAAATTTTCTCCACCACATCTCTTTCCGCTCTTACGCCGGCTGCCCCTCTCACTAATCTTGAAAACCCTAACCGTTGAACCAGATAACTCTATGGCTTCAAGTCACTCAGCGTTGTAGTTTTGAATATAGTTCGAGCAATTAAAGTCTGTCAACACCGAATTCGGGAACGGAAAAAAAAGGGAACAACTTTGTTGAACGAACGAGGACGGTGCTGAAACCACTGCTTCACTGAACTGCGGCCGAATACTGAACCAGATTTAGTTCCGTTGATACCGGGTGGCATTGGTTACAACATATACATGGTGCAACTAATCTGGTATGTTTGGTATTAATAATAAAAAAAGGTCTGGTATTATTGTATAATTATGGCTGGTACTACAAACATATACGGTTGGTATCGGTTTCTGTTTATGGGTGGTAGCATCCCTGTGTTACTATGGATTGAAATTGTATTTGGTTGAAAATTGTGTGATTTAATTGAATCTGTAATGATTTGAATTTAGTTCCCTTCATACCAAACATTTTTTTCACTTTGTCGATTATGAAAATTGTGGATTTTTATTTGTTGTTGAGTTTGAATGTGACTAATTAGGTTTAAATGTGCACCAGAAACTGTCACAAATGAACATGCATTCGATTGCTTTTTTTTAACCAGCTATACACCTTCCCATAATTTAAGTAATTAGTTTTAATTGCGGTTATGGTACATTGTGAACAATTGTTTGGTTGAAAATTGTGAATGTTTATGATTTTCTTCAAACCCACTGATTTTGAACTGTAATTGATAAACAATGAACGATAAATCTTCGTTTTGGTTGAAAATGGTGTAATTTAATTATATATGGTTGGTGCATATTACTGTTTGTGGGTGGTATTAGTTAGTACATATACATGGTGCGACTAATCTTGTACACTTGGTATTAATAACAATAAATGTCTGATATTACTGCATAATTATGGCTGGTATTACAAACAATATGTTGTACATATGGCTGGTATTACAAACATATATGGTTGGTATCAATTTTTGTTTATGGGTGGTAGCATACCTGTGTTACTATGGATTGAAATTGTTATTGGTTGAACAGATTGTACCTGGCTGTGGCTTTGAGTTTGTTCTCGGTTTTTCTAACACATGCGGTTTTGGTAGAGTATTAATCTGGGTTGCATATGCATTTTGGATGGAACTTTGAACTTGGAACTATAAAATGTCTGTCTAGTCAATGCATATGCATAATTCTGCTTTGATATTAGAAGGGATTGCAAGATTACGCAAGCTTCAATAACTGATTTTGTTTTCTAATGTCACACCATGTGTAGCCATTGATCGCTGCCGAGATGAACAAGGAACGGAGTGTCGCTGTGCTTCTGTTTGGTATCTTCTGTTAATGTATTTTACTCATCTTCTACTCTCTGTTGATATAATAAGAAATGAGTGGTACTACTTTATGCACGAGGCTGGTATTTATTTATGAAATGGCTGGTATTTATTTATGAAATGACTGGTACTTATTTTTTACAAATGGCTGGTACATCTTTCCACTTATCGCTGATATATCTTTCTGCATTACAATGTAAAAACCACCTGTGTTTTGGTTTGTTATGTTGATGTAGATGGTACTATGTGGTGCAAATGGGTGGTACTTATTTATGCATGTCGCTGGTACTTAGTTATGCTTATGGATGGTACATCTTTCTTTTGATGGCTAGTACTTCTGTTAGCATGTGGCTGGTACTTCTTACTGCATGTAGATGGTAAATCTATCAGCATTTGGCTAGTATTTATTTGATGAACGCAGTTGTCACTACTTGTTTCATATGACTAGTACCAGCAATACGTTATTATGCTTCATTATGGTTTTGTGCTTGATAATTTGTGGGGTTTTATTGTTTCTGTGGGTTTTTGCTGTTAAAATATTTGGTTTGCTTTGGCTCATGCAATGATGCTAATGGTACCAGTTAATGCGTGTCTACGGTACTACAAACTTAAACAATTTGGTACGTTGTTATATGATGTGTAATGCTGTCATGTGATGTTTAATTATGCATGATGTTGGTATTGATTTATATAAATGGAAAGTATTTCTTTGTTCATGTATCTGGTATTTCATTGTAGAATGGTTGTTATCAATCTGTACTTGTGTGTGGTAGTACTGCTAGCATGTGGTTGGATATTGCAACGACTGATATGTTTGTTTCTCTGTTTAGACATACAGGGTAATTATGTAGGGGTGTAGATGTTATTTTGTAATGCTGACTTGTGATGTGTATTTATGCATGATGTTGGTACTGATTTATATAAATGGAAAGTATCTCTTTGTTCATGTAGTTGGTATTTCGGTCAGTATGTGACTGGTTATTAGATATGCATAATTCTGGTACCTCTTTCTATGTGTGACTTCAGCAACATTTGTTGCGTAGTTTTGACTGATGAATGTTGAATGTTTATACATGATTATCTATTTGTTTTTGCGTATATAAGCATGTGATTCTTGTCTTTTACAGTTGCAATTGGTGGATCAATATTTTGACAATATTGGAAAGAGTGTTGGTGCGTCTACATTTGAGGTGACAATAGAGAATGTCCCCCAACAAGATGACCTATTCTCATGTGGAGTTTTGATGTGTAAGCTGATGCAGTGCCGGAATGGGCACGAAAATCCAATCTGGAGTTTGGAATGGCCAAAATCAAGTTCGTTGTTATCGTTTAGGAAACAACTATGCGCATGTGTTGTCCTATATGATGGGAATAAGTTATGTGATTCATGGAGAGCTTTAGTATACGTTCAAAGTTTCCAGCACGAGCAGATGAAAAAAAGGGTCAACGGATACAACACAAGAGAAAGAGAGTTAGATTTGGCGGAGTGTAGAGATTTATCAAGGATTCTAATGTGTTATTGACTGTGGTGGCTACTTTTTTTTCTGTTGTTTCTTTATTCTGTATGACATTAGACTAAGACACTATATTTTAATTTAGGCAGCAGCTTGTGAAAACAGATGGTAGTCAGTTCTAATGTTTCGTTGGTACAATTGCCGCCACATACATTTGCATTTTATGACAATGTTAAGTTCTCTTTTGATCTCAAAGATTTTATCGTATTCAATTGTGTTACAGGTGCACGGTGTGTTTAAGTTTGCTGAATAATTGTCATAATTGGCTTAACACGTATCAGGTGTTTGGCATTTATGGTCATGATATGTGTATGGAATGATTATAATATTTGGATGTGGAGTGGCTACGGGATGCGATACCAGATAATTGTTTTCTTGTGTACCTCATTTTATACTTATACTGGTGTAACATAATACCATGGCAGCTTTAGTAAAATACTAATGACTTGTTTATAATATACCAAACAACTCATATTCTAAAACCATGAAGAAAACACCAATAAGAATAAGTCATTGTCTGCGAACACTGTCAGGCACCTAGCTAAAATAACACATCTTCCCCTGAAAAGATAATGGTATTATTTGGTTTAATAATGCTGAAAAGGATTTAATTTTTTCAATTGCAAAACTAGTTTAATGGGTGTAGTTTAGAATTATACTAATATAATATAACAGAGGAAAAAGTTGCAGTTAATCAGCGTCTGGTTTGCTTGCAGTAGACGTGCAAAGTCCAATTATGCTGCGTATTTGTTGAAGAAGATTTTTGATTCGTTGAAGAGGGAAAGAAGCGTGGCGTGCTGCAGGAAATTAAGAATTCCCCTTTCAATGTCGTGAACCATAAATTGTTTCCACCTTCACGGGACTTTGATGTCAATGCGTGGCGTGATGCAGAACAGAGGGGAGGGAGTGGGTTGAAGAAGATGACTTGCAGTTCGTGATTTGTAAACTTTACAAAATAAAAAATCCCAACAAAATCGGTAACACTAACCACCACTATTAAAAGTTTTATTTTTTAAAAAATAATTTAATATAATCTGAGCCCTCCATTAACATGTCTCTTGATCCTGTGACTACAAATTAGTCCAGATTGGTCCAGGGATTGCTAACAAGGCCAGGACCGAATCCAAAGCCTTCATCCACCCCTCCCTTCCCCATGTTCGATAAAAACGTACGCTTTAACATTAGGCTGGCGTGGAGTATAGTTACAGTCAATAAAAACAAAATTTGACACTTTACAAAGAAAATTATCCAAGACAAATTGGGCATCATGTAATACCTTCTCATTCCCATTGACATACTTTACATTAACTAGACAATCAGTATGAAGCCTTATCCTACAACCCGACACCTACCCACCCACCCACATAGCACATTCTAAGCCAAACTTCATGGCCAAAGCTTCTACTGCTGCTGGAGTGAAGTTACCACAACTAGTCAACCACCTTTAATGCCCACAACCACAACCTGCTCATCCATCCGCTAACAAATGACTCACATTCCATAAGCTCCACTCACCACCACACTGTCATCCACCCAGATATTCAGAACGTCGTTAGTTGTACCATCTTGCACCCGATGAGTTCGAGAGATGCCTTCACCTCCAACAACCTGCAAAAAAACTCTCCACCTGTAACCACCTCCATCTCAAGCCATTTGCCTTTCCATGAGTGACCCGACAACAGGCAAACCATAATTCCAACAAAATGATAAGCAAATCAGACTGAGACTTCAAAGGCAAAGACAAGCATGACTGCAATAACCAGTCCCTTAACGCACCTTTCGAATCTAGGGACTTTGGCGGGTCTATGCCAGCAGCCTCCCAAAGATCTGGAACTTTTGGACAATAGAGAAAAACTTGTAGCATGGGCTCATTTGCCCCCACAAAAACATAAAGCATCTATACACCCATCACACCGTGAATTAACTATTGCTTTACATGGCAAAATACCATGTATAAACTTCCAACCAAAAACTTTGAAACGCAGAGGCACTGGACACTTCTAGAGTCGTTTAGTAGCTTTTCCCCAAACAATTACCACTTTACACTGACTTACCCTCTCCGTGCAAGCGCACTACCTCATGTTAGGCCGATTTAACCGTAAACTCACCCTTTGTAGTAAAAGCCCAAGCTCATTGATCAAGACCTACAACCTCCCTATCCAATGTGATATTAAAAATCTTCACGCCATTAGCAGGATCAAACCATTGGTGAATCAAGCTTGTACGCCAGGAGCTAGTACTAAGATCAATAAGCTAAACCATACCTTCCTGTGGAGCTAATACTGGCATAGACCAAAGGTATGGCTTACTACCTACTTTCCCAGGGAGCCATTTATCAACAATATGTGTGTTGGTCCCATCCCCTATCTGCTTCATTGCTCCATGCTTCACCAACCCCAACACACCATGAAGTGCTCACTAAATAGGGCTAGGAGTACTCTTCAGTCCAGCATAGACTCGCGTGGAAAATATCTAGCCTTCAACACCTTAGTCAATAAAAGATTAGGTCTATTGCCAACACAATAATAGTGCCTTATTCAAGAAGATTAAGTCCCGAAACCCCAATGCCCCTTGACTTAATCCTTGACACATTGCAAACCATTTCTTTCAATGCAAACTACGTTGATTAACCCCACCACCCCACCAAAACTGCACCTGCGGCTGATGAAACCCGCTTCGGGTTCGAATTGAACCCGCCAACCTATAACTTGGAAAAAATTTAATAAAAAATAGAAAATAGGTTATATTTAATGACTTAACTAAATGTTTAATGATTAATTTGTAACTAAACTAAACATTTAATGAGCAATTTCATCATACATAATGATTAATTAATAAAATATAAAAAAAAGAAATTATTTAAAAAACGGGTCGGGTTGGGGTCAACCCGCTCTGGGTTTGGGTAAAAGAAATATAACCCGCTCCGGGTTTAGGTCGGGTTAGGGTTGACCTTATCTATTATCGGGTCGGGTTCGGGTTGAGCTCAACCCGACCCGAAACCCTATTTTGACATCCCTATTGTAGATATCTTCTAATATAAGATTGATTAGACAAACAAAAACGCATTTGTGACTTATTTCCTTTTTTTATCTCTTGTAGAACATCCTAACTTTGCCCATCCCGCTAGCACAACTCAAGCCTGAGAGATTCGTTATGGAACCCTAATTTTTTGTCAATCCCTCAGCTTGAAATCTTGCAACGGAGCAATCAGCTGCAAACAAGCTAGACGTCTCATACTTAGCTACTCCACCCATTACAGGCATAGTGATACCCATCTTCACCGTGCTTACGTAATCATTCCTATATGTTTTACCTAACACACCTTCTACCTTACCCCCTAAGGAGTAGAATTTGAATGCAAGATCAAGATGTGCGAAACAATCATCCTTGGTGATACCATAATGATGAACCCTAGAATCTTCTTCTGTGATGGGGACCACCTTGGCAGTGATTCTTAAGATTTTGTGGACGTCAACTATAACACTATTTGTGTTACTGATTCTGGAGATTGAGATTGTTGGTATTGTGCTAGAGCGCCAAGTGAACCCCACGGTCTCATTGAGGAAAATGGGCTTTCCGTCAAGGATCAACTCAAGGCGATCAATAGAGTCATCCCAAGTGACAGTGTTACGAGCACCAATGAGAAGCTTGTGGTTGTTAAAGAGGATGCCGAGGGATTGGACCCATGTGAAGTCTCGCCCCATGTTGAGACTCCTTTTCCCGATGAAGTGGGCATTGATATGGAGGTTGGTGTCAGAGACGATGCAAAAATCTTTATCCTTCTTGCCGTGGAAGTAGAAGGTGATCCCATCCCCACCTATGAATCGTGGGTCTTGGCAAATTGCACCCGGGTAGTCGCAACCTAAAATTCAAAGAAAATATAATGATCACTTTACTAAGGACACACATGTAAGTTTATATGTATTTCTTTGAAATTATAAGAAATTAAGTCTAAAGAAAATGTGATCCAAGAGAGTAAGAGGCTTACTGCAAACAGGTTTGCATGTGACACAATCAACCTCGCATGTTGAGGCACATGTAGAAGGACAAACATGCATTTGGCCGTAGCATTGAGGATATTTAATGTTTGTGCAACGAACTCTTTTTCGCCCATAAGTAAGAGGATGAGGGTAAGGAGCTGGTCTTGGCGAAGATCCCTTAGAATCATCATTATCATATTCTTCTCCCTTGCTCTTTTCTTTCTCATAATTCTCCTTCGTCCTCTTCTCCTTCTCATACCAATCCGTCTTTCTCGTTTTCTTCTCGTGTTTTTTCTTTATTTCCATCTCTTCCTTCTCCTTGTTTTGTTTTTCCTTCTCATATTTCCTCTTCTCTTCATTCTCCTTTTCATATTTATGCTTCATCTCATCATCATACTTATCTTTATAGGCAATACTATAATTTAGGTTATCTGTATTTTCTTTCTCATACTTCTCTTTCACACCACTTTCCTTTTGATACTTCTCGTACTTATCTTTGTCTACATTTTCCTTTATATACTTCTCATACTTTTCTTTTTTTCCACTTTCCTTCACATGCTTCTCATACTTCTCATTCTCACTCTTTTCCTTCTCATACTTCACTCCCCTCTCCTTTTCATACTTCTCTTTCTCATACTTTTCCTTCTCATACATCTCTTTCATCTTATCCTTTTCCACTATCTTATGCCCCTCTTCTGTTATGACCCTACCTCTTGTAAGAATTGTAGAACTTGGGGAAGAGTCATCATCGGAAGACCCACAAATAGGTTCACATGATGCACAATCGATGAAGCAATGATTTGGGCAGCCTTGAGGACACTCACGCTCTACTTGATTGCAATACTTGAACGTGCCTTTTCCACATTGAACAAGTACTCTTGTTTCTGGTGTAGCCTCGGCCATCCCCAACAGCATTATTAGAGCAATTAACCCAAGACATGTCACATTGGACGGAACTAAGACCATACTTTTTTCCTAGGCTCTTAACACTTTCTTTAAGAAGCCTTGATTCGTAACACTCACATGAGTGTGCGATAAGATGAGGAGAAAAGAGACGGATGAGAGCTATATATCACGGGGTGGGAATTTGGGATGGGTCTAACGTTCGTTGCCCATGATGAACTGAGCCATACGTATAATACACATTCCTCATGTGCTGCATGCGTGAAGTCACTGTCTACTTTGTCTCCAGTTTCGTCCATTTGGTCTCTAAATTCAAATGTTAGTTTACTTGATGAACTTTACTTTTAAATTGGGCTTGGCATCACTTGTATTGGTAGGACAGTCGCACACTTCGTCGCCTATTACGCCTATACTTTTTCTTCTGTTATCAAGCTTGTGTAGCGTTTATGCTGTGATGCGTAAGCTTAGTGATACTTCAAATGGAGAAGACAAAAGAGCGGATTTGTTGTTGAAGCGTTCGTTGAGAATCTCTTCCAGCTGTCAGAGCTCATGTGAAGCTCTGTAGTTCGTTAAATTATTTCCAGTCTCTGGATTAGATGCGTAGTCAGCTCTTATACTTACTGACTATTCAAGCTATTTGTGCTTTTTATTAAAAAAAAAAAAAAAACTGGATTCAGATCACGAGGGAGGGAGAGCGGCGAGAGCTGACTTGAAAATTGAATTAAGAACAACTCCACAGAAGTCAGATTTTTTTTTTTATAATTACTTCATTTCATTTATTCATAGTAGCCAAAAGGTGGGGCACCTGCTTACAAGACAAAGACATACAACCTCAATAACCATTAACCTCAACATTTGCCTTCTTAAAAAATTTCATAAACAAAATCCAGTGTGAAAAATTCTATGGAGGAAAAAAGAGTGCAACATGCTAGATACCTAGGTTCACCAAAATACAAGTTATAAAAATAACAAATCATCCTTCAAGCACCTCGAGTCATAAATCTTTCACTAATTGGTATACGGAAGTCTCTCCACTAGCTTGTCACCCATCTCCAAACTCCTAGCTTAGTCATGCGTATGATGTTTGTTACCGAAAATTCTTTTCCCTGAAAGATTAGATGGTTCTAGGCACGCCAAATATTCCATGCTCCATAAAAGAAAGTAGATCTGAAACTAGCACCCTCTCCAGATACGTCATCGACTTGTCGTGGACGTGTCGTTTGTGCTGGATAAACGACTTGATAGTTTAGGAAAGAATGTGATAAACTCAAACTGGAACTTCCTTTTAGATTGAGAATTTACACTTTAGAAATTCACTCAATCTCCCTCCGCCCAACCTATGGACTCCGGGATAGTTCTGGACTTATCACCAAAGTCCTTTACCCTCTTCTGATGGCAGGCCTACCAAATACTCACAGTATTAACTTAATAGCCCAGTCCTACTAAGCTCACAAACTTCCTATTTCTTACACACACTCAGATACACTCAGTATGACTCACACTTGCTCTTAGTTATCTATCTTCGTATGTATGACCCTGGCTTATTTTGCATGTAACAATATACATCATATTTATACACATAAGTTTGTTAGTCCATATCTTTGCTAGACTCTAGAAGTTGTTTGTCCCTTTGTCTTCAATAGAGTGGCTGCATGTACATAGACCGGTTCTCATCTTGCTTTAGTTGGAGTAGTCAAGACACGTGTTGTCCTGTGATTGGACACATCGGAGGCAAGGGCTCAGGTGGTTGGTTACCACTTGTGCTCTCCACTTTCCTGATCTTGATGACTTCATTAATGCTCTCCAAAGCTTCACTAATGCTACATAATGAGCACCTCTTAATAGCCTTGACCTTGTCTTGTTATCTTGTTCATTAATGAGCAAGACTTTGTCGTGAGCTAGTTGCCTGTGTGAATGCATGAGCTTGTCGGTTCACTTGATGTATTTTGTCGTTCTATTGCTTCTGATGCATAAGAGTCATTGTTGTGTAGTGTTTGAGTTCCTGTGTGCACTAGAAGTTCTGCTGGAGCTATCGCAGACAGGTGCCCGACTGGATGGACACATGTCATGAGCTGAGTGCGCTTGCAACCTTGCGTGCTAAGCAACTATTCCACTTGTTTATCTGAATTCTAACTCAACAAAATATGTTAGATAAACAACACCGGTTTGCTATCATCAAAACTAAAGGATCTTGACTTAACAATTTCCCCCTTTTGATGATGGCAACCAATACAAAATTAATTTTGACATATGTACTTGAACATTTTTGTATTGACTCCAGAAGAGAGAATTCCTCTAAAGAAGGATTCCCCCTGAGTTTGTTAAGAGTTGAAATAAATGACAACCAATGATAAACAATAACAACAACCTTATACTGGTCATAGTAAAGAATTTTCATTAAGATTACATAATACAAGGAAAGGATAGTAATCACAAGTCACAAGTACATATCTTTTCCCCCTTTGCCATCCAGCAAAATAGGGAGCAACTACACGACTTAAGTTATTGAAAAGACCATAACATTTCATAGATTATAGACTACAAGATGATTAAGACATTCAGGTGGTGTGACGGTTGGATGTGGCGGGGGTAGAGACATCTAGGCCATGGACTTCATCTCCAGAATAACTCTTGATGTTGGGGGATTATGCTATGGTTGAAGTGTCTGAGAATGTGGAGTTGAGTGAGCAATTTTTGGCAGACTGACTGGGACTTATATTTGTAGACCATGCAGCCGAGGATTGTGAATCTGGACGGAGATATGTTTGAGATACATATTTGCTGGGATGTTTGGTTCGCATGAATTTGCGAATTTTTGAATAAATGGTTTGCTCATTCGAGCTTGAAGAACTGTAAGTATATTGATTCATGACTGATGAAGGTGAAGTAAGTATGAGGGTGAAAGGAAGAAATGAAGAGATGTGATAAAGAGCGATGTTTGAAAGCGGTGACTGTAAAGTGAATTTATAGACCGGTGAAAGACAGCTCATCGATGTGTTATGAAAGGGTAATAGATAAGTTTCAGTCATTTGTGCAGTCTAGGCTATAGGACTAGGTGTCAAGTGAAGAATATGGATTAGTGGAAGGGTGAGGTGATGTCTCTTACCAAATTGCAATTCTTTAATCCAGAAAGAAGCAGCCAAATCAATAAAGTCATTCAAAAATAAAGTTTGTATTCAGATGAGAAAATGTAACAGTTTACATTTTGTTGGTATCAAAAGATTACGATTGAAACAGATAGCCAAAGACAAGAGAACAAAAGACAACATAAATTTAACTAAGTCTTAAGACAGCTCACAGGTGCACTCAAGCCTTTAAGAGATGTAGAACTCTTAGGCAATGTGTTTATCTATGTATTTTATGGCTCCTTGAACCATGGATTGGACGCTTGGTTCATCGGAGACAGCTTGGACAGCTGTAAGACTAAGTCTTACACGCTGAAGAACATCTCGAGCTGGAGTATCCAGACTGGTCCTCGACTTATCCAGGACCGGTGAAAGACTGTGCTTCCTCTTGAGGGCTGAAGACTTGGCAAGCGGGCGAGGTTCTGATCGCGAGTCTTCGCTCCTTGTAGGCTTTTGATGGACTGTGAGATTCCCCCCTTGGGTTTTGATCCTCATCTTTGACAGCATCTCGGAACAGATGCGGTCCTGAGCGGTTCACGAGCACTTGTTGAAGCGGCCGGTGTCCACTCCAAAGTCCTTTAGGGCCGCGGTGACCACTTCTCCGTGCACTAACCCTTGGTTCACGTGCCTGCTTTCGTCGAGGGTGAGAGGAATCATTTCTGAAAGATCTATTTTCTCCTTCGTCCTAAGCACATACATAATCCGCACATCTCTTGCATTGACGATGTGGGTGTGCTGATTTCTTGGAGTGATATTGTGGGTGAGGATGCTGTGAAGAACTTTGTCATGGATGGACATTTGTACTGTTTGGAAATTTTTCATGGTTTCCCCTTTGTTGAAGAGGTTGACCATTTTACCCCCTTGATGTCCTAGGTCGTTCCATGTAGTATCCTTGGGAATGACTAGTTCTTCAGGCTCCAGGTTGAAGGTCTTGCATATCCAAGACTTGGTGATATTGATGAGAGTTCCCTGAACTTCTGAGATGATGTAGGCCTCACCATCTTTGCTTTGGAGTGGGCCAAGATGCCGTATGTGCTCCTTGAGCAGCTCGGTGTAGCAGACGACATGTTAAACCGAGGGAATATTTGTTGTGAAGAGATGTGATTTTGTGCGGGCGAGGAGATGCTTAAAGCGGGATGTACAACGAGTCATGATGAGGTTTGGGGCCTTCCCGCATCACGTATCAACTGTGATTGTTGATTCCCTATAGTGGCAATTGGGGTTCTCAGAGCTGAATTGCATTTAGGCGAAGGAGGCGTGCTTGGCACTGCTCGGATTTGGACAGAGAGAGTGTGCGGGTCCATTGCTTGAAACTCATAGGCATCGTATGCAGAGTAAGTTGGAGACTCTTTGTAACTGCTATCCGACTTTGAATAGGCCCCAGTTATTTTTCTTTGGACATGTTCTTCTATCCTCAGGTTTTCCTCCAAGTCACCAGTAAGGTCGTGGGTCAACCTTTTGTGAATAGATCAACTTTTGACCGCTTGATCGTTTTGGGGTGTTTGCTCCTTCTTTTTACCGTTGCTTTAAGTGGCCTGGTCCTTTTTCCTTTCAGTTACTGACTGCCACAGACACCTGCACGCACAAGAAGTAGAATGGAGGAGAAGAGGTAATGTCAGTATGATTCATTAAACAAAAATTTTGTTATGTGATGAGTGTCGATGGTTGTTGGGGCAAAAACAACATTTATTTATTTCAAAAAAATGTTATGAAATTCATGATGCATGAGTGTCATGGATGCGAGCGTATGATAAGTGTCGTTTTATTTCGTTTTTTCTTTTCTAAGGGGATGCATCCATAGATACCGCAAATTTTTCCCCATGAAGCAAAGTTCTAAGAGTGATAAATACAACGTGAAGGGTCATCTTGTTTGTTCTTTTCTTTAAGCAAGACGTGCATGCCAAAAAGAAACCAAGTTTTTTAGAAATAGCAATTTTTGAAAACACGCGTTTTTGAAGTGACGGATTTTCTCAATATGAATTTTGACGCTCGGTCATTCACAAATAAAATAGAGGCGGGGAACCCTATACACATCATGATCTAAACAAAACTCAGAGGGAATGTATTAACCTATACATGTATGCTATTTAGAAATGGTCAAAAGGAAAAAGAAACATTGGGGGAATCCTCCACATCATTCCTAAAAAGTCAATAAAAGGGAAATTTAAGTTGAAAATTTCTTCTGATCTGTAATGCTTTGTCTCCGAGCTTATGATTGACTACTCACTCATGTTCGGGCTCCTGATTGGCTGCTCACTCGTCTTCAGGCTCTTGATTGGCTACTTGTTCATTTTCAGGCTTGAACAACAAACTCACACTATGATCAAGCAATTTGGACAGGTGTTCTTTCGACTCTCAACGGTTTCGAAATCGAACGGCCATTGTTAGTCTTAGCAACGTTGACTTGGGTTGGTGCACATCTGATCTTCGGCTCGAACTGCTGTTGTTGATTTTCATGCGCTCCACTTGCTCTGACGAGGAAAAGAGGGATATTTTTGAGAAAGGAAAGGTGAATGATCGAGCACAAAATCTTATGTGAAAATCCACCATCTTCATGAAAACACGAAATGACTAGTACGCTCCACGGTAATGACCGCTGCTTTTGGAGGTGGGTCGAACTTAAAAAATAGCGAGTCACAACCCAGGGAATAAATCATTTATTTTGAAATACGTTTGTGAAAATCAATTTTGAAAACTGTTTTTGAAAACTATTTTGAAATAATATCCGTGAAAAGTGTTGCTTGAAATTCGTTTGTAAAAAAGTAGGTTTTTGAAATCCATTTTTTGAAATTATTTTGAAATTACACTTGTGAAACATTATTTGAAGAAATCATTTGTAAGCAATAGATTTTTGAAATATGTTATTTGCAAATCATTTGATGAAATTTGTTTCATGTAAGACTTCAACTGAAATCGGTTTTCAAAAGATGCTTAGAAAATATCAATTTTAAAATTTTCATTTTTCTTTTTAAATCATTCGAGATAGATGACTTTGAAGATATTGCATAGTGTTTGATAAGATTTATTTTCTAACGTTTGCTAATTTTTAAATTAAGGGCGTGATCACAGATAGGTGTAAGAACGGGAATGTAAGTCGTGGCTGAATTTGATGTGGAGCAGAGTGTGAATGATTGAGATAATCACCTTCCAGGTCAATCAATGCTTCCATACCACCGAGAGAACCGTCATCCCTTCACTGTTCATCTCTCGTGATTCATCTCTGTTATACCTTATGGGGCATGTCATTAAGAGAATCTGTCATAAAGTGCTTAAGTTCAAAAGGTTGGGATACCCGAAGTGATACAGTCACACGAGCCATGACCGGTGATTATCATAACATACTCACTTTTGGGAAACTTGGGGAAGTACTGCATGGGATCGAGTGTCCCATCATCTACACGATAAGGTGTGTCTAAAGCCCAAATTATTCACTGACTACGCTTTGTCATGTATGGGTATCCGGTAAATACGGGATCCTCTATGAATTTTAGCGTGACATTAGACTTTAAAGACACCCATGGTGCAGAGGAATATATAGAGAACTAAACTCATGCAATCTTCAAGGAAAGACAAAGGGTGGTGAGACAGTCATCATACAAGGTGGTGACTACCCATAAAACCCATCCTAGACACCGGATTAGGCAGCTGGACACTGAAGGCTCATAGCTCGCTATATGCTGGCTTAGACTCGGGGGGTGCAGATGTTGTAAAGTGAGTGATTATATCGGTGTAATTAACATAAAATAAAAGAAATTAAAACTCAAAATAAACGTCGGGCTGCAAACAAAATCCCGGTCGTGGTAGTATAGTAAAATGTAAGCGACCGGATATCGAACCGTGGGACTAATGTACATATTATAGTACCTAAGCGTGTCACAAAAAAAGGGGGATTAATTGACTTGTTTTTATATAAATAAAAAGGGAAGATAAAATTAACTGAGTAAGCAGATAAACTAAATGGGACTCTGGTTCACGTTAATATATTATCTGCTCTTTCATGCTAGGTTTACTGGTTTAATTATAATTGTTTGGCAAAATTTCTCTTATTATCCTAAGGTCTAAATCATAGACTCAAAAGAACTCGTTTACCAGAAAATGCAAGGTTCTAATCAAGGTTCAAGCATATCATATGCAAACGGACGGTTTATATATGAGGAATTATTTTTGCATCTGAAAATATTAACTTATTAAATCATAACAAGCTTTCTCCAGATTTACGGCTTAATTAACCTGTCTGTTTATCACCGGTCTGATCAAAATAGACTGGTAAAGCATTTTAACAAATTCATGAGGTTTATTAAAAAGATGTGTGATAACCATTAAGCGTAACAAACTTCATTAAAATTAAAACCAGTAAAACATATTGCATAATTAATACAGATACATAATAATTATTCCCAGAGTATACGTAAACTAGCCTAACATATTTAATAGTGATCTGCTAATTAAATACGTGAGACTAGAGGTGAGACTAATGAAATGAAAAGAAAACAAATGAAGAAGCGGGAGATTAGAAATGGAATGAACGAGTGAGTGAAGGTGTAGTGGTACGAAGATGGATCGATGGGGTGAATTGGAACTCTAGAAGGAACCACGGAAGGAACCTCTGGAAGGACACTGGAGAAGATGAGTGGAGCGTGGTATTTATAGAGGAAGCGAAAGAGTCTGGAGTGGAAGCACGTTCATTGCCCATTGATTGCAGCTCCTCATTGATTGCAGCGGACAGGACAAAACGCGTGAGTGATTTAAGGTAGGCGCCGACTGGTAATGGATATGGCGGAAGCAACTTGCAGATAGTCGGCGAAGAAGAAAACTGTCGCGTTAATTTCTGGACATTTACACGCGTCCGCGTATATGTCCGCCTTGATCTATGCGGTTGTCTCAGCAATTCTCTCCTGTCCGCTTTATTGTCCGCACATATGCACGCGGTTGTCTCTTGTCACGTCCGCATGGAGTAACGCGGTTGCATGGGAGGTCACTCATCTTACGTCCGCATGGAGTAGCGCGGTTGCATGGGCGGTTCTTCAGGTTGCTTCTCCTCTCACGTCCGCATGTGCACTCACTTACTCACGTCCGCCTAAATTGAGGCGGTTGCCTCTTAGTGTTGTCCGCCTAACCCTAGGCGGTTGCAGGGGCGGACACACCTTGATGCGTGCTTCACGCGTGACCTTGTTTAATCCCTTATAACATATGTGTTTATTTGGTATTTTTCCTACATTTTAACACATATAATACATCAGTTAATATAACAACATAATTATAGGAAAAACCCTAGATAAGTGAGAAACATTACTAAAAATGCTACTCCCTCCGTTCATTAATATCTGTCGTTTTAGGATGTGATTCTTGTTCAAAAATATCTGTCATTCTAGCTTTTTGACACACTTCTTTCCACTTTTACCCCTACTATTCAATATAAAAGTAATTATTATCTAAATGGAAAAGTAAAAAGTAGGGGTACATGCGTTATTGTCCTACTTTTCTTAATAAGTGTGCAAGTTTCTAAAATGACAGTTATTGTTGAACGGAGGGAGTACAAATTATAAGGTGATTAAACCTTAATAAGTCTATATGTTTTGCACTTATCAAACTTCCTCACACTTGACTTTTGCTTGTCCTCAAGCAAATAGGGAATATAATTATCTCTAAGCCATAAAAATAAAACAAGATTAAATAAGTGTAGAAGGGAATTTAGACAAAGTGACAATTGAAAGGATAATTCTGCTCTTAGAAGTAGGTTTTTATAAACAGTGAAGAAGAACAATTTAATAAAAGCATAGAAAAACTAGACTGCAGAAAACAAGTTAGATTAACTTGGGATTTCCAACCAATTTCAATTCTCTAACCTGGAATGACAAGAGGTGTGAAGTAATGCCTTATTCCGCAATACGCTGAAATACCCCTGAATATTAAACGCATAAAATCATAGCGCGTTTCATAATACGGACATAAAATAACGTACGAAAATTAAATCTACTGTATATATATATATATATATATATGTGTGTACGAATACGAAAACACACGTATGTAGCGTTACGATATTGTAACATTGTAAATAAGTGACAATAATGTCGCATAACTTCTTTACAGGAAATATATAACAACACGATATAATATATAGTCGTACCTATATCGTGACGTTGTAAATAAGTGACAATGTCGTCACATAACTCATAACAAGAGGAAATAATAATAATAATAATAACATGGTATAATGTATAGTCACATGAATATAAAAATAAACATGTGTATTGATTTTAAGAAAAAAAGGGGGAGCAAAGACACTCCCCGCTGAGGTTTGAACCCCGTACCTCTCATACCCATAGTGAACATCTTAACCAGGTGAGCTGAGCTCGTACTCAGTAAGTAACCTACACCTCTAGATATATGAGACTAATAAGTGACAAAAAAAAATGAACCACGACAGATTGCAGTGCAATCGACAGATACAGCACCAGTGTACCAACCCCATTAACGTCCCTCCTTTATCTCAAAGTACACAACCCAAAACAGCTTGTCGGTTTCAACTCTCACCGATTTCAAACTCCCAACAACCAGCTCAGACCCTCTCGAACTCCCTTGCTCGCTTTCTCTTCTTTCTACGCAAGCACAAACTTCCTCATTCTTTCCCCAGCAACGATTCAAGATACTGACACGAAGCTCATTTGTGTCTCCCCTGCGTTTCCCAAACTGGAACTCACTCCCGCGCTGCCTGCTGATGTCTTTGACAGTGGCAGAAAAAAAAAATACCCATGTACTGGTGCATTACCCTGTAGTGGTGCTGCTGTGTCAGCGATTTATTAATGGCCAGGACCACACCCTTACGTATAGTTTGAATATTGACATCCAAACAACAAAAAAAAACTGCCAATACCTCCCTGCTGATAATGGTGTCGTATTGAATTTTGCAAAGGTAAACAGAGAGGCAGTACCGATGCATCAGAGTGTGTGTGTGTTCCTAACTCCTACACCACTTCCCTGTAACCTGTAATCACTAACCCCTTAACTAGTCTCTAAGACCCAGCCTCTATCTGCTTTGTCCGAAAATCCTGATATGGAACTAACTCCCTTCCCCTCACGTGTTTGATATCTGAACTCAAGTCTTTGATTCCCTGGTTGCAAGTCCGAAACTGGGGGGTTGCAACTCAAAAAAAGAGAACAAGAGATCTCCCTCATGCTTCCCTGGTTTCTCACGAATAGACAGCAAGGTAATACTCCCAAACTAACCTTCTTCATTTCTGGTCTTTCTTTTCTCGGATTGTTTCTGCCCGAAACTCCCTGCCCAAGTCCTGCTAATCTTCCTTATCTCTCACGCATGAAACATGCATGCAACTTCGGTTTTTTTTTTTCAAGTGTGACAAAACCACCTGGGTAGACAAAGACACTTGGCTTGGAAATCTGCTGGTAGAAGTTGCTCTCTCCTGCGCTGAAACAGAACCAGGAGGTAGAACCTTTCGAAACCAATTCCAGTTGCTCTAGCCCTTGTCCCTTCTCTGGTTTATCATAGCCTAACTCCTGGGTAATTTTTCTTAGTTGTTGTCGGGTGATCCTGGTGCTGAGAGTCTCATACTGTGCCAAGAAGCAACCGGGGAAATAGCTAAAGGAAAAAGGTGAGCTATCTGTAAACTGAGCACATGATCAGAGAAAAAAAAGAACAAACCGTCAAGTTAAACTGTTCACTTATTTCAAAATTCTGTAACATGGTGTTCTGTCCACTAAATGTCCAGGAGTGATACAGTTGTAGTGTTGGGTTAGTAATGAACCTAAGACAAAGATAACACCCTTACTAATCCCTAAGACTCGTGAGGATGTTGAAAAAACAAAAAAAACAGAAAGAAAAAGATGTGCAGCAGTATAGCTTCAGTTCTCTGAATTGTTTTGGTTTCAGTATAAGCACGTTTCAGTAGCATTAACAAAGTTCGTTGGGTTTGTTCTTAAATTTAAAACCTTGATTAAACATTAACTAAGTGGGTACCAAGTTAGGAGGAGATATCAGTTCCTTCTTCTTTCAGTTTTACAAGTTCTGCAGTCTTGGTTTCTGTATACTGAAGTTACAGAAGGTTTAACAATGTTGTTTTTTGGGTTTGTTGGAGTTTAAAAACTAGAACATACACTGGACTACATGGGTTAGTAATGAGACAGTAACTTGGAAAACTATAAATCAAAGTAAAAGAACAGAAGGGAACAACATCAGTTTGTGTTTCAGTTTTAGATTCTAACACTCTAGTGTTCTCTGTATACTCATTTCTCAAGGGTGAAGCGGTGTTAATACACCTAGCTAGGAAGCCAAAAGATTTGGGAGAAACTAAAGCTCAGACTAAAAGAACAGAAAGACAACCATAAAAAAAAAAGGGAATGCATCAGTTTCAGTTTCATTTTTTTTTTCCTCAGTTCTGTATAACCGTGTACAAAGGGGTCAGAAGGGAGCTATTCTAAGTGTTAATAACCCTAGAAAATTACTAACATACCTAAGTCAGGTTGTGGTTAATTAGAGAGAAGTTAAGAAATAGATTGACAATGAAACAGAAAAACAAAGATAGGAATAAAGCTATAACAGTCCTTGTTTCAGTTTTTGCAGTCTTCTTTGTTTCTGTATAATGGATTCTCAGAAGTATTGCTTGGGCTGTCCTTTGAGTTAAAACATGCTAGGACACTGAACTAAGTAAGTAAAAGCTTAGAGATAAAATGAAAGACAGATTAATAGCAAATAGAAAAAAATAGAAGAGAAGGTAGCAGTTGGTGTTTCAGGGTTCTTCAGTTTCTCTAGTTCTGTGTGAATGAGTTTCAACAGAATTACCAGTGTGTTTGAGGTTAAAACCTTGTTAAAACACTTACCTCAACAACTAGACAATGTGGGAGAGATTGAGAGACAGGTTTTTGAACAAACAGAGAAAAAGAAGTAGAAGAGAAGTTATCAGCATCAGTTTTCTGGTTCGGTATAAAGAGTTTTCAGAGAGGTGCTTAGGCTGTTGTGGATCTGTTTGAAGTTAAAACCCTGGTAAAACACATAACTAGTTGTGTAAGTAATTCGGGAAAGAATTGAAAGTCATATGAGAGGACTAAGAAAAGAGACGGACGTGAAGATATCAGCTGTTGCATTTCAGATTTTCATTTTTCCTGAAATCGTGAATTCTGTATAACTAAGTTATAGAGAACTTATAAGTGGTTGCATTGGGATGTTAATGATCCTAAAACATTACCAACATACTTAAGCCAGTCGATGAGTAGGTAGGGGGAAGTTAAGAGATGGACTGATAACGAAACAGAAAGACACATCAGTATCAGTTTCTGGAATTTGGGTGTGTTGCTGTGTACTACCTTCCTGAGGTAATCTAAAAGGGTTGGGTGTACTTGATCATTGATCTGAGAGCTTTCTAAAGTGTGGGTTTAAGTGGAAACAATTAGGAGGAGTTATCAGTCAGTGAGAGTACAGAAAGAAAACAATACAAGGGAGAGAAAAGAAAAGAAATACCTGATATTATACTTCTAGGAACTTTGAGTTTCTGTAAATTACGGTTACAGAGGGTATGAGGGGTTGCAGAGAGTGGGTTAAGAGATTGAAATCTTGTTAATGCATTTAACTCAGTTTTAAACGCCTTGGGTGAATAGGGAGTCAGATTAGTGAGCAGCATAACAGTGATATAAGGGGATAGATCAGCTTCAGGTTTTAGTTTTCAGTTCTGCAACATTTCAATTTCTGTATAACTAAACTTCAGTAGCAATAACCGTGCTGTTTTGGGCTTGGGTCTGTTTTTGAGAGTTAAACCTATACCAAGATATGTAACCCAACCGCTGGACACCTAAGGGAAACAGATTAAATACCAGAACAGTAAACAGAAAGAAAGTAGAGAGGAGTTATCAGTTTCCTTATTTCAGGTTTTCAGTCTTGACTTCTGTTTCAGTTTGGTATAGTTTTGTACAGAGAGAGGTGGAGGGGTGGAACTGAGTTGCCAATGAATCTAAACACCTCTAACATACCCTATTAAGTTTATAAGTGCCTAGGAAAAAGGAGAGGCCATGATGATTAACTGCAAGCAAGAATCACAGAAATTGCACCGAATCCACTTCAATTTCTTTTCTGAAATTGCCACCTCCGTCTAACTGAAGTGCAGGTATTATGAGGGAGTTGTGTTGGTTTATTAATAAACCCGAAACCTATCTAATGCCCTTAATTGAATCTGTAAAGAAATTAGGGTGGGATTAGGAACTGATAACTAAAACTACAAGGGGGAGGAATGGAGGAGCATATCACCGGTTTTGGTTTCAGATTCTCAGTAGTTGCTGTTTTGTGTAACTAAGTACAGATGTTAGTGGGTGTCTTATTGGTTTAATCTTGAGTTTAAAACAGTGTTAACACCCATAGCTGGATGGGTAAATTCTGTAGGAAAGAATCAAACAATAGTGGAAATAGCTAGATACAAGAATCAAGAAGGAATGTATAGATTGTGTCTCAGATTTCGTTGAAGATGTAGTTTCTGTATAATTGAGTTACATGGGTGTTATGAGGGTTATAATGAACCCAAAACCTTTCTAATGCATCTAGCTAAACTTACAAAACAACTTGGGAAGTTTAAACACCGTTATACATATTAAAAGTGTGATAAGATAAAGTTATAAACAAGAACTTTATTTCAGTTTGGAAACATTTAAGCTTCAATGTAAGGGAGTTTTAGAAGTGATTGAGGAGTGTTATTGTGTAAATAATGAGCTAAAAACATAGCTATTTATCCAAGGAAAGGGTACACTTTAGGCAAGTTAAATCTATCGTAGGAAAACTTGTTACAAAGTAGCACTTTGAATACTCTAAAACGTAAACTAGAGGGAAAGACTTAGTTAACGTGTGAGTTAACTATGTGAACATCCTAGGAGTAAGATAAGCCTAGGATTAATACCTGGGGAGTTCTAAGTATTTATATAAACTAAGCACTTAACAACACACCTAGGGAACAACACCCGTTATTAAGTGTCGTCACATGAAATCATGAAACTGACCCGTTACTTTTAATCCACATTAGGGCCATAACGAACGCTACCCGGGACCCCGTGTGTGAGACGACACGTGCTTCTGATCCAGGTATGGACATGTGTGGTTCGTATGTTACCGTGTTACACGGCTTGTGTGTTGTGTGCCTTGTGTGTGAAAATGACATAAGATCAAAGCATGAAATTGGATTGCTTGTTTATCATGTTGTATGATTTCTATATCATTGTTGTATATATCATTGCGCGCACACAGTAGTTTAGTCCCTTTCTCGTTTATGGACCTTGAGATGAACTACTACGAATTATAAAAACAAAGAAAACTCAATAAGGGAACTCCTCTCTAATCCATTGAGGACTACCATGACACCCACTATGGTGTCTATTCATTAATCATAATGAAGAGCAAGTCTCCTTTGGTGAGACATGACGAACCACGTAGACAAAACAAAAGAACTATACAAAGAGACAAATCCTCTCTAACTTTAGAGGACCGCTAATGACACCCACTATGGTGTCGAGATTATAATGATAATGAAACGAGAAGTACCAACTGTGAAACATGAGAACAACCCGGGAAGACAACAGCTCGGGCCGCGCGGTATGGATGATCGGGAGTTGGTATCTGCATCAGATCCTTCGACTGTCTATTTTGGAATATGTTTTGGGTGTCCCTAGGTGACCCCACTTTCTCAGCACATCCCGGAGTCCAGAGGTGACTTCCGCTTTCTCGACCCTGGGTGTCGGGAATGGGGGAGTGACAAATTGGTGAAGCTTATCCTGAAGTCTAGAGGTGACTCCGCTTTCTCGACCCTGGGTGTCGGGAATGGGGGACTAGCTATGGAGGAGACGTCCTCCAACGTGCGGTGATAAAAGAATTCACAAATAATCCTTAAAGAAACAAGGAATGATTAGCACCTACATAATGATGTCTCGGGAGCTAATCTATATCCCCTGACTCGGTGCCAAAGAATAAAGGAAAACTTGTGTAATGAGACCAAGCAAACAAGTGAAAGTCACGAATGTGAACCCTTAAGAAACAAGGAATGAATAGCACCTACATATTAAAGTCTCGGGATCTAACCTACATCCCCTGACTCGGTGCAAGAAAAGAAAAGGAAAACATGTGTAATGAGAACAAGAAAACAATACGTAATCTCTTGAATGATCCCATAGTGAGGATCGACGGTATAATATACCTACGCACACATTGTATTATGTACTTGATTGTTGTTGCTACATTAGCAGCTTATTGTGTTGGGTTGCTTGTGACATTGCTATGCTACTTGCAAGTTGTGCTTGGTTGCTTTTGATGTTGCTATGCTACCGATGAGTGTGTATGACATCATGATGTACTGATGTGTGCTTTACTGCTTTATCATAGCATGTAAAGTTGACTTAATAATATTCGACCAATTAGTCGTGTGGCCCGGTAACATACGGGCTTCACACGTTCATACTCAGCGTAGTTTGCTGAGTCCTTTACACCCAATTTTTTTCAGGTCTTGTGCTTGACGATGGCGGAGAGTAGGCAAGTGACTACCATGGGGGTAGTCCACATGGCAAGACTTTTAGTAGTAGTATGCTTTTTAATGTATGGGTTGTACTTTCGGTTTATGTTGTTGGATTAAGAACTTATGTTACGGACTCTCGGTACTTGGGTTGTACTTTATATTGTATCTGGATTTCGTTAAGGTTGGACTTCCAGTCATTCAGACCGTAACTTGGTGTTAGTATTATGGACTGTCAACCACGTGGGTGGTTGGCGTCTGTAGCACCCGAATAGAGTAGGAACCGCTGCGTAGACATCTCATGTTACCATTAGGCGCGTCGTTTAACTGTTGATCGTTATTCGGGGGTGTTACACCTTTCAACACCACATACTCATGTTTTATAAATATAAATTGCAATTTATTATTTACATTTTTTTTGAATGTGCAAATTGTATATACAAAGCACATATTATTTTTATATATTTTTTTTGAATTGCATTATTTTTCTGTACCCCAGACTTTTCTCTCTATCCTTGTAGCGGTGTTGGGTCTTCTATCCCAGATCACGAGACCTTAGGTAGATAGGTGTTAAAGCACCCCAAAGAACTTAATAACCGGATAGACGAGGCCTGTTTTTGGTTAGAAAAATTCATAAATAGTGGAGTACCTTGTCTTTATCCTTTTCTTTCCTTAACTTTCCACATATTTCCATAATCCCAAGCTAAACTAAATTGGTTTTTACAACTAGCAGATCTATCATATTTTGAGTGAAAATAGAGTATTTTTGATGCAAAATAATTTTATACAAACTCCTTAAAATAAAACTATCTTTCAGTTGTCACTTGACATAATTTCAGACACTTCTACAATTATTTTATCTCATTTTTTCATCATTTTTTTTATTTAGGCAGTTTAGAGTAGCAAAAAGTGAGTGTGGCATTATCGAACTACTGTCATATTTTCAGGGAAAGGTCTCTCCTTCCTCACACTTAAGAGGAGCAATGTCCTCATTGTTCAGAATTAAATTCAAGAAAATGACCTTTCAAATTATGACAGACTCATAAAGGATTAAACTCATATAGGTTGAACAACAATATAATAAAGGAAGAATTGAAACTCCCCTTGTATCGTAGATTGAGGATGGTATCCTTCCTCACACTTAAAGCTTGGGTAGGGGTGAGACTTTCCTCACACTTAAGTTCGCGCAAGTGTTCAACCGAAGATATCGAAATTCCTAGAGCAACTGAGGTTGCTCCCTTAGGCGAGTTCAGCTATATGTTTCGAATATAGAATTTATTCTGAAAAGAAAATCATATATAGCCAGCAGAACTCAAGTAGCACAAAAAGAAAATAATAATATGAAAAACATAAATAAAAAAAGCATAAATAATAAAGCACTGCATAAAACAAAAACATAAAGTAAACTTAACTGTTACCTTCATGTTTGTAACAAAAGTTTTGACAAGTTTAAAACAGTATTAGTAAACAACAGAGAAATATAAAATAAAAATAAAGATAACAATAAAAATCACTGCGGTGGTGGTGGAGGCTGTGCTGGTCCCTGGCCTGTCTGAGCGAGGAGACGCTGTAGGAGCTGAGCGGTCAGTGCATGCAACTCGTCACTCCGGTCTAAACGCTGTGTCACCCGTGACTGCTCAGCCAGCATCCTCTGCTGGGTCTGCTCAAAGCTCTCAAAGCGCTGATGCATCTGCTGCTGCATCTGATGGAAGGCCTGGAGCTGAGTCTGTAGATCTGTCGAGAAAGGTACAGGAGCTGAAGTCTGCATCACGTCAGTAGTCGGTACGTAGGGCTCCTCTCCCTGTGCAGTGTCAGCGGACGGGTGGTCGGGATCAGCTGAAGGCGTAGCTCCCGTAGAGGGTCCTGCTGCTGTGGATGATGCAGTGGAAGACCGGGCAGCGCTACCCTTAACCCAAGTACCATCGTCCAAGCGCATAAAGCCCCAGCGCCGCACAGTCTGCAGTGTGACTGGGCACTCTCCTGTCCGGAGCTCTACACCTTGTTTGAGCTCTACTGGGAGGACATTGTAAATGTGGTACCAGAGGAAGAAGGGAAAAATAGGAGTAATCTTCTTCTTCTTCGTCCTCAGATAGTACACTACCTTATGGAGCTGGCCGAACATGATGTGGCTGAAGGAGAGGCGCTGAGTGGGTGGGGATGGAGAGAGGAAATAGTCTAGTAAAGCGCAATCCTCATCAGAAGCATCGTGCGCCGCAGATGGGCGTATCTGATGACTGAGGATGTCTAGGAGAAGCCTCTGCTGTAGTGTGGGGAAACTCGCGAAAGGGAGGACATCCTTGTCCTCCTCCCCTCGATGTCGGGTCCTCCGACCTACATCCTGAAGCCACCGGGACTTCGACCTATGCATGTGGTCCTCTGTGAATCCTCGGAAATTGTCAGGACTAACCGGGATCTGAAGGACAAATGAGAACGTCGAGGGTGTGATCTCCACGGGGTGGTGGCGTACGAAAGAGGTAATGCTAAGATTGCCTGTTCGGGCATTCGCATAAAACTCTCTCACTAGCTCTGCACAAAATAGTCCCGCTCCTATCTTTAGGACCGGTGTAAGTCCTAATCTGGCAAACAGGGTATCCACCCCTGCAGCCTCTAGCACCTCAGGAGCAAATCTCCTCTCCATAATAAATTCCTTGCCTAGATCATACCATGCACGTGCTTCTGCCGAAATGAAACCGTCATCCCGAAGATACGGGTGACGAATGGGTGCAGAAGAAGATGATGCTCCGGGGCAGTTGCCCCTAGCAGGTCCAGAACCAGAAATACCACCACGGATACGAGGAGGCATACTAATAATTTGGAAATTTGAAAGTAAACAAATATTAACAATATAACAATTAATATTTAACATTAAACAGAGTAATAATAATAATAACATGAAAATTAACAAATAATAGCAACATAAAAATCAACAAAAATTAATAAACAAAAAGCAACATAAAAATTAATATTAATAATAACATGAAGATTAATAATAAAAACAACATAAAAATTAATATTAATAACAGAGCATTAATATTTGACATAAACATTTTAGCAATTTAGCAAAAATAGAAAACAAGTAGAACAAATAATATAAAATATAAACAAAAATAAAAAGAAAATAAACAACAAAAATTCTATCGAAAATTCGACAAAACCTCCCCTAAAATTCTTCGTTTCTCCACAATTAATTCAGTCAGATTCAAGGTATTTTAATACCGTCATCAACAAATCCACATATAACATCCTATAATCATAAAATTTATTCGTTTAATAAACAAGGCAAAATAAAATTGGAAAATGTAAATTTCAACAATGCACTCTCGTAACTACACATACCCAATTTTAGAATTCATCAAAAACACCTAATCTAAGTGTAATAAGTGAAGATTTAACCTTGTGTATGTATATTATGATTAATAGAAGACAAATTCGAGGAAAAATTGGCAATTAAAATTCGAAATTTTCGAATTAGTGGACCTAGGGTTTCGAAAATTTAGTCCCTAATTTCTCCTAATGTAGTTCATCATTTGTAGATTTGAAGCTATAGAAACGTAGAGAATTGAAAAACGAAGATTTCGGTACTAACCTTGCGTGATTCGGTGGAGAATTGAGGAAGATTGAGAAATTTGAAGGATGGGGCTAGTCACGCGCCTGCGTTCTCTTCTGTCGTCGGGTTCGAGCTCTCAGAATTGGGGAAGAACAGGTATTATGAAAACGCAGCGTTTTTTTTTTAGACTGGTGGACGTCCGCTTGGACGTCCGCGTGTAGAGAGGCGGACATGCATGTGGCGTCCGCCTGGAGACCGCGGCTGATGAGGCGGACATGTTGGTTGCGTCCGCGTGGAGTCCGCGTGATACGGGGCGGTCACGCATGGGTGTTGTCCGCATAGACAGCCTCGTGAGACGGGGCGGACGTGGTCCTCAGAGGCGTCCGCCTGGAATGGGGCGGTTGGCTGGGCGGTTGCCTAGCGGACCGGTGTCTGCTTCATTTTTTTTTATTTTGATTATACGTAACAAACAACAAAAATAAAAAATGTCATTAAATTATAAGTTAGTAATAAAAATGACATTAAATTATAAGTTAGTAGTTAGATGACATAAATTATAAGTTAGAAGTTAATTTACAGAAAATTAAATGTTAGGGACAATGGAAATTAAATGTTAAGGACAATGGAAATAAAATGTTAAGGACTATGGAATATTATAAGTTAGTATACACAAAATTAAAATGTTAGAAGTTAGAATTAGATGTTAGGAGTTAGATTAAGCAACAAATATATTAATATAAACAAAATATAGTATATAATTAATATAAACAATAAACAAAATATTAGAATAATTAAATCAGTAAACAAAATATTATGGACATAATATTAACAGAATTAACAGAATATTATAATTAAACAGGTGAATAATCCGGGGCTTAGGAACTAGAATAAATCTAGTCCCCGGCAACGGCGCCATTTTGCAGATGTTGTAAAGTGAGTGATTATATCGGTGTAATTAACATAAAAAAAGAAATTAAAACTCAAAATAAACGTCGGGCTGCAAACAAAATCCCGTCGTCGTGGTAGTATAGTAAAATGTAAGCGACCGGATATCGAACCGTGGGACTAATGTACATATTATAGTACCTAAGCGTGTCACAAAAAAAGGGGGATTAATTGACTTGTTTTTATATAAATAAAAAGGGAAGATAAAATTAACTGAGTAAGCAGAAACTAAATGGACTCTGGTTCACGTTAATATATTATCTGCTCTTTCATGCTAGGTTTACTGGTTTAATTATAATTGTTTGGCAAAATTTCTCTTATTATCCTAAGGTCTAAATCATAGACTCAAAAGAACTCGTTTACCAGAAAATGCAAGGTTCTAATCAAGGTTCAAGCATATCATATGCAAACGGACGGTTTTATATAGGAGGAATTATTTTTGCATCTGAAAATATTAACTTATTAAATCATAACAAGCTTTCTCCAGATTTACGGCTTAATTAACCTGTCTGTTTATCACCGGTCTGATCAAAATACACTGGTAAAGCATTTTAACAAATTCATGAGGTTTATTAAAAAGATGTGTGATAACCATTAAGCGTAACAAACTTCATTAAAATTAAAACCAGTAAAACATATTGCAAATAATAGATACATAATAATTATTCCCAGAGTATACGTAAACTAGCCTAACATTGTAATAGTGATTGCTAATTAAATACGTGAGACTAGAGGATGAGACTAATGAATGAAAAGAAAACAAATGAAGAAGGGAGATTAGAAATGGAATGAACGAGTGAGTGAAGGTGTAGTGGTACGAAGATGGATCGATGGGGTGAATTGGAACTCCAGAAGGAACCACGGAAGGAACCTCTGGAAGGACACTGGAGAAGATGAGTGGAGCGTGGTATTTATAGAGGAAGCGAAAGAGTCTGGAGTGGAAGCACGTTCATTGCCCATTGATTGCAGCTCCTCATTGATTGCAGCGGACAGGACAAAACGTGTGTGAGTGATTTAAGGTAGCGCGCAAACTGGTAGGATATGGGGAAGCAACTTGCAGATGTCGGCGAAGAAGAAAACTGTCGCGTTAATTTCTGGACATTTTACACGCGTCCGCGTATATGTCCCTATCATGCGGTTGTCTCAGCAAATTCTCCCTTCTGTCCGCTTTTTGTCCGCACATATGCACGCGGTTGTCCTCTTGTCACGTCCGCATGGAGGTAACGCGGTTGCATGGGAGGTCACTCATCTTACGTCCGCATGGAGTAGCGCGTTGCATGGGGCGGTTCTTCAGGTGCTTCTCCTCTCAGGTCATGTGCACTCACTTACTCACGTCCGCCTAAATTGAGGCGGGTGCCTCTTAGTGTGTGTCCGCTAACCTAGGCGGTTGCAGGGGCGGAAACCTTGAGCGTGCTTCACGCGTGACCTTGTTTAATCCTTATAACATATGTGTTTATGTGGTATGTTTCCTACATTTTAACACATAATAACATCGTTAATATAACAACATAAGTATAGGAAAAACCCTAGATAAGTGCGAAACATTACTAAAAATGCTACAAATTATAAGGTGATTAAACCTTAATAAGTCTATATGTTTTGCACTTATCAGGGGGGGGGGGGAATCTTTTTGGATCATGAGTTTTCAAGGTGTGGGTTTGGGACCATGCCACCTCGTGGGTTAACCCTTCTAGGAAGGACCCGACTCATGGGGAATCTACCGTGGACTGATTGGGATCCCGACTTATGAATATAATGAGTGACATAGAGGATTGCATGTCCAACTCTACCCAATGCAGCAATGGGATTGCTCCTTTTAGGAAGGCCCCATTTATAAAAAACGGTAATAAGCAATAACAATTAAAATATTATGTCATGCATAAAGAACGGTAAACACACAAAATTGAAGCATGTAAATAGTAAAGCACACATGTGGCGCTCAAGGCTAATCTCGAACTCTGAACTCTCATCCTAATTGTCATCTCAGACACACTCTAAGTGTGGAGTAGAGTAGTCCTAGTGGTTTTTAGATTAATCTCTTGAAGATTTTGAAAGAAGTGGGGAAATCCCGACAATCTTGAATGGAGTTCAGTCTTCCGTAAAACAAGTTTATGAGAAAAACTTACTTAAGTTTTCCCCAGCAGAGTCGCCATTCTGAGAAGGGTGATTTTTTCGGTATGAGGGGGTCTATCCAAATAGTTTTGACTAAAAAGTCTAGATTCTTGAAAATGTCATTCTGTGGAATGTGAAAACATGTTATCCAGGCCATCCCTCAAATACCTATTTTATCATCCGTCTTTCCCAAATGATTTATAGTCTAAGTTTTTAGAAAATGCTAATAGTTTAGAGCTATTATTCTATATTAATTATTGCGAGCATTGATATAGTTTAGGCTACACAATTTAATAAAAATTGTAATAATAAAGTTAAAATAGCTTACACTTTGGATAGGAGGGATTGTATAGACTATAATTTAATTTTACTAATTAATAACTTCTTTATATATTAATGTACATATTGCAATTTGATATTTATTGAAAATATAATACCTAATTTCAGCTTTTAAATTATAATTATAAATATATTTTATACTTATAATAATTTTTAATTTTTAAATTTAAAATATTAATTATTTTTTATTATATTTTACATTTAATGAATTTGATTCAAAAAAAATCCTGTATAAGAATTAGGGTTGTCAATTTCGGGTTTTGGGTCGGGTTGACTTCAACCCGAACCCGACCTCCTCATGTTTCACCTCAACCCAAAACCGACCCGACCCGAAACGGGTTATGATTTGTCAACCCGAAACCGACCCGACCCGAAACGGGTTATGATTTGTCAACCCGAAACCGACTTGATGACCCGAAATCAACCTGAAACCGATTTGACGACCCGAAATTAAGCCGAAATAGACCCGAAATCAACCCAAAATTAAAAATATTGTACTATCAATACAAATTCTAAACAAAATCACCAAGACAGTATAACATAACACATAAAACCATCAAACATGAATGGTGACATGATTGATATATTTAATGTCGCATAACTATAAGAATATATATTTTTTTTTAATTTTTTTTTCAGATTGCGAGTTGAAATCAGGTTGAAAAGTCAAACCCAAAACTGACCCGGTTTTTAGCAACTCAACCCAAAAATATTTTCGGGTGGAAAATCGTAACCCAAATCCACGTTTTAACGTGTTGGTTTTGGGTCGGATTTCGGGTTCGTGTCAAGATTGACGGTCCTAATAGGAATTGACCCACATTTATACTTCTCTAAAAGATTCGAAGGAATAACTAGACACAAATAATCCCACTCCAAACTGAATTTTATTCATCGGTCTAATCGAATTCAAAATAGGAAAAATCATAGGTGTGTCTCAAATAGTTTCCATTGCAATCCTAGGGCATTCTTGTTCAAATCTAATGAGCCTACTTTAAATTGACCAAAATTTTATAATTGGACGAACTACCTTGAGATAAACCCTTTAGCAGCCAACGCAATATCAAGAGCTAATGACTAATGAGCCTACTTCAGAGAAAGCATAAAATAGGAGAAACAAAATGAACCAAATTTCTGAGTAAAGTTGAAGTTTGAAATATTTATTCAGAGGTGTAATCTAGAAATTCTACCTTGAGAATCTAGTAGCCGCCAGAATAGAACCTAAAGCAAGGACAGTAGCAAACATCAGATCACGAAAAAGAATGATTAACCCTCAAGAATGAGCCATATATAACTAGATCAATATAATGTTGGTACAGCAAAAAAAAAAAAATTCAATGACGAAAATCAATTCAACACTGGACAGAAAAAACTCACTAATTCATATAAGCAAACGTGATTTATCTCTAACAAAAGAAAATATCAAGCAAGTTAATTATATTCTCAACCCAGAGCTCTGCATAAACCTTAACAAAAGAGTTTGTAGATCCCTGTATTATTTGGCTAAGCTAAAGTCAGAAGCTTAAACCTATGGCCAAAAATTGAAGGAAGACGATATTAGCACAGAGCACGCGGACACCAAAATTAAGATAGCAAGAAACTTGACAAGAAATCATCAAAAGATTTTTTTTTTATTTGTTTTAAAAAGTTCTGTATATTTTTTAGAAAAAAAGTTGCATAATGATCCGAAACAAGTGAAATAGTACCAAACTAGCACTTAATTCGAACCAGATTTTGTCGTACGAACCACATAAAGACCCTTAAGTGTGCATGCACTCAACCTTGCTGATATAATTTTTTTTTTGAAGAAACATACAAAAGCAAATCAAATGACCAGTATAAGAAAACTCACTAGTTGGTCAGTAAGCATTAATACAACTAGACAGAGGTTTCCTTACAGTAGATCCCCTCACTAGCTCCCTGATGTCAAGAGAGTTTGAATGTATCATTTTTTTTAGAAAGGCTTAGATCTTGTACAGAGTGATGAACCTTAATGCCTATAAAAAATTCAATGACGAAAATCAATTCAACACTGGACAGAAAAAAACTCACTAGTTCATATAAGTAAACGTGATTTATCTCTAACAAAAGAAAATAGGGAAATTTCATGAAATGCCACTATATTTTTGGCGAATTCATGAAATACCACTAAAAAAAAGAAAGTCATGAAATGCCACTATATTTTCTGAAAAGTCCATGAAATGCCACTATAGATGGAAAAAAGACAAAAATACCCCTATTAGTTAACAAAGTACTTTTAAAGTTCACAATATGCCCCTAAGTGTTAAAAATTAACAAAAACCATCAAAATACAATAAAAATATTAAAATATTAAAAAAATTATAAATATTTATAAAAATTAAAAAATTATAAAAAACTATAAAGTTTAAAAAATTATAAAAAATTGTAAAAGTTATAAAAAAAATTGAAAAAAATGAAAATATCATTCAATATTTAAAAAATAAATATTTCATTTTTTAAAATTTATTCAATACCATAAAAAGAATATTGAGTTATAAACAAATAATTTATACCAATTTTCTACCAATTTAGTACCATAATTTATACCAAATAAGTACCATAATTTTTATCATACATTTTTAATTATTATTTTCTATCAATTTAGACTATTTATTTCTTCAAAGTAAAAAAATTTATATTGTTGATAAATTTTAAAAACTAAAATTTCTAAATATAATAATTTATTTAAGATAGAGCAACTGAGAAAATATCACTCTCTCTTCCATTCTCTCTTCTCTCCCACGTTTTTTTCCTTCCCTCCCAGACTTCTTCTTCCTCCATCTCCTGTCGATGGCGATTTGGTGAAGCTCCTCAACAGCTCAAACTTATCCTCCATCTTCAAGGCTCAAACAAAGTTAAAACACCAAAAAAATTACACCATTTTACTCCCCTCATCTTGGAGATTATTTCCCACCTTTCAAAACTCCCAAACCTTGAAGTTGAACTCCATGGGTGGAGTTCCTCTTGAAGGAAGAAGAAGGCCATTGTGATCAAGATCATCTCCTTGTTTGTTTAAGGTAAGAAAGAAGCTTAAAATCTCTCTTTTCTAGCCTTTTCCTTGCAACTGAAAATTCTAGCTTTTGAGCTCCCATTTTGCTCATTGTGCTAGCCGATTTTGCCTTCAAGAAAAGTGTTGGAGCTTTGCTTTGGTTGTTGTCAAAAGCTTCATATAGAAGTTTGAAGTAAATCGCCTTTTTAGAGCTTTAAACATTCTCTTGCATTCTAGGGTTTATTCCTAGAGTTTAAGCAATTACTTAGTGAATGTGTTTCCATGGTGATGGCTGTAGCTTGGCAGATTTTTAGACAAGAAACAAGAGGAAAGAAAAGAACTAGAAGAAATGAGAAGAGAAAGAGGAGAAATGAAAAGAGAAGCTTGGGAACTTAAGGTAAACAATCCACCTTAGTGTACATCCTTAATGCTTTTAAGATTATGGGATGAGAAATTAAAAGAATGAATCAAATTATGTGCTGAAAATGTGTTTGGTTAATATAAGAGAGAATTGTATTATGTTTAATGCAATGGTAAATTATGTTTGATCTAAGGGCATAAGTGCCAAGCAATTTAAGATTATTGCACTATATTGTGATTGAGGAGATTTGGATGAATTTTGTGTGCTGGTAGAATCCATCATGGATTTGAGTAGTTGAAATTGGTTTAGGTGAATGGATGTTGAATTGTGAATGTTTTTGGATTAGGTGATGAAGACAATGGAAATTTGGATAAGCTAGTGTAGTAACGAAGTTATGGCAAAATTTCTGTAGGAATCAAGTGTTTTGGGTGTTTTTATGAGTTTGAGGAACCTAAGGTTGATTAGGAGGAAGTATAGTGTAAATGGGTGAATTAAACTCACCAAAACTAGAGTATAAGAGTTGAATAGATTTGAGCAAAAATATGTAGCAAATAAGATGTATGAATTCCTTGGATTGATAGAGATGAATTAGCTTGTATAACCTTGTGAATGGTGAGTAGGCTTGAGTATTGGAAATGCAAATGTCTAGGAAGGACTTGGCATGGTCAAAATGGTTGAGGTTTAGTTGCAAACTGTCATGGGAGTGTTTGGAGATGCACTAGAGTGCATAATGTGCAAAAATGACAAATGCGAATTTATCTAATTGAGCAAGAATTGAGTATTGGTTTGATCAATGAACTAAGGAGGTTTAAAGTGTTATTATGATGTTAGAACATGTTTGGAAGCATGTGGAAAGGTTAGAAAAGAAATGGATAAGAAATAGGGGTTGGAATGAAATTGAAAACTGCCAAATTTTATAGTTTGTAGTAGGGTCCGAGACCTAGTCCTTGGATAAAGTCCCGGACCACACAAAAAAACGCCCCGAGAGCATTACTAGAGTATTGGTCCGGGACTTAAGACCAGGACAAAGTCCCGAACCAAGGTGAAAATGCAGCCGTAAGTTGTACACAGGGGTTGGTCCAGGACTTGGGGTAAGTACAAAGTCCCGGACCAGTGTAGAAATTCACCCGAGAGATTTGTTCTGTGTTGGTCCGGGACTTAAGGGCCGAACCAAGTCCCGGACCACACCGAAAATATTACCGTGAGTGTTTAAATGTTACCAAATGAATGGGAATGGATGAGTAATGGTATTAGATGATAATTAAGACTTGTTTGATGACATGTAAAGGTCATTAGGAGTATAAACAAGTGTTGGATTGAATGTGAAAGTGAGCACTTGTAACACCCCATCCAACAACCAACACATAATAACAATCTGCAGCGGAAACTCAACTCATCACATTACTTATTCCAATGGTGTTACACGCCGTTAACCACCCACGTGGCTAACAAGGCTAATACATGTACATTTGTATCGGTCTGATGGACTAGATTCCCGAGCAACTACACAATACAATACTCATTCCATCTTCAACATTTATTATATACATACACTCCCCTGTACCGAGTATTTACAAACTACTGCCGATAACAATTTCGGTCTTACTACGCCTATCATACTCACGCCATTTAAATGGCTACCCATGTATAATCATCTGCCCCGTCCTACTCTCGAACGGCTACCAGCTCCTTGTACCTGAAACAGAAAAGGAGAGAAAGGGTGGCCCCCAAGGGGCTCAGCACCTTTGCTGGTATGGTAATCCCGCAGCCCGCATGCTACCGGGCCACGCACAACTAATTGTCGTCTTAGCATGCAATTGATTATATTTAAATCATGCATACAAGCCATAAACATACAACACATAATATTTCGCCTCAATGGGCTCAACCTATAACCAAAACATCCACACTTAACCAACCATCCAATGATTCCTTAAACCCTAGAGTGGCTCTCCTCTAAACGGAGCTACTTCCTTAACGAACGACGTGTACCCATCAATCGGGTTATCCTTAAACGCCTCTTGTCAAACTGGGATTCATTTCCATGATCCACACATTCCATAACATACAACATATCTCATTCCTTATATAACAAACATAACAACCTTTCTGGTTTCTACATACACATGATAACCTCACCATCATTCTAAACATCCAATATGTATTTATATATACCTTAGCATAGCAAGGGAGTTTGCATAGCACCATAACATTACACAACATCATAAATTCGGTTCTCACAAGGAACCTTCCATCATAGTTAGTCCATACCATGAGCATAGAGATTGTTGCCAAACTCATACCAAGCTCGTTAATTACCTCATCACCATCCTGTTATTTGAACGGTTGACTTAAACCCAAGGTGTGTCGGATATAGTGATCCCAAGCACACCAAACAACACAGTATGCCCCTATGGCCCGACGTGAGTCAGTAAACTAGCTTTGGATAAGCTAAGGGAAGGTTGAAACCAAATTGGAATACCACCTAAACATACACCAAGGGAGCCGAACTGGATATGATAACGACCCCCATCCATCACACGCGTGGCCGGAACAACCGGACTCCTCACCCCCCATTAGCCCATAGACTCTTATAATTAAGTAGTTAGAGATCCATTATGGAGCCTACCACAACCACACACCATACGGTATAATAACCGAGTTAAGCACACAAGGGAGGAGAGAGTCATACATTCACATACAAACATCACGCACAAACATCACATAACCAACTCACGCATAGCCGTGGTTAGAACGTTCCTTAAGTCGGAAACGTTGTTACCGGATACCGTTCTCCTACGTTTACCTAATAGAGGTTAACTAGCCCTTCAAGCGCATTCGAGGTTACCGGTATCGGCACGTAAACATACAATAACAATAACGACTGTAAACTCGTTTCATGATTTATCTCATAACGTGGCAAACATACAGAAAAACACATTGGCATACAAGCCGGTGTAATCCGGTAGGACACAGGTTGCAAGAAAACCATACCTGTCACCGGGGTCCACTTTACCACGTCCACTTATGTTCCTCGAGCAAATTCTCGAACAACTGTTAACATCACATGTGTTTTCATTAACCTCGGGGTTTGCTTGATTATTTAATGTCAATGCTTAATTTTTCCCCGTTAACTTAGTTACATAACTTAACATTTTTAACTTGTTTTACTCTCACATTTTAATACAACTTTTAGCCCACTTTATTGTCATTAAAACTCACCTAACATGTCCTTAACATCCTTATAACATCATTACCTACCAATCCCCATCATCACATATCATTTCATAACCTTAAACCATGTTTTTGGTCCGACCGACCCACCGTCCGACCCACAACTGGGTCGGTCCATTACAGAACCCTTTTACTTCCTTACAAACATGCCCGTCCGACCCACGTCCGACCCACCATTCTGGGTCGGTCCATGTGCGAACATTTTCCCTCCTTTGTAACTTGACCGACCGACCCATGTCCGACCCACCCTTTTGGGTCGGACCATTACCGAACACTTTCCTAACATCTAACAGAGGCTCGACCGACCCAAAACTGGGTCGGCCCCTGGGTCGGTCGCCTCCTAAACTTACCCAAACTTTGCCAAATCTTCACCAAACTTCTCCTAAGACCTCTTAATGTGTTCTAACATCATTTGGCACCTCAAACACACCCTTAAGATATTCTTAAACACTCACAAAACTATTTTTCCTAATTCCTTAAACCTTTACTCATATCTCCACAAAATTCATAACACTTACAATGTTTTCTCCTTATGATTTCTAGGTGGCATTTCACCTATAGTGACCACAATACCAAGGTGTTTCCTCTACACCTTATCATCACCCCTCAACTTCTTTTCTTACTAACTAAATCTCCTTTTCACAACTTCTTAAAACTCCTTACTCAAAACCTTACCTAAGCCTTAAACAACTCCTCCAAGACTTAAATACATCATAAGAACACCCATAGGTTTCTAGAACTTCCAAGACAACACCTAAATCCTTGCATCACTCTAAATCACCTTAATACATGTTTTCTTCTCAAGTAAACATTCATTCACCCTTAACCCTTCTTAGTTCACCAAAACTCACTTACAACACTTAGAACTTCTTACACCTTTCCCAAATTTGGCCATAGCTTCTCTAGTATATACCCACATCCAAACACTTAGGTTTCTACCTTATTTCATCCAAGAACACCTAAATCCATCAAACACATTTTATACACAAACTTCACACATTAAGCACTACATCACAATATAGTGCATAACTTAAATTGCTTGGCACTTAGGCCCTTAAATGCATGGCTCTTAGGCCCTTAAATTGCATAAACCTTAAACACTGAATTTCCCACATAATAATGCCTTTGACCTGCAAATACACCCAACAATACATATTCCTTTAATAAACCCCTTGAGAGCATTTTACTAGCTCATTTACCATTTGCTCTTTAGGTAGTTTTAACAAGCATCATAAGCTTATTTCTCCTAAGGCATTAAACCACATTGAGATAGCTTGTTTACCTCTTTTCCTCACAAATTTCCTTCTTGTTTCCTTGTAAAACCGGTAAGGCATTTGGTTCCTTGCCAACAACTAAACAATATACCAACATTGAAATGAGTATATAAGCTTTAAGCTTTATCTCATTGTAAACCCTAGTTACATATATTATCTTAAGGTATTAACATGATTGTTTTACCTTGGAATGGAAAGAGAGCTTGAATATATATCAAGAGAGGACTCCTCCTAGCCCTTGGAAGATTCAAATGAAGCTAAAACAAGCAAGATAAATACACCATGGTGAGGTGAATTTTCGGACAACACAAAACATGAAGGAAACTTGATTTTTCTTTGAGTTTCCTTACCTTGAAGCAAAGGAGAATGTCAAGGCATGAAAAGATGAGCTCAAGCTCTTCCCATGGAGGTTTCTCTTGGCACCGAAATGGAGGTTTTGAAGTTTTGAAGAGACAAGATTGTAGAGCTTGGCTTAACTAAGAGAATGGTGGTGTTTGTTTTTGATTTGAACAAGTGAGCAAGATTTTACATGTGTTCAAAGTTGGAACTTCCATGGTAGTAGTAGCATTACCGAGAGAGAACAAGAAGAAAAGAGGAAGAAGGAGAATGGGACCGTGTGAAATGAGAAGGCAAATGAGAGAATGAGGTTTGCTTTTGCTTTTAGAAGATATTTGTACTAAAGTGTATAGTAACTTTTGCTTTATCATTTAGTTAACTCATTTGTTTGTGTAGGTGTGGTGAGTCACTAAGGAAACCGGCCCCAAATAGTTAGAAGGGTGCTTTGGTCTTTGTTGACCAACTTAATCACTTATAACATTATATGTTACAAACTAGTTATAAAAATCACTATTCACCAATAACAAGGCACATAGAAGTGAAATTTTTGATTTCCCATTGATATAGCCACCCAAATGTGATACTATATAGTACACATGTTAATTAAAGAGTAATGATGGACATTTAGCCATTCAAAACTCATTTACAAGACAATTTTTCAAAAACGTGCTTTAAGACTTCTTAAAGCACATTTTGTGTTTTAACTTGTTTCCAAGCTTGGTTTTCTTTGGTAATTGATTTAATATGTTCATTAACATATAAATGAGGCATAGGTATGACCATTAGGTCTTATACACATTTATCCCAAGCTTAGAGCACCTTTTAGCCCATATTGACCTTAAGGTATTTATTTGTGTTTTGTTTGGTTTCATTGTCTACCAAAGTTTCCTAAGGACTTAATTAGCCTTATAAAGTCATAATTAAACATTATCAAGTCTTGGTAGGCTCTTTGGGTCCTAACCAAGTTCACTCCAAGCTTAGAGCATGTTTTTGCTCAAACCATGTCTTAGTGTTTTATTGTGTTTACCATGGTTTAAATGATTCATTTATGTTTCTAAGGCACTTTTTAGCCTTTAAATACCATAGTTTAACATTTACACAACATACTAAGGTTTGGGGTATTTCAATCTACCCCCTTAAAAGAACTTCGTCCTCGAAGTTCACATTTCCTCGCATCATTGGATTAGAATACGGGAATTACTTATAGCCATAAAACTTCCATTACCAACCACCCTTTACATCCAACCTCGGACTTAATGGTCCGGGCAACATATCCACATCATTTGGACACATAGGTCCCCATAACATAACAGTCTTTAGACACATAGGTCTATGCAACAACACACATTTAGACTCATAGGCCTTGATAGTATACACTTAGGAAATCCAAGTCAAAACAACATTCATTACACATACCACAAACATGTCAGAGCATGTATAGCAATAAAAATATCCTTGATATAGACTATGATCCCGCAGAACCCGGTCGCGATGGACGCCTTCCGTCCCCGTGCCTTTGGGAAATTAAAACAATCACTTAAATTTAAAATTTCCTTATGAGGTTAAGTATAAGAAGATCTTTTATTCAAAATATTAATCGATTGTTTGAAAATACCAATTAAAAATTCTTTTGAAAACACCACACAACTCCAAGTCCGATTTATGCTCCTTGTATTTTTCTTAACGTGGTTGTTTGTGACCACTTACAGGGAGCTTCAAGAGTCATCCAACCCTGATGTGATCAGCATCAGTGTTGAACTATCTTTCCACCCCAATTTGTGTTCGGCTTCCCTTGATCTCATGATAATCAAGTTTCACCTCCCACTTCATTTTCAACCAACAATTAATTCAAGCATATCCCATTTTCTATCTTTGAATCCTTCTAGTCATAATCATGACATCTCCAAGGGATAGAACTCCGTCTATCAATCATCACCCAAATTCAACTTAATTCAAGTTACCTAGGAAATTTAATTCTCACTAGGTCCTATGTCGGTCTCATATCCCTTCATAAATCACAACACTGTATATATACATATATTCTTTATCACAATACCACACATGGCTTACGTTTATGCACCAACGGGGTTTTAGTTCCCCGGGAGTTTCTTTACTCCCTTCCACTTGTACTCTCATACACCACTGTTAACAAAAAAACACACTTCCCACAATCACAATTTAACCACAAATAAATGCGTATGTTTATATAACACACGCGCCAACCATCATAACAATTCATTTTGTGCTATGCACAACCCCGTTCACGTACACTTGTACGGTAAAAACACACTAAACGGCTTTGCGCTCTACCCCCCTTAAAAGGGATTACGCCCACGTAATCAATCACTAAACCTTGGCTTAAAATGTTCTGCCGTCGTGAAGTGTTTTAACTTCCACGCGGTCCATTACACAATGGATTCTGATTAGAGGATCTTAACCATATTAGCGGTTAGTCCCTAAACCAAGAATTCGCATTGGAGTTGTAACTCATAACCGGTTTCGGTCCTGGCCTGTGAGGCTTTTAGGTATTGATAACTAGTCATTTATTCATATTCACCATGTATATTCGGCATTTGATGCATGGGCTCACTGGCCTCTGTTGCGACCCTGATAATTATAGAGCTGGTTTGCCCCATTCGTTACTGTTAATGTATTGTACATCTCCAATGTATTACCCTTATCTAGGTAACAATGGTTTCTCAACCGACGCATGGTATCTTTTACCCTGAGCGAATTCGGTGAGTTTCACGATTTTCCATCCACTTCTCCAGTAGCTTACAACGTAAACTACTATGTAATTCACAATGGTTGACTTACTTCTACCGACTTACTGTCGGTTGAGATTGAGCTACTACCTAGTGTGTAGTGCTCTCTCAGCTATTTACAACATTTGGGGTATATTCCATACCGATATTTGGCAGTTAGTGCTACCGTAGTCACTTACTGTTAATCATGTCTCCACATTTGGTTTTGTACAAGTACTCTTTCATTCCTGCGGCCTTGCATTACCTATGCATCGGCCATTATAGCATTATTCCTCCATAATTACCATGCTTCTGATTCCTAGCTATCCCACTCGATCATTACTGTGCAAGAGCAATACCAAAACACTCAGTCATACAGAGTGCAGAGGCGTAAACCTTGACAGCAACTCTCTCATGCGATTGCGATAGGAATTTTCACTGAAATCCTTATCATCTAACACTTGCCACCGGCTTACTGCTCGGTTCATTTGCTATCACTTACTGTTGTATCTCCACTGGGGTTAACTCACAACTCTGCTTACTCACCATTTTATCATCTAACCATCCTCATACAACGGTCGCTTATTGCGCACCGTGTCCTTACTCATTATATAACATCAACTTATACTGCATCCGCTATTATATTAGCTTCCGCCATTACACTGGGTTTATCTGGCCACTTATTTGGCTGATTTTTGAATATACTACTATTTTTCCCTTGAGCGTTGTTCGCTACACATTTAGCTTCACACACCCATGGTGATTGCTATCAACTTATCATACTTCCTGTTTACACAACTGGTACAAACATTTCCTTTCGTATTATTTTATTCAAATCACCCTGGGGTAATAACAACGTGGTCCATACTCCACATATTTCTTGAACTTGATTCACATAACTACCGCTTCTGCGGTCTCACAATATCGAGAGGTATCCCCACTCTTAATGCAGTGGTTCGTTTACCACTCTAACCATTTATACAACATAAACTTCTACAATCAATCAAATTTATCTAACATATCTTACTTATGGCTTATAAGCCTTATTTGCCTTGAGCTGGGCTCATTGTAGGCTGTCCACACACATGTAATTCTCTGTACCATATTACCTGGTTAGAGGTTGTAGGGGCTCCATGACAAGGTCGTTGCATTCCGTTTCCTTTCATGGGATGCCCCTTAGGTTTGTCAGTCCGTCTCCTGACAACTTATGTCTAATCTGGGCGTTAATTTCAACCCTTGGTTTCTGTCATGTATTTCGTTCAACAATTGTTGATGCGCACACCCTTCGAGGATTTCTCCTGGGTGTCGTTACGTTATGCCTTACATTTGTTTCACACTTTTGGTACATTCTGTTATTATCTTCTTCTGTAAAGATCAACATTTCCAGATAGTGTAGGTACTGATTCTGGGAGTTATCCGTTCATCGCACATTAATGTGTCCACATTAGGCATCTGCTTGCCATGTACAGGCTGGGTCACCATTCCAGCTATAATGTTTATCCCTAAGGATCCTTAAGACATATGTGGTGTCTTTACATAACAGTTTGTGCCCATCGCACTTCCTAACTCTTAAACATTTCCTTGAGAGGAATTCACTAATCCCTTTAGTCTGGTTATCTCAACTGAGTTCCTTAACTTCAACTATTCCTGGTAATCCTTAGCTCTTGTTTGATTTATACTGTTGACCGTAGACGGAGTCGACTACTTCCCGTGTTTCGGACTCTACTCGTATACATATATGGGGTATCATACTGATACATTGCTACTTACCCAACTAACCTATAAGTAGGTCTGTCGGGCCCACATGCTCCTATCGGAGTGCGGTCGTCCCACAACACAGTTGGTACACTTGTAGTGTCCGTCACACGCCTAGGTGAAGTATTCTATTGTCAACCCCCTTATATTGTCCCGTGACAATATTCATTCCTTGCTTCCCGAACTTAATCGAGGGAAGGTTTATCCACTGTTGTATCCTTGTCAATTGCCCCTGGTTTCACTGGTTTGGTTTAAAAGAAGGTTGGAAAGAAGTGTTGGTTTGAAAGAAAATCTGGTTTTGAAAAGAAAGGGTTTGTGAAAATTAGGTTTGAAAGAAAAATTTCCATGGTTTCACAACATCTTCTTACCTTAGCCAAGTCTAGCTTCTTGCTGACTGGTGTGTTTCCAATTACAGAGGTTAGGCTAACAGGCCCTTCCACTGTCATGACGATCATATTTAACTCCATGGTACTTTTCCAAGTATTTGTAGTGGTTACGAATTTCCTGAACAGCCCTGTTATAGCAGCACTTGCTATGGCAAGTGCGCCATGCTAACTGGCTATCGGTTTAACACATACCGTTTGTGGTATTGTTTTTACCCATACTGTCATCAGTGGCCTTATTGGCCCTCACTGATCTTACTGTCTTGATGGATACTCCTCTAGGTGACTTCTCACTGTTTCCACGTAATAATCATTCACTAGGGTGTTTCCCATTCTGGGAGACCCCTTTTTCTTAGTATTGTATTCCCTTTGTATCCCGTTCCACGTATTTGGGCACTACGTTGTAGTTCCCTTGTCGGTTAGCATACCGTTGGTGTATTATTCGCCAACTGTGGTCCCATAGACATTCGTCTTGGGTTTCTTTAATCCACTTCTTGCCTGTTGCACGGTTGGTGCGTTGCAAGCTGGTCATCCTCGACTGCTCGGCATGTCGACCCAGGTTGCCAGAAATTCCATTCTCTTATACACAAGATTCTTCATTCTTCGCTATCAAATGCGGTTAACATTGTTCAGATGGAGACCGTCTCCGGGATTCCCGGTTTTCGGGATCTACCGTATGACAGGTTCCCCGTACCCTAAGGGTATTCAATAACAGCCAGATCGGGTATTCCCGAGTAAGAGTGGACTTCCATCTCTCTGGCATTCTTTCCCAAGTTATATAACAGGGATTGTGGAGGGTGGGATGGATATTGTAGGATTCCAGTAGTCACTGGTAGTTTCTAACTAGCGTATCTCTCACGCTATCACTCAACCCTTTACCCAAAGTACTCAAATCCTAACTCGGTATTCCCTAAGCTCGGTAATTCAGTCATCAGAGCGATACTTCGCTCTGATACCACTTTTTGTAACACCCCATCCAACAACCAACACATAATAACAATCTGCAGCGGAAACTCAACTCATCACATTACTTATTCCAATGGTGTTACACGCCGTTAACCACCCACGTGGCTAACAAGGCTAATACATGTACATTTGTATCGGTCTGATGGACTAGATTCCCGAGCAACTACACAATACAATACTCATTCCATCTTCAACATTTATTATATACATACACTCCCCCTGTACCGAGTATTTACAAACTACTGCCGATAACAATTTCGGTCTTACTACGCCTATCATACTCACGCCATTTAAATGGCTACCCATGTATAAACATCTGCCCCGTCCTACTCTCGAACGGCTACCAGCTCCTTGTACCTGAAACAGAAAAGGAGAGAAAGGGTGGCCCCCAAGGGGCTCAGCACCTTTGCTGGTATGGTAATCCCGCAGCCCGCATGCTACCGGGCCACGCACAACTAATTGTCGTCTTAGCATGCAATTGATTATATTTAAATCATGCATACAAGCCATAAACATACAACACATAATATTTCGCCTCAATGGGCTCAACCTATAACCAAAACATCCACACTTAACCAACCATCCAATGATTCCTTAAACCCTAGAGTGGCTCCTCTAAACGGAGCTACTTCCTTAACGAACGACGTGTACCCATCAATCGGGTTATCCTTAAACGCCTCTTGTCACAAACTGGGATTCATTTCCATGATCCACACATTCCATAACATACAACATATCTCATTCCTATATAACAAACATAACAACCTTTCTGGTTTCTACATACACATGATAACCTCACCATCATTCTAAACATCCAATATGTATATATATACCTTTGCATAGCAAGGGAATTTGCATAGCACCATAACACTACATAACATCATAAATTCGGTTCTCACAAGGAACCTTCCATCATAGTTAGTCCATACCATGAGCATAGAGATTGTTGCCAAACTCATACCAAGCTCGTTAATTACCTCATCACCATCCTGTTATTTGAACGGTTGACTTAAACCCAAGGTGTGTCGGATATAGTGATCCCAAGCACACCAAACAACACAGTATGCCCCTATGGCCCGACGTGAGTCAGTAAACTAGCTTTGGATAAGCTAAGGGAAGGTTGAAACCAAATTGGAATACCACCTAAACATACACCAAGGGAGCCGAACTGGATATGATAACGACCCCCATCCATCACACGCGTGGCCGGAACAACCGGACTCCTCACCCCCATTAGCCCATAGACTCTTATAAATAAGTAGTTAGAGATCCATTATGGAGCCTACCACAACCACACACCATACGGTATAATAACGAGTTAAGCACACAAGGGAGGAGAGAGTCATACATTCACATACAAACATCACGCACAAACATCACATAACCAACTCACGCATAGCCGTGGTTAGAACGTTCCTTAAGTCGGAAACGTTGTTACCGGATACCGTTCTCCTACGTTTACCTAATAGAGGTTAACTAGCCCTTCAAGCGCATTCGAGGTTACCGGTATCGGCACGTAAACATACAATAACAATAACGACTGTAAACTCGTTTCATGATTTATCTCATAACGTGGCAAACATACAGAAAAACACATTGGCATACAAGCCGGTGTAATCCGGTAGGACACAGGTTGCAAGAAAACCATACCTGTCACCGGGGTCCACTTTACCACGTCCACTTATGTTCCTCGAGCAAATTCTCGAACAAACTGTTAACATCACATGTGTTTTCATTAACCTCGGGGTTTGCTTGATTATTTAATGTCAACGCTTAATTTTCCCCGTTAACTTAGTTACTTAACTTAACATTTTTAACTTGTTTTACTCTCACATTTTAATACAACTTTTAGCCCACTTTATTGTCATTAAAACTCACCTAACATGTCCTTAACATCCTTATAACATCATTACCTACCAATCCCATCATCACATTTCATTTCATAACCTTAAACCATGTTTTTGGTCCGACCGACCCACCGTCCGACCCACAACTGGGTCGGTCCATTACAGAACCCTTTTACTTCCTTACAAACATGCCCGTCCGACCCACGTCCGACCCACCATTCTGGGTCGGTCCATGTGCGAACATTTTCCCTCCTTTGTAACTTGACCGACCGACCCATGTCCGACCCACCCTTTTGGGTCGGACCATTACCGAACACTTTCCTAACATCTACAGAGGCTCGACCGACCCAAAAACTGGGTCGGCCCCTGGGTCGGTCGCCTCCTAAACTTACCCAAACTTTGCCAAATCTTCACCAAACTTCTCCTAAGACCTCTTAATGTGTTCTAACATCATTTGGCACCTCAAACACACCCTTAAGATATTCTTAAACACTCACAAAACTATTTTTCCTAATTCCTTAAACCTTTACTCATATCTCCACAAAATTCATAACACTTACAATGTTTTCTCCTTATGATTTCTAGGTGGCATTTCACCTATAGTGACCACAATACCAAGGTGTTTCCTCTACACCTTATCATCACCCTCAACTTCTTTTCTTACTAACTAAATCTCCTTTTCACAACTTCTTAAAACTCCTTACTCAAAACCTTACCTAAGCCTTAAACAACTCCTCCAAGACTTAAATACATCATAAGAACACCCATAGGTTTCTAGAACTTCCAAGACAACACCTAAATCCTTGCATCACTCTAAATCACCTTAATACATGTTTCTTCTCAAGTAAACATTCATTCACCCTTAACCCTTCTTAGTTCACCAAAACTCACTTACAACACTTAGAACTTCTTACACCTTTCCCAAATTTGGCCATAGCTTCTCTAGTATATACCCACATCCAAACACTTAGGTTTCTACCTTATTTCATCCAAGAACACCTAAAATCCATCAAACACATTTTATACACAAACTTCACACATTAAGCACTACATCACAATATAGTGCATAACTTAAATTGCTTGGCACTTAGGCCCTTAAATGCATGGCTCTTAGGCCCTTAAATTGCATAAACCTTAAACACTGAATTTCCCACATAATAATGCCTTTGACCTGCAAATACAACCCAACAATACATATTCCTTTAATAAACCCCTTGAGAGCATTTTACTAGCTCATTTACCACTTGCTCTTTAGGTAGTTTAACAAGCATCATAAGCTTATTTCTCCTAAGGCATTAAACCACATTGAGATAGCTTGTTTACCTCTTTTCCTCACAATTTCCTTCTTGTTTCCTTGTAAAACCGGTAAGGCATTTGGTTCCTTGCCAACAACTAAACAATATACCAACATTGAAATGAGTATATAAGCTTTAAGCTTTATCTCATTGTAAACCCTAGTTACATATATTATCTTAAGGTATTAACATGATTGTTTTACCTTGGAATGGAAAGAGAGCTTGAATATATATCAAGAGAGGACTCCTCCTAGCCCTTGGAAGATTCAAATGAAGCTAAAACAAGCAAGATAAATACACCATGGTGAGGTGAATTTTCGGACAACACAAAACATGAAGGAAACTTGATTTTTCTTGAGTTTCCTTACCTTGAAGCAAAGGAGAATGTCAAGGCATGAAAAGATGAGCTCAAGCTCTTCCCATGGAGGTTTCTCTTGGCACCGGAATGGAGGTTTTGAAGTTTTGAAGAGACAAGATTGTAGAGCTTGGCTTAACTAAGAGAATGGTGGTGTTTGTTTTTGATTTGAACAAGTGAGCAAGATTTTACATGTGTTCAAAGTTGGAACTTCCATGGTAGTAGTAGCATTACCGAGAGAGAACAAGAAGAAAAGAGGAAGAAGGAGAATGGGACCGTGTGAAATGAGAAGGCAAATGAGAGAATGAGGTTTGCTTTTGCTTTTAGAAGATATTTGTACTAAAGTGTATAGTAACTTTTGCTTTATCATTTAGTTAACTCATTTGTTTGTGTAGGTGTGGTGAGTCACTAAGGAAACCGGCCCCAAATAGTTAGAAGGGTGCTTTGGTCTTTGTTGACCAACTTAATCACTTATAACATTATATGTTACAAACTAGTTATAAAAATCACTATTCACCAATAACAAGGCACATAGAAGTGAAATTTTTGATTTCCCATTGATATAGCCACCCAAATGTGATACTATATAGTACACATGTTAATTAAAGAGTAATGATGGACATTTAGCCATTCAAAACTCATTTACAAGACAATTTTTCAAAAACGTGCTTTAAGACTTCTTAAAGCCATTTTGTGTTTTAACTTGTTTCCAAGCTTGGTTTTCTTTGGTAATTGATTTAATATGTTCATTAACATATAAATGAGGCATAGGTATGACCATTAGGTCTTATACACATTTATCCCAAGCTTAGAGCACCTTTTAGCCCATATTGACCTTAAGGTATTTATTTGTGTTTTGTTTGGTTTCATTGTCTACCAAAGTTTCCTAAGGACTTAATTAGCCTTATAAAGTCATAATTAAACATTATCAAGTCTTGGTAGGCTCTTTGGGTCCTAACCAAGTTCACTCCAAGCTTAGAGCATGTTTTTGCTCAAACCATGTCTTAGTGTTTTATTGTGTGTTACCATGGTTTAAATGATTCATTTATGTTTCTAAGGCACTTTTGAGCCTTTAAATACCATAGTTTAACATTTACACAACATACTAAGGTTTGGGGTATTTCAGCACTTAAGATCACATGAGTAAAGATAAGATTAACGGGACAACGGGGTTAACTACGGGCGCAATAGTCGTTTAAGTTTCCGTATTACCTTAACGTTAATAGAAATGTTTATAATGTAACTAGTTGTTCGGGAATTATCCGACGAGCGTAAGACGACACGCTAGAATTATTCCTTGGTGAACGGTATGGTTTTCTTGCAATCCGTGTTCTGCCGAGTTACACTCGGCTTGTGTGCTGCGTGTATGTATGCCGACTTAACAAGATAAATGCACGAAAATGTTTTTGCATTTGATATATATATATATATATATATATATATATATATATATATATAATATATATATATCTTGGTGCTTGCTGTTTCTTGTGTGAGCTAACCGTTTGTGCTTTGAGTATGCGATCTAACTTAGAATAGTAGATCAACTCCCGAAAGAAAGATAGACAACGGTTAGAGAATCGAAATGAAACAGTCCACGAAATGATTAATAGTGGAAAGAAAACATAAGAAACCTCTATTAAGAGAACAACGACCGTTCAAACACTTGAACTCGTCAAAAATAGTAAGACATGCGGGAATTAGTAAACTCCCTTTCTATGGTTAGTCGACCTCCTATATGAGGATTCAACCCAACACGAGAAAAATGACCGAAACTTCTAAGTAATGGAAGTATAGGGGCGACCCTTAAATCTGTGAATACAATGACTTAGGAAAACACCCTAAGATTGTGAGATGACATCAACAGAGATGTTTCTGACTAGTATGTATTATTACTAACCTTGAGAGTGGGTTAGGGGATTGTGAGTCACGCGTGCAAGGAAGAGGAAACAACAGACCGTTTGTTTCTGATTCCATGGTCGAACTCCCTTGTTAAGGGCCGTGAGCCACATGGTGGTGCCAGTTGGGGCCGTGAGCCACGTAGTGGTGCCCGCTGGAGTAAGACTGGCAGAGCTTATCCGTCTAAAGAGATAAGCTGGGTATTATGGGTTAAGGAAGAGGAAACATGAGAGAATGTTTCTAATTCCGTGATGAGATTATAAAAGTCCGGTGGTGAGATCTATATGTGTCTCTGCCCGGAGGCCTAAGAGGCTTAACTTAAGAATTATTCAAGAGAAGAATAATTGAGAAAACAAGATCGGGACCAGAGGGTGTCTGTAGATCTAAGAAAACAAATATAAACTATCTGAAGAAGATGGATGAGTTAGTGACTTAGCTGAATAAGGCTTACTTGAGATAGGGTTTCTCAAGGCCTAAAGAATAAGGTAAGTTAATCTAATGAACTTGATGTGTTATCCTTGTTGTTAGCATTCTATTGTTTGAATACTTGTTGAATGCTAGCATGTTGTGTGTTTACAGCATTTCATGTCATGATTTAAATAAAATCAATCACATGTTCAGATGAGAATTAGTTGGGTGTGACCCGGTAGTAGCGGGTTGCACGACTACCATACCAGCAAAGGTGCTGAGCCCCTTTGGGGCCACCCAATATTTTTCAGGTACAATGGAGCTGATTACCGTTCGAGAGTAGGACGCGGTTGCTGCTAGTATGGGTAGTTTACTTAACTACGTTTGTAATTATTTGTATTGTAAGACCGACTTTGTTATCGGCAATGGATTATAATAGACTCGGTATAGTGGTATAGTTGATTTGTATTTGACTCGGTTTAGAAATGGAGTGATGTTATTGTATTGTGTAAGTACTCGGGAATTCCGGTCCATCAGACCGTTACTGTATTTAATTTAGGCCTTGTTAGTCACGTGGGTGACTAACGACATTGTTTCACCCACCGCTGTATTAGAATTTCCGCTGCGAATGTAATGAGGATTGAGACAGTTTAAGAGTTAATGATGTGATTAGTGGTAGAGGTGTTACAAGTGGAGACAGGTCACTATAGTTGACCGGGCTAGGCCAGACTCGAACTTTTTTACCTGCCTGTCCGGCCCGGTTTTTATATACAATTTTAAAAGTTTTTAAAAAATAAATATATTATAAATAATTTAAATAAATATTAAACATATATTATATACAATAAAATAATTATTATATTTATATTTTTTGAATATATATATACATAATATTCAATCGGACCGGGCCTACCTGTGGCCGCGGGTAGAGCTGTCAAAATTTGACCCAACCCGAAAACCCATCCGTTTTATCCGAACCCAAAACCTGAAAATATTTAAATATAATAAACCCAAAACCTGATTGGGTAAAACCCGAAATGACATGAATCCGAAATGACCCGAAAACTTATAACCTGATACCGACCCAAGCCTGAAATGACCCGAAATAATAGTAATTAAATATTATTCAAACTCAAATAACATGAAACAATAGTGACCATAAATTGTCCCACACTTGAATGACCCAAATAAATATGACAAAAAACTTGATTCGAACATAGTATATCTAAATTTAATTCAGAATAGGCGTTGTACTAACATTTGTGTGATCTATATGTAATATATTCATATAGAAATTAGGTATATATTTATTTAATATTTTTTCAAAAAATATTAACTATGACCCAAAATAACCGAAACCCGATTCTATCTAACACTATTACAATCCGAACCCGATTTGACCCGAACCCGAATGACTCGAATCCGAAATGACCCAAACGTTTAATGACCCGAACAGATATTGACCCGAAAGTATATGACTCAAAACCCGAACAGATAACCCGTTTGCTAAGATAGTGATTATTTTTGTCCGTTAGACATTAGTGATTTCCCAGTTAGTAAAACATTAGTCCTAGTCATCACTTGTTTCTCTGCTATTAGTATTGACAGTCATGGTCCGTCTGTTCTGTAACATATAAATGAAACATAAGTTGTCATTAGTTGTAGATCTGTGATTTTACCTTTGAAGCATTATCATCAATAAAGAAGTATTTCCTTTCTTGATAGACAATCTTCTTCCTCCTCGTTTCCCTGCAATCTTAACATGGTACCAGAGCAGGATATGTCCTGTGTCTTCTGATTCTTACAGCTAGAGCATCGATCGTCTGAGACTAAATTGTTTTTCACCAAGCCGGAAAGATGACGGATAGTGGAGAAACACAAGCTTGACAAAAACCCACAGGAAAGGACAAGAAATCGACCAGCGGGAACGACATTGAGGAAGAAGATGGGAAAAGCTTCTAGAGCGACGAGAAAGAAAACGATCCCTATTGTCTTCTAAACTTAGATCTCCCTGCAATGGTTTTGACCGGGAACAAGTACGATGGAGGATCAGGATTCATAACATGGAAAAGAAACATTCTGATCGCTCTGTCTGCCAAGAACAAGGTGGGGTTCATTGATAGAACCTTGGAGAAGCCGGCGAGTCTACCTTCAAGAATCCAAGCCTGGCAACGCTGTAATGATATGGTAATCTCCTGGATCATTTTGAGTTTGGAGAAGGACTTGGCGGAGAGTGTCGTATTTTGTGAAACAGCGGCCTAGATTTGGGGAGACTTGATCAGCAGATTCGAAGAGGGCAATGCGGCTCGCTTTTATGTGCTCGAGCAGGACCTGGCGAACACCAAACAAGGGGAAGATAACCTGAAAACCTATTACACCAAGATGAAACGCATCTGGGATGAGCTCGATTCTTCGAATCCCTTGCCTGTCTGCAATTGTGGAGGGTCGAATCAACTGGGGAGTATATTAGGGTTTAACGCTCTATGAAGTTTCTGATGGGCACGCACCCTAAATACGCAAATGCGCGAGGAAACTTTGTGATGATGAAGCCTCTACCAAGCATCGAGCATATTTACTCCCTTCTCACACAAGAAAAAAGACAAAAGGGGTGAGTTAAGTGGCTGCAACCGAAGATAATATATAGCTTATCCTTCGTTGTAGAAACCGCGGCGACAACATTCCAAAATTTTGGAAGGAAGCAACTGAGGTCACCAAGACGACAGAGCCTCTACTGCGTTCATTGTCACAAGGCAGGGCACGTTGAAGAATGGTGTTTCAAGAAGATAGGTTACCCTCTGAATTGGAAGTGAGGGAAGAACAAGAATCGCACGATGTTCATTACAAAGCTCCTCTGCATACCCTTCGCTATATTAAAGGAATAACAGGGTATGGGCTGATGTTTAATAAACTGCAAAATTACAAACTAACCGCTTATTGTGATGCAGATTGGACAGGTTGCCCAACACATGCAAATCTATAAGCGGGTATTTCATGTAACTAGAAGGATCACCAGTCTCTTGGAAGGCCAAGAAATAGAGCAGTGTTGCTCTGTCATCAGCAGAGGCTGAATACCGATCCATGAGGCAAGCCACCGCTGAACTTAGTTGGCTCTCAAGACTACTTCATGAACTTGGAGTTGAAGAGATAATCCCGATACCGCTACAATCTAATAGTCAGTTCGCTGTGTATATCGCGCGAAACCCAGTTTTCATGAGCGCACAAAGCATGATGAGGTAGACTGTCACATCAGGCAGCAGTCAAAGAAGGCATCATCAACGTTCAGTTCATCCCTTCACACCAGCAGTTAGCAGATATTCTGAACAAACCACTAACCAGGAAGAACTACAACACTATCATCCAATAACTGGGAATGAAAGAAGTGTGACATGGCTGGTTAAACTCATAAACAATGCACAATTGAAAGTTAGTTGGCAAAGTTCACTCCACCGGATGTAAACTTCGAGAGGGGTGTTAAGATAGTGATTATTTTTGTCCATTAGACATAAGTGATTTCCCAGTTAGCAAAACGTTAGTCCTAGTCATCACTTGTTTCTCTACTGTTGGTATTGACAGTCTTGGTCCGTCTGTTCTGTAACATATAAAAGGAACAGAAGGTGTCATTAGTTGTAGATCTGTGATTTTACCTCTGAAGCATTATCATCAATAAAGAAGTATTTCCTTTCTTGATAGACAATCTTCTTCCTCCTCATTTCCTTGCAATCTTAACAACCTGCGGGTCTAAATTTTTGCCGGGATCTGGTCCCAATTTTTTATTCGGCCTTGTTTTTATTTGTGCCTAAATTTTATTCAGGAGGTTTTCAAACCGGGCCGGGTCACCGGCCGGATTGGGCTTGATCAGCACTCCCGGTCAAGTGAAGGTAGTGTGGATCTTATTAAAATCTCGACTAAATAAAACTCACCGAGAAAAATCTCACGAAAAAAAAGAGTGCTCAATCTATGGCCTGCATATACAAGGAGTCCAAAAAAATAGAAAAATACAAGAATAATATCACCATTTATAAAAAAAAACAAGAATAATATCACAAGAGCAAAGATAGAAGCACACAACTGAAAAGAAAAGGAAAAAAGAAAGGAGACATGGGTAGCATAAATCGGGTCCAATTCGGTTAAAGGGTCTACTATACAACCGGAAGCATGCTCCATCGCTGATGTGACATCTATAATTATATGACAATTTTTTAGTTCACATTTTGTTCTTTAAAATTATATAAAACAAATCATTTTTATTTCTCCACTGATTTAGAAATTAATAAAGACTCTTAAATATCTATAAACATGTTCTTGTCGCAATTATCATCGTTCTTCTTCTCTTTCTTTTTTTCTCCTCTACTCTATGTCAGTTCAATTTAAACTCAAATCGGTCCAAAAAGTTTTGCTATTTACATCGATGAATAAATCAACGGATTGAATGATGAAGAACCATGAAAACTTCTCAATGTCGTAACCACATGTAAGCTATATACCCATCGATCTCTTTATTTTTTTACCAGTACATGATAGATTTTACTTATCTCACACTACTTTCATCTTCAATCAATTGGCCGTTGGTGAGAAAAAATGTTAATATAATTTGTCTATTTAAATTTGGATTACCATTTTAAAAACTTTCAAGTTTGTGTTCAGATACTATGTACTACTTGTTCAAGTTTTAACACACTTTGTTCAAAAGTGTCTTCATATTGTTCCATTTTAAAAGTGAACGTTTATGTTCAAAAATATAAAACTAGTTGCTCAGTCATTTGAACCATATGTTCAATTATTTTTTTTACAATTTGTTCACAAATTTGATACTAGTTGTTCATCCAAAAATTTATCATAAAACAATGTCAATATAATTATACCATTTATATTTTTTTTGCCATTTTTTGAACATCAGATGCATGTTCATATTAGCAATGCATGTTGTTCAAGATTTTAAACCATTTGTTCAAAAATTATTTCATGCTGTTTCTAAAATTTACTCAAATTAATATTCCAGTCTAGTTGTTCATGGATAATTATATAATAAAAGAATAATAGTACAATGTAACAATTTTAAATTGGATTACCATGTAAAAATTTCAATATACATGGTAAACTTTTAACACACTTTGTTCAAAAAAAGTTTTGTTGTATCTTTTGTTAAAGTTACCATTCATGTTTACAAATATAAAATTAGTTGGTCAGTCTTTTGAACCATATGTAATTTGTTCAACATTTTAAACCATTTGTTCAACATTTTAAACCACTTGTTCAACATTTTAAACCATTTGTTCAACATTTTAAACCATTTGTTCAATATTTTAAGCCATTTGTTCAACATTTTAAACCATTTGTTCAACAGTCTAAACCATTTGTTCAAAATTTATCTTATGTTGTTTATAAAATTAAACCAAATTAAAATTCCAGACTAGTTTTTTTATTGGCAATTAATAATAAAGAATATTAGTACAATTTTCATCTAAAACTAAGATTTTATTTTACTTAACAATTAATCAATTTTTAAGAATTATTTGTTTTAAACTTTCAGAATTTCCTCTAAAACCGATATTCTTTTACTTAACGGTTACTAAATTTTTTAGAATTATTTGTTTGGAATTTTCCAGAACTTTTTTAAGATGAAAATTTTAAACATTATTTGTTTTAAACTTCGAAATTTTCCTTTATATTAATGGTTTTTTTACTTAATGGTAACTAAATTTTTTTATTATTGTTTGTTTTAAACATCTAGATTTTTCTCAAAAACCGGGATTCTTTTCCTAAATGGTTACTAAATTTAATTAATTAAACATCTAATTTTAAGTTATAAAAACAAAAAAAAAACTTTCAACTATATCAAATCCACATCATACATCCACACCACTTTTTTTTTCCATGTGTAAGAATTTGCCGAGGAACAAACATTAACCACCGATCGATGTCTGCCGATGATCAATATAATTCAAGTTTTATAAGTATTTATTCACGCTTATATAAAAACTGGTGGCTTTCTAATTATCTGGCATTACGTATACCCTTAATTACAATACAAGGAGTTCTTAATTTTAAATTTAATTATGTTGACAATATTCTCCTTAATTACAATAAGAGTAGTTCTTGCAAGACTTACTCTGAAGTATGTATGTATTGTAGGAAGTAAGCTGACTCCGATCACGCAAGTGATGCCAAGTCCAGTTTAAAAGTAAAGTTGATCAATGATACTAATATTTGAAGTTAATTGGTTTACCGAATAAGCGTAATTGGTGACAAAAGTGGCCTATGGCTTCACACGCATTCAGCATATGATCAGGAATGTGTATGATTATGCATATGGGCAAGGAACGTACGACCCACCCCAAATTCCCTCACCACCCTATAAATTGATCACACCTTCGTTAGCATTATCAAACCAACATATCTTCTATTCTCTCCTCCTCTTCTTGGTCTTTCATTCAGCCATTTGAGTGTACTAAAAAGTAGAGTGTTACCAGGTGAGGAAAATAAATATGGCGGTAGCTCCACCCAAGGTGATATGTCTTGGGTTTGTTCTCTTTGTATTAGTATTGTTGGGGCTGGCTCAGGCTGTACCTGTTTCAAGAGGTAGATTTTTAGCAGAAGATGAATATAAGGTAGTGAAAAATAATGAAAAGACGGAAGAGAAAAACAGTGATGGAGAGCATGAGAAAACAATAAAAAAGGAGGTGGAGAGACAAAAACCTGGTGGACAAGAAACTGAAAAGTATGAAAAGTATGAGAGAGAAAAGAGGGAAAAGGAAAAGCAAGAAAGTGAAATGAAGGAGAAGTATGAGAGGGAAAAACAAGAGAAAGAAAAGAAGGAAAATTATGAAAAACAGATGTACGAGAAAGAAAAGAAAGACAAGTATCAAAAGGAAAAGACGGAGAAGGGAAGAAGTGAGAAATATCAAAAGGAAAGCGGCGAAAAGGTGTCGTATGAGAAGTATGAGAGTGAGAGTGGGGAAAAATCAAAGTACGAGAAGCATGAGAAGGAAAGCGGAGAGAATGCAAAGTACGAGAAGCATGAAAAGGAAAGCGGAGAGAATGCAAAGTATGAAAAGCATGCGAACGAAAGCGGAAGTAAACAAAATTCTGAGAGTGCTCAAAAAGAGAAGTATGAGAATGAAAAAATGGAGAAGGGAATGAAGGATAAGTATGAGAAGGAGAAGGAGAAGAAGGAGAAATATGAAAGGGAGAAGTATGAGAAGGAACAAAAGGAGAAGTACGAGAAGGAAAAGAGAGAGAAGGAAGAGAAGGAAAACAAGGAGAAGCACGGGAAAGACGACGATGATGATACTAATGGATCTTCATCAACACCAGCCCCTTATCCTCCCACTTCTGGGCGTAAAAGAGTTCGTTGTAGAAACAAGAACTATCCTCAATGTTACGGTCAAGTACATGTTTGTCCTTCTAGTTGTGCCTCGACATGTGAAGTTGACTGCGCCACTTGCAAGCCTGTTTGCAGTAAGTTTATCACTCCCTTGTATTCAACTTAATCTCATCATCTTTATCATGCGCAAGATAATTAAACATGCATGTGAATCATAGATAACTGGAAAATCAAATTGTACAATATATTGTAGGTTGCGATTACCCGGGTGCCGTGTGCCAGGATCCACGATTCATAGGAGGAGATGGAATTACCTTCTACTTCCATGGAAAAAAGAACAAAGATTTTTGCATCGTCTCTGACACCAACCTTCACATCAACGCCCACTTCATCGGCAAGAGAAGCCCTAACATGGGGCGGGACTTCACATGGGTTGAATCCCTCGGCATCCTCTTTAACAACCACAAGCTATTCATTGGTGCTCGTAAAACTGTCACATGGGATGACTCCATTGATCGCCTTGCCTTGACCTTGGATGGGGAGCCCATATTTCTTGATGAGGTAGAGGGGTTCACTTGGCGCTCTGCCACTACACCAATAGTCTCAGTTACTAGAATCGGCAACACAAATAGCGTTGCTCTTGACATTCAAGGAATCTTGAAGATCACTACTAAGGTGGTCCCTATCACTGAGGAAGATTCTAGGGTTCATCACTATGGTATCACTAAGGATGACTGCTTCGCCCATCTTGATTTGGCCTTCAAGTTCTACTCCTTGGGCCGTAAGGTGGAAGGCGTGTTGGGTAGAACTTACAGGAATGACTACGTAAGCACAGTGAAGATGGGAATCGCTATGCCTGTTGTGGGTGGAGAAACTGAGTATGAGACTTCCAGCCTTTTTGAATCTGATTGTTCCGTTGCAAGGTTCAAAGATGTGGGATTGATGAAGGATGAGGATTCCATAACGGACCTCTCAAGCTTGAGTTGTGCAAGTGGGATGGGGGAAGCTGGTGTTGTCTGCAAGAGATAAAAAAGAAAAGAGTCCCAATTTATCTAATTTGTCAACTTATCTTATATTAAAGGATGTTCTATTCGTGAGTGTGAAATAAAATTGTGCTCCTATATAATAAGATTTTTCATGAAATTTTGTAAGTTATACAATGTTATACAACCTTACAAATACTTTAAGTTAGTCAAATGCATATTTAATTATTTTACATTTTCATAAGCAACAACATTATATGGCTTCAAAGGTACAAGCAACGGTGAATTGGTTGATCAAGGTGAAACAGTGTGATAAAAGATTTTAAAACTAGAGTGATAATATATCATATATTAATATTTATGACAATCATTATCTATATTACCAACCATACTATGTTAATAAGTAAAAGAAAAACTACAAATGCCATGTATGTAAATAAATTTCATCAAATATCATTGAGTTTTGCTTAATCTATGATATACCACTCTGTCTCATATTCCATTAACTGCTCTGTTAATATCCCTAGAAAAAGTCTAGAATACCCTTTTATTAGTCATCCATTTGACAAAGATCTGCCGTATCGATAAATTCCACAAGTCTCTATCAGGGGTTAACTAATAGCAAATGTATTTTAGACTTTTTCAAGAGATATTAACGGAGTATGAGACGAAGTGTTATCTGGTGAAATTAGTTGAAACTTAGTGTTATCATGTGTAATTTTAAAAGTACGGTGATATATCGTGAATTAAGAAAAAATCAATGTTATTTGATGAAATTTCCCTCTTTTTTATGTATATAACATTGCCATTGAATGCAGTTCAGATAACTAGATACTAGCCTTGTGAACCCCGCTCTCTCTCGGAAGTCACCCCTTTACGGAGTATGTCAAACACCTCCATTCATACTGCCCAGCGAGGAGTTTTCTTCTGGCTTTTCCTTCTCCTCGTGAATTGTCATCGCCCTGCATGCGAATTGACAACCTATTCTTTAGTGTGGATAGACCTACCGTGCCTCTTTGGGCTCCATTGCAAGACAACACAAACAATCGGTAATAATGATAATAGTATTCCTTCCTATTTTAAATGTAAGTTATTTTGGAAATGAATGTGGACTGAAAAATAATCCAGATTTATCTACAGAATGACTTACACTAAAAATAGGAGGTAGTAGTAATCATCACACTTACCTTGTGCAGATGAATAAGATCCCCTACAAAGACACCTGGCGGCCGAAAATCTTCTCTTTCGAAATTTCTACCTTATTGCCCAACTATACTCTGTAATCCTAATATGCGCAACTTCTCTAAATCAAATTCTGCAAGTTTACTGGACGGACTATGGGGGCTTCAGGTTTACCAAGGTTGGATATCATCAGTTTGTTTTCGAGTTTGAAACACTAGAAGTCCTGGAAGCTGTCCGAATTAGAGGTCCTTGGACAATAAACAACAACCTCTTGGTGCTTCATAATATCGGCCCAATTAAGGCTATTACCCAACATGAATTCAACTAGATTCCATTTCGGTTTAGATAATACAATGTTCCTCCCCAACACCATACTCTCGAGTTTGTTAGAAGAGCACAGAAGCTCGGTCGTTTCTTTGGAGTAGTGGATGATGGGGAAGCACCGGGCTTCAAGTTTTTATGACTTAAGGTTCTGATCAATATACCAGTTCCTATCCTGTGTGCTCTACCAATGATGATGGATGGCCAATACTTTATTTTCACTATCACTTATGATAACATGTCGTTGGTTTGTTCTATCTGCGGTTTTTTTACTCACACTACTGCTGCATGCTCCACGGTTTGGCCGGCGGATGAGGGTGGAGTTCCATTTAGAATGTGGCTGTCAATCGAGAATTATTTATCAAGGAGACGTGCGGAAGAGAGGGATCTAGCAGAACCATGGAGCATAACCCCTAAAGTGGAGCACAACCAAATCTGGGCACCAGTTCCTCCCCACTCCTCTACTTGGGCTAGTAAACCATGCACACCAACTGCACAACCAGCCCTAGTAGAGGATCACCCAGATACTATAAGTTGTCCACATAGAAGGAAATACAACGAGGTTATCTTAGAAGCCTCTCGAATAGAGTACTGGGAACTTCAGCTGCCAAAGCGAGGAGGAAGGGGAAGGGAAAGGCTTTTGTTAACTCTGCTTTAGTTAATCCAGTGAAGGAACAAGACAAGGGGAAAGACAAGAAGGTTTTGTGTAATGGTGGCCATCGGGTCTGAATAGAACCGGAACCGGTGGTTTGAACCGAAATCGATTGGAACCAGAACCACGGCCAAACGAAGCGAATAAAGGTCTAGGGATTCAGGACCAAACTGAGCCTGGAACTGGAACCGCCAGGAACCGCCTGGAACCGTCCAAAACTGGCCTTGGATTCGGAACCGCTAGAACTGGAACCGAAATCGGTGGAACCGCCTCGGAACCGGTCAAACTAGTTGTTGGTCAAACGTCAAAATGACACCGTTTTGGCCCGAATGCACGCGCTCTTATGAAAAATGACCGTTTGAACCGAAACCGAAACTGAAATCGAAAACCGGCCAGAAATGCCCAACAACCCTTTTTTTCTTGTTTCTACCTGCTACAAATGACTATAAACGGCTAGTTTGTCTCAAAACCCCGATAAATACACCATTTTATGATCATTCTCACCACACAACTCATCATACTATTCTTCTCTCTTATTACTACTATTTTCTTGTCCAATTAAGTACTATTAAGCATTTTAGCTACTAAAAAGCTCATATCCCATAATAGCTCTCAATTCCTATTTCCCACATTCTAGAAAAATATCTAGGAGAGCCGGAAAGGAAGTGATGCCTTCTTCCAACCTCCCAATCGATCCAAATTTTTAAGTTGATGATCAAGGCCAAATCAATGAGATGCAATTCAGGTATCATCAACAACAACATTATTCGCCTTCATTAGTAAGGTGGAAGCTATACAATTTCTCAACACGAATCTACTAACATGGGGCCAACACAACCATCAATTTTCCTATTTGGTAAGTTTTAATATTAGTTAAAATATATTTTATGCAAACTTTAATTTTAATTGCATTTTTATCTTAATATAGTCTAAATAAAAAAAAAATTACAATTAAAGGTACATCCTCTACCTCATCTGATGCCCATAATCTTGATCAAGAAGAAGATGATTAAGATGATGATGCCGACAACACCAAATATTGTAATATTTGCAGTAAAGGACTTGCATGGCGGCGGTAGGAACCGGAACCGGATCCTTTGCAAAGCACTTGAAAACGCACAAAATCTACAAGGATACAGCGGCAATGGTGGGCGCTACTAGCGGTCAAACTATGCTTACCAGGTTTACCGAACGACAACCTGATCCTGGTTTTTTTCGTTATGATAAAGAATGAATGATAGATGACATAGCTAGATTTATGATTGTTGAACAATTGCCTTTTAATTTTGGTGAAAACTCTTATTTTGAAAATTTTGTTTGCACCACATTGCAACCACAATATAGTAGAGTGTCTAGGAATATGCTTAAACATAGAGCTTTTGCACAACATAATAAAACTAGAAACCAACTAATGGAAATGATGAATAGATTTGATGGTCGTGTTTCCTTAACTAGTGATATGTGGACATCTACTACAAATGATGCATTTATTGGGGCTACAATTCACTGGATTGATAGTTCTTGGATGCTTTAGAAGCGTATTATAGCTTTTGATATTTTCGATGATGCACAAACCGTCATAATATTTTTTTAGAAACTTATTGAAGTATTATCTGAGTGGAATTTTTTCGACAAGGTATTCCATTTCTTTACATAATGCTTCGAACAATGTTAAGTGTGTAGATTATTTAAAAGTTAATAAAAAGCTCACACTCTTGCATGATGGAGATTACTTGCATGTTCGGTGTTGTGCACATGTTTTAAATTTGTGTGTACATAATGGTTTATCTAACTTGACTTCTACATTAGAACCACTTAGGCATGTTATGAGAAAAATTAGGAAATTACATGTTGTTAAAAATGAATACAAAAAATGTGTGAACAATCCGGTATACGTCCTCGTCATTTTGCTCCTGACACCCCCACTAAATGGAACTCCACATATGAATTGTTAGTTAAAACTAAGAAACATCAACCCATATTTACTAGTTTATATAACACTATGGTTGTTCAATCCAATTAGGAATTAATGGGTTCGGTATTTTGGGAAAGGGCTAATGTTGTGATGTTAAGCATGAGAACAGGAATGCTGATGGGATCAGTGGGGTTATTTTTTATATGATGTCTAAATTGTTTAACTACTTCAATGAATTTCCTTTGGTTTATTGTATTGTAACTGTTTTTGATCCACAAATCAAATTGGTTGATTTAACAAAATTGCTTGATTAATATCAGAGTATTGTTCCAGGAGGTCCACCCTATGATGGTTATGTTAAGGAACATGTAGAAAAGGTTAATGAAGCCTTGAAAAAGGTACATAATGAGTATACTTCAAATTTTCGTTCATATGAGCTTTCTTCTGGTAGTGGTAGTAGTGGTTCCTCTTCTAAACCACCACGCCCCGGTAGCAATAGAAGTTCTTTAATTTATAGTATTTTGAAAAGATCAAAATCTGTTCAACCAGGATCCAAATTTTGTACTTATGATGATTAAATTAACTTCTCTTTTTGTTTTGATGATGATGATGGTGATATCGATGTTCTTAAGTGGTGGCAAGCACATGAAGGCAAATTTTTCATCCTTGCAAAGATAGCCCGAGATCTGCTAGCAGTTCCAGCGTCAAACGTTGCTTCCGAGTCGTTGTTTAGTGCGGGCAAATGAGTATTGGACGAAAAGAGACCAAGCCTTGCACCAAACTCAATCAAGGTTTGTGTTGAGAAGTATGATTGGGACTTAGCTGAGCTGAGATCCCAAGCATGTGCATTGCAGTACGAAGGGCAACATGATGATTGGTATGAGATGAATGGGAAAACACCACTTATGACTTCTATCTTGTAATATTTTAGAATGTATTAGTATTACTTTCTTTCCATGTAATATTTTTTTAAGACTTGCAAATTGAAATCATGTAACCTCTTAGTAGCTATACTCTTTTTCCTTATTAGGGTTTCCAATGGGTTTTTACCTAATAAGGTTTTAACTAGGCAGTGAATCATATAACAAAATTCTCTTTGCTCCTTAATTTTTACATATTCAATCAAAAATTATAAGTATTTGTTTCTTACACTTTTAAGATTATAAACATGAGGAATTGCCTATCTATGAGTAAAGTGGACAAAAGGAGCAACATGTGCCGTAAACGGATCTCAAATCAGAGTTAAAACGAAGAAACTAGAGCCGATCGACCCACTGTGGGTCAGTCCCCTTGGGTCAGTCAAAAACAGAAAGCTTTTTGTAATCGACCGACTCAAGGGGACCGGCCCATAGTGGGTTGGTCGGCTCCAGTTTCTCGATACCCGAATCTAGAACCGGTCGGAACCGGTTCTTTGAGCGAATATGAAGCGAATACAAGGTTCAGAACCGGAGCCACCTCGGAACCGCCCCTGACGGTTCCAAACCCCGAATACACATGTCTCGGAACCGGCGGAACTGGAACCATAACCTGCAGAACCGGAACCGTGGCCAACATTAGTTTTGTGTGCCCAAGACCAGCAGGGTGGGTGATCTTCGTCGTTTGGCCTAGTGTCCTGTTTCAAATACAATCTGCTTAGCATTTTTTTGATATCATTTTTTAGTTTAACTGGTCTAGGTTTCCTTAGTTATTTGTATGGTATGTTTTTGTCCGAGCAATGGTGGTTAGACTATGTTGTATGTCTAGCTGTAGTGTGTTCATTTTTTATCTAGAATCGAGATGGTGGCAATGATGTTTAAACCTTGGTTTCATCAAGGGAGTAGTCTTCTGATTGCACAGAGTCTTGAGAATGATTGTCTGTGGAGTGAAGGCCTGGCTTCGTGTGATGGTTATGTCGTAACCCACTACAAGAAAAACAGTAATTAGTGTCTGAATTTAGCGTCCGATCACTTGGCGGACGCTAATTTTCGATTAGTGTCTGAATTTAGCGTCCGACAAGTGGTCGGACGCTATATTGTGTCTAAATTTACACCGGACACTGTTGTAGGCACAAATTAGCGTCTAAATTTAGTGTCCAATTTAAGGTCGGACGCTATTTTTCTATTAGCGTCTAAAATTATCTCGGATGCTAGTTGGACGGCATTCAGCATCCGCTCTTATCCGACGCTACTAACTCCTTCGGACGCTAGTTCACATACATGAAAAATAAAATCATTTTAACCTTAGTATCCGGACCATACTTATTCAAACTTTTCTAGCTAATTAATTATCCTCTCTTTCTGTCTGGTGCCTTTCCTCAGTGAAAGTATCCACATGAGTTGATCGTGGTTTTCTTTTCTATCTAAATCCATGACTCCAGATCAATCGTCGTTGCAGTGAGTCTCGACCGCAATTCCAACCACTACCAGGTATCCGACAACAATCAAATTTTCCGTGCTAATATAAGTTAGGGTTCCATTTCCATTGTCTTCGATCTTTCACCAATTGTTAAATGCTTCATCCTTTGTCTTGATTTCCGTTTCTTTTAATCGCCAAGCAGTGTAAGTTGGTTCCTCAACCTGAATGTTGTTCTGGAGTTCTTACTCCCCCCATTTGCCTTTCATACGATCGCGTTTCTCTTTTTTTTTTCCACTCCTTTCGCTTCGATCGTTCTCGCCAGAGGAATCGAATCGATAATGGCGTCCAATAAGCCCTGGCCCCGTCGGAATTTGTATTCTGAAGTAGGAGCCGTTTCTACTTCTGTTTCCCTGTTCATTTGTTTAAACTCTAAAACCAGGGTTTCGAATTCACGTTTCGTATGCCCCTGGTCCTTTCGAGGAGTAAAATTTCGCTTTTACGCCTTCTGAAGCTTTAGTTCCCTATGCATTTTTGTTTATGTTTCTACTATCTCAACTATTTGATTCATGTTGAGAGTGCTGATTACTAATACGTATCTCCTTATTTTATCCTCATTCCCCAATTTGATCTCTCACTTAATAGACCAAAATTTATGTTGCACCATTTCTCTACATTCAGTACTATTAAATAGTAGTTGAAATCAAGAAAATCACCTCTGGAAAACGCTTCATGGAAATATTTATTGAAATAAGACACGAAATGTAAAAAAGAGATTAGATCAAAACAGTTCGATTCTAAAGGAGAAAGAGAAGCAGTCAAATAAGTTTATTATCATAATAACAGATAATTTGAATTATCAGTTGCAAATTGGAGAAGGAAAAGGCAAAAATCATAAGCATTTTAAGAATTTTCTGCATAGTTATCTAGTTATACGGCTATTGTTATATCCAACTCATCCTATATATACCCAAGGGTTTTTGCGGATCGATATTAGATTCTGGTTCCCGTGATCGTTGGTGTGCACCCTCATGGCATATCTTTTGCTCACCGAAAGAACAAATTGTTTAAGTTGATCTTACAGAGGCATTTGTGTTTTTAATTGGTAAAGTTGTTTCTGTATTCATTAAGCTGTTTCTGTGGATGGCATGAAATTTATTCGTTTCTCTGAGTCTGATCAGTCAGTTTTATGATAGGTTTATTTAGTACATGTAGAACAGTAGCTCCTTCATCAGAAATTGGTGATCTGAATCGGCCTGATTCAGAAACAGAAAAACCGAGGAGAATGAGGAAAACAAAACAACTCTGAACCTGGTTTTTAGGCCATACCATTAGCTTGACTGTGGACACTTTTGACTTCATTATCAGTTCTACCAGGAAGGTGTTTAGCTATCTGTGCCCATTTGTTGCCTAGGATCCTGTGAACGTCTGTTACATATATACACTCATATTGTATTATATTGTTCCGTGTAGTGCTTTGCTACTTGTTAATTTCTTCTTAAATACCACACTCATATTGTATTATATTGTCGTGTGTAGTACTTTCTGTTACATATGTACACATTTCATTCATTTAGCATTATTGGTTCTTACTCTTTCCCGGTGTTTCTTCCTTTTATGTCGATCTATATCTTTTCTAATCTTTACTTTATATATATAATGATTTCTATTGTTATTTTCATTTGCAATTTACATTCATCCATCTTATCATTTCGCAATTGATTACTTGTTCCGTGGAATTAATCTGTTATCTTGTTGATTTATCCATGGGTGCACTTCCACTCCGTTGCTACCTGACATGCTATTAGTACAATATAAAGCTGTTTATCTAGCTATTTGGTAGGATTGAAGTGTTTATATGCTTCCCAAAACTGTACAAACAAGTGTTGAGTAGTATTTGGTTGTACAATGTTTTGGTTTAGTATTGATATTGAAGGTTATGTTTCAGTTTTCTTCTGATCAATTAGCGTGTATTCTAGCTTTTATTGTGTTGGACGTGTTTTGTATTTTATGCTTTTGTTGTCCAACCAATATGTCACCATTTGGTTAAGCAATTGTGTAACAGTCCTATGACGTGATGATGCTTCCACTTTGTTTACAGAATCTTAACCGTTGTGGATTTTACAGGTTGTGTTGGCCTAATCTATCCGTGCTACATTTTTGGTAAAGATGCTGAATATCCTGGGCTTGCCTTGTTGCTTTGTTGCATCTTATGCGTCCAATTACCGGAAGGCTCCCAGGTCTAAATTCAACTTACGGGTATCCTATTAACTTAGACTATCCAAATGTATATCAGTTTGCTTAATTTTTCATCCAACCTGATGTCAGCTTCTGTTGCATCTTATGAGAATTTGTGGATGTGTGTAATCTATGGCTTTGTTGGTTGTGGAAGGTGAGCATTATTTTTATGTTCAATGGAAAATTTACATTGCGCTATTACCCCCTGCAAGCTGAGATGTTGTGTTGACTGAAAGATTTTATGGGGTGATCCATTTCAGCAGAGACAGTATTAATGGTTACTCATCATTATGATGTGCTTTATTTTCTCTCCTCTTTTACTATTGTCATTCACTCTTCCTGTCTGAATGAAGAATTTATATTTGTTTCAGGGACCTGAAGATCAAATGAAAACTACTTGGGACTCGTGTTAAAAGATTCTACTCTGGACAGCGGCTTTGTTAGATGTGTTCTTTTTTGGTTATTTTCCTGTAGAATGGTCCAACTATGGAATAAACTTACTAAATTTAGTCCTTCTATACAACTGTGTTAGATGTGCTTCTTCGTTTACTCTAAACATGGAGAATGCTCCAACTCAATCTTTGGGAACTTCTTACGCGAAATGAAAGGAAAAAAAAGCCATTATGGCTGTTTGGATTAAAATTTTATTGTGCCTTTTCTATTTGATATGATAAGTAAAATTTAACAATCGAATAAAGCATTATAAATATATAATTAATGTTCGAATATATAAAATAGCGGTTGATAAATATATATAATATAACGTCTAGATGCATAAATTAATGTCAGATGAGTAGAAGCAATTTAGCGTCCAAAGATCTAAATTAGTGTCAAATGAGTAGAAGCATTTTAGCGTCCGAAGATTTGAATTAGCGTCCGATAGGTAGACACAATTTAGCGTCTGAAAACAATTGGACGCTAATCTGTAATCAATTTGTCTCCAGCCAGTTAGCGTCCGATTAAGCTGTTTGCGACCATTTAGCAGACGCTAACAAGTAGATGCTAAATAGCGTCCGAAACAAAAATGGACGCCAAGTGGACGCAAATTAGTGTCCGCAGACGCAAAAAAAAATTAGCGTCCAGACTTTTATCGTCCAAAAGCGTCGGACGCTAAATCCTGTTTTTTTTTTTGTAGTATACCGTGTTGTTTGTAGTGGGAGATGTTTGGACACTCGTGGATGGCGGAGATAGGAGGAGCATGGAGAAGGAGAGGGCAAGAGAATGCAAGCATAGTTTTAAGTACTCTGTTTTATGGTATTTACTTACTTCTGTCGATTTTGTACTAATCATGTATGGTTTATAATCTAATCTAATTTAGTTATCTTCTTACAAAGAAAAAAACATTGCCATTGAATGAAAACACTACAGACATTAGTTGAAAACCTCATCTATTAGTACACATTGTTTTGGACTCAAACTTACAACTAGTTGAACATGAGATACATGAGTCAATCCGCTAAGATACACAGGATCTAGTGATAGTCCTATCTTAAATTATTATAATCTAAAACATGTAGATGTTATTTGATAATGGTGGTCCTGAGATGCAACCAAAGCAGATGGAGGAACAATGGTGATATCAGTAGTAGTTAGGTGAGGGATGAGGCTCACAACAAGGATAGATTATTGAAGGAAGACAATTAGGTATGAAGGAAATTCTAGTGGGGTTACTCAAATGAATTCAAGGATAGAAGAAGTTTCCTATCACGGAAGGAACACTCAAATTTTATTTTTAATTTGACGGAATACCGATAGTTAATAGAGAGCATAAAATTCCGCAAGAATAAACCAATACAATCAAAACTTAAAACCATTAGTCATTAAGACGTGGTTCTAGAATTTGGAGACAATGAAGGAGGGAATAAAATGTTGTCCTTTTAACCTTTCTGTTCCAGTGGATCTATTTTCTTTGGTCACATGGAGTCTTCATTGCCATGAGAGGTTTGTGTTAGCTTCAGCGCTTTATAAATTTCCGTAAAAAAACTCTAGTGTTAGCAAACTACAAATTTATGTAGTAGTGATAGCATCTTTGGTATGCATTTGTGCTATTCCCTAAAAAGGGAAGGATAAGGAGAGTATACCGTTTCGGCCGGTGAAATGGACATGGTCCATCCCATCTCAGGCTGTGAGCGCCCGACCACAAGTGGCCAAGTTTCCTGGCACAAGCAGCCCAATACAACACCTCATGCTCGCCAGCGCAGTTCTCCCACTCAGGTGCGGCTCTCCACATGTTTAACATGAGACATGAAACAGGGCCCCAAATTTTAGGGGGCCCCAAATTTTTGGGGACCTATTTTGTTAGTAGAGTCTATCATCGTGTAGTTTATATAATTAAACGACTATGAAGGTTACTAACCTTTACAATAGAACAAATAATAATAGTTGATTGAATTTAACAGTATTAATTTTTTAGAAGACAAATAAATAAATAAAATTATGGGTAACCGTACTATCTATTTTTCTAAAAAAAAAAAAGAAAAAAAGAATCCAAATATACTGATCTTCCTTCTTTTTCTAGGTAGTTAGTGACAACTTTCTCAACTACTTTCTTCTATTCTAACCCTTATTTCTTCAAACATTTTGTTGTAAACAATACTACTTTAAAGTGTTTATTCAATAATGAGTAAACTTCTTATAGTTTGTCTGTATTGTCATTTTTGATATTTTATCTGATTTCATAACTTAATATAAATTATGTCGTGACACAACTAAATTAATATTATATATTTTATATTTAATCTTAATTTATATAGACCCCACAAACATTCAGCACATGGCCTCATAAGTTACCGAGACGCCCCTGCTCCCACTGGAAGCTCATTTACCTTCCGACGTGGGCATAAAAAAGGTTAAAGCATATTGGGGCTTTGGATTGAGTTTTTTGACATTGGGTCTTGAGTTCTAGAGACACTTCTATATCACTGATCCTATGATCGAGCTGAAGGAATGTTTATCCCTCTCTTTTCAAATTATAACTTTTTGACCCTTAGTCGGCGTTTAGGAGGATATGGTTGCTCCCATCAGTGAGTTTTCTTCCCTCGTGGGGTGTGCTTGGGCAGTCATCTTCATTGGTTGAATCACGGGTGCTTTAGATTCAACTTTCTTGTTCATACTTTCATGTTCATATCTAGTCAGGTTAGTAAAGCCATCCTAATGCAGCCCACTCACATAAACCCAAACGAGGATAGCCCCACCGGCCCATAAGCATAACCCAGTCTTTATTGTTTTGTTGTAATGGGTCCCAAAACACTTTCCTTTTATATCTGCAGCAACAGTTCATTGTACAAAGACTATAAATATTAATACATAAAGTATGCACAGGCGCTGATGATGATTTCGTTACATTAAACCCTACTTCTTCTATTATGGTACTTCAGCTGGTCATTTTGGGTCTAATAGAGATAGATCTAATTTTAGAGGCAGAAACAACTATCAGGAAGAAACTCTGGAGCCAGAGGTAGAAACCAAGCCTTTGGTTGTGGCTATTAAGGAAGAAACCAAAATCAGAATTAGAGCCCGTTCTCTCACGGCTTTTAGAAAACAAATAGATTAATGTTGCCATGTGTCAATTGATTATTTGTTGAAATTTAACCCAATGCATATGTGTCAAGTTATAATAAGTTAACTAGGGGTAGATTAATAGAAAAGCTACTATGAGTAGCTTTTGAAAGTGGTGGGCAAACGGCCCCTTAGTTGTTTATTGGATAGCTAGATATTAGAGTCACATGTCACTTAAGCTCTAAGAAGGGCCACAAGGCTAAAGATTGTTACCATCGTTTCAATTACTTCTATCAGTTACAACCACCTACCTCTTTTACAGCTAATAATAGTTACACAGAGAACTGTGCTCCCTCATAGTGGCTTCCAGATATTGTTTCCTCTCACCACTTCACAGGAGACCTCTCTCGGTTGAATCTAGGTTCTTGTGATTATTCAGGGACATAAGCTATTACTCTTTGAGATGGATAATCTATTCCTATATCCTATTAGGGTATGGGTTCTATTTCCTCTGCTGGCCGTGACTACAGTTTGAGTCACATTATTTTACAGCCCTAATCTAAATAAGCACCTTTTATCTGTTAATTAGTTTTGTGTTGAATATAACACTTATTTTGAATTTCATCCGAAATTGCTTCCTTTTGAAGGATTGTAACACACATCAAGTGCTTCTCAAAGGTCCAATTAAGTACAGGCTATATCTTTTTCCTCACAATCGTGGTGTTGTTCAGTTTGTCTGCCCTCAACTACATCATGCTCTCAAGGCTACCCCATCACTATGGCAGTCACACTTAGGACATCCCTCAATAAATGTTACTTAGCATACTTTAAGTTTTTTTAATCTTCCCGCTTCTAAGTCAGAACTCTTGCAATTTTGTTCTACATGTTGCCTAGGAAAAACTCATGTTTTGCCCCACTATGATTGTCCAAGTAAATTCGTTGAACCTTTTCAGTAGATTTACATGGACCTATGGGGACCAGGTTTCATTAATTCTATTGATGGTTAAAAGTTTTTTCTAGTAATTGTGGATGACTACTCATCTTACATCTGGTTATTTCCTTTGCGTAAAATTAAAGGTGCATACTGTTTTTCCAGTGTTTTCTACTATGGTTGAGAACTTTTATGGCTTTCTGAAATACCCCTAACTAATTAAACATTTATTAAACATCTAATCAATTAAATTAAGGCCTAAACATGCCTTAAAACCAATTTAAAAACGACAATGGTCAACATAAAGCAAATATTGCACCTTTGACCATTTAGGGCAAATATATGCCCAAATGAGCTCCTTAGGACCCAAAATTAATTCCTAAGCATATCAACTCACAAATGAACGTAATAAAATTATTGGACAACGCTCCAACACCAAATAACAAGCATTAACATACTTAAAAGTCACTTAGGGCAAAATGTGCTCTAAAGAAGCCTTAAAGGTCTTGTGACCTCCATTGGAGTCCAAATTGGATTTCTAAGTTTAGTAATCATGTAATGGATGTAGGAAAACAATTACCAAAGAAAACCAAACTGAAAACCAAGCTTTAACACAAAATGTGCACTAAAAACACCTTAAAGCACATTTTTTGAGAAATTGTCTTCCAAATTGGTTTTCGATGGACTTTAGGGTCTTGGTTACCCTTAATTATAATAATGTTACATAATGTACCACATTATAATGTCTAAATCAAAGTTTTCAAAAAAAAAAATCAGAAATATGTGCATTGATTTGTGAATAGTACCCAAAATAACACTTAATTACTTAATCTAGTTAGTGGTCAACCTTGTTCTTTGACTTTGACCACCGATTGCCAATCATATAAGAGGTACCTTTTGACCTTATACAACCTTGAAATATCCAGTAACATGTCATCAAAGACTATTCCTTAAAAAGGTATTTTGTCACATTTTACACTTAATCTAGTCATATGGTCAACATAAGTCTACTTGCCTTGACCAAGCCCTTCCGCCCACTTAAGAGGGTTTCATCATGCTGAAGCAACCTCCTAACTAAATATCTACCCATCTTATGGCTCATCTTTTTACTATTTCATATTTTAACTTATCTTACCTTTATAACTTATCTCATAGAGCTCAGCCCTTAGGATAGACAAGGGCCATGGGGACATATTTGTTATGGATCTCGAGTGACATCAATATCTTGAGTTCCCACCATGGTAATCGTTTGGATAGCAATCAATTTGGAATGGCCTGATAACTGTGGTGCATTCTTCTCGATTGGTGGGGAGTTAAAGCATGGCAAGGCATGGCAAGCTCGAACGGAAAACACATACCGTGGTCATCTTCTTTGCTTCACGCCATTTAGGCTCTTTGGAATCAGCGCAACAGAACAATTTTCAATGGTTCAGTTCTCGACTGGGCAGTAGTTGCTGACATTTTTAAGAGGGTCAGTTTAGAGTGGTGCAGACATCACATGATGATGCTTCCGCATGCAGTTCTGTCACCACGAAGTCTCTTGATAACTAAGTTTACTTCTTGTTTCTTTTCTTTACATTTTGCACTCGGCGAGAAGGGCTTTTAGCCGTAGTACTGCCTTTTATGTAAATGGTTTTCACCAGCAAATTATCAAAAAAAAGGCAAAATCAACTTTTCTCCTTCATTACCTTCTTCCCAGTCGTAAACATCTGCTCCAGCCCTTCTTTTTCTCCGTTCAAACGGAGAAGCAGCCAACTTCAATGGTGAACACATCTTGACATGGGTAAGCTCTTAAGGCATGTGAATGTTCATCATCTTCTTCTTTTCTCCCTCTTTCCTTTGAGCTAATCTATTCTCATTTCCATCCAGCCACTTGGTGTGAGTTTGTGCTGCAAGATTGAGCTATTTTCGGTGGAAAAATCAGAGGAGAAGGGAAGCTTATCAAAGGAAGTCTAAAGGTATAAAAACATGCACTAAGCTCACCTCTCTTAATTCTTTCATTACCGAGCTGAGTCCATGGATCCCTAAGCTTGTTTTTCTTTTCTTTCATGATTATTCAGTAGTTCTATCCACACCTTGAAGATCTAGCTAGTTTCAAGCCAAAGGAACTCCATTTTGGCTTGTTTCGGTAAGGTTCTTACCCACCTTCCTCCCTTGTTTTCCACCGATTTTGTATCATGGCTGAATGGTGTTTTAACACCTTTGTTATGCTTTAAAATTCAGGTGGTTTCATGCCTAGAACAACCCTTCAATCTCAAGGTAATTCCATGCCAAACTAAGCTTGATTTAGCCCTTAAATTACCTTAATGTTAAGATTACTAACACCCATCTTTTCCTTGTATAAATGCTGGTGCATGGCTGTTGGAACATGGGGAAAAACTTCTGCACAAATCGTAGAAATCAAATCCAAGTGTAAACCTAGCAAAGTAAGTTAATTACTTCTTGATAATGCCTTAATCAAGTCATTATGTGAGTTTAGAGTTTAAAAACTAACTTAAACATATATACATATGTAGCCGTGAGCATTGGAGTGAGCTTGGCTGGTTTATTTGCTTGGAAATCAAGTAAGAATACTAAACTTACATATTATAAAGTTTTTATGTCATTTGTTACAATACAACAAAAGTCGAGAACATATAAGGCTTATTATGACCAAACTATGTATTATAATGTTGTATAACAATTTTAGTTAGTTAACCTAATGTTTAAGTGACATATAATGTCATAGGAATTAATTAAATGATTAAAATATAATTTTAGATAATATTGGAAAAAACTATACTATAGCCGTAACTATATAGTATATTTGGGACCATTAAATGTAACATTTATTCTATGTAAAGTGTTGTTGTAATAAGGCCATGTACTTTAGGCCACTAGATTTTATGCTTTATTAAGTTTAAACTAAGTTTAGAATTAAATTAATATTACCGCAATGAAATTTGGGGTTGGTTTGCAATTAAAATAAATTTAGAGGCTAAATAATGAATGTAGCCGAAGGTCACACTTTAAAAGCTATTAAAATGAATTTTATAAAGTTTTATAAAAATTGGGGTCAAAATGTAATTTTTGGAAGGTTTGGGTCAAAACCGTAATTAATGAAACTTGTGGTCAAACTGGTAGTCAATGGGTCAATATAGACCATGTTAGGTGCCTTGACCAAATCTAATGACATAAATAATTAATTTATGAACTTATAATAACATTATAAGTTAAATATTGAATTTACAAAACTTATGGGGTATAAATCATAATTACCAAAAGTTGTGGGTTAAAACTGTAAATATAACAGTTTATGACATTTGGGTAAGATTTGGTGATTTTTGGAGTTATTTAAGTGATTTTATAAAGAAAAGAGTATAACATATAGTTTTAATGAAATTAAAAGCATATGCTATAACACTGGGCCAAACATAATTTCAGAAAGATAAGAGTTGAAAAATAATTTGCAACAGTCCAGGGGTCTGTTTGCAATTAAATAACATCAATAACCATAGGTTATAAAGATTAATAAAATAAAATGTTATAATATATAGTATATATAACATTATATAACATATGTGGTAATGTGTAAATATAGAAACTTATGTTGCTGGAAAAAAAAAACCAAAACAGACCATAGTTCTGTTCGGTAATTATGAAAAATTTAATAAACCTAAACTATAGGTTATACATGTTTTAAATGAAGAAATGATATAACATATGCTATTTGTGACATATCATGAAATGTGTGGTGATTATGTAAATATTAAAGTTAATGTGTTGAAAAATAAATTTGAACAGACCCTAGGGTCTGTTCGAAAGTTTAAATAAAATATAATCATAGGTATATTTGTTATAAGGTTTAAATGATAATATATGATATATATATATATATATATCTATATATATTATATAGAATATGTGGTCAAAAGTGTAATTATGGAAACTTGAATGTTAAAAATATGAATCAGAACAGACCTAAGGTCTGTTCGGAATTTTGATAAAATATAACCATAAGTTATATTAATTATAAGGTTAAAGTGATATAATATAAGGTATATGTTACATTGTATAAAAGGTGAGGTATAAATGGGAATAAAAGAAAAGTATATAATATGAAGGAAAATGAAGTTATAATATGAGTGCCATTTCGGCAATATAATTAGTTGCAATAATAAGTTATATTTGGTATAAGGTTAAAATGTTATAACATATGATATGTATAACATTATATTAATTATGTGGCAATATTGTAATAATGGAAAATATTATGAGTTAATGAAAATCAGAATTTTGATGTATATGCCTTTCGGCAACAATATAGTTTTTATTAAAACTATAGGTTATAATATTTAATGAGATAAAAAAATCATATTATATGGTATAATGATATAAATGTAACATTTTATAATAGTATGGGGTTAAAATATAATTTGTAAAAGATGTGTGTTGTAGCACAAATAATAAGAGTTGGAAATGAATTTTAAGCTATGGTTTACAATGATATAAATGCTATAGCTATTATATGGTATTAATGTGATTAAATGAAACAATTATCATTAATAACATTCACATAAAATAATGTGACAGTTAATGAGAAAATTGGAAATTATAAACTAAGGTTAGTATGAAATAAACCTTAGGAGTTATAAAGACATGTCATGAAATGTCATAATAATATAAGATGGAGTTCTTAATATAAATTGCATAAAATAATGCAACAAATGAAAATAATCATCTTACATAAGATGATAATAATATGACATATAATGTAAGAGTGTAATTCATGAAATATAAATGTATAAGTATATATGTGTGTAATGCGCAAGCATATGTAAAAATATACATAATAAGTATATGGTATAGTTGGAACTATATAATATAGTGCATGTATACATGCAACTATATATTATATGACTAAGATCAAATAAAAACAACATATATATGTAAACCGAGAGCAATATACATATGTGTATATGATATGGTTTTTATATCATGTGATGATAAATGACAAGTATTATTACATTAGTATAGTTGTATACTACAAGTCATTAAATCTCAAATTAACAGATAGCTTGTTAAGATGAATAATGACATGTATAATATAAGGTACCATAAGGGATATCGAGATAATAAAGAATATAAACCAATGTTGCATTCACACATGCAATCATAGTTTATAACGTGTAGATGCACATATGACCGGATCGGTTTAATTATGTACTAAGGTATAAGAACATAAGTATAAGTGTTACGCTTGTGAATATTATAGGTTGGAATAATATAACTCCAACGTTCGAAAACGCTAACTAAAACGTTTTTACAAGAACCGACCCTTTTTGTTAAGGCCGAATATTAATACGTACTACGAATAACGAGTTCCGTATAACGATACCTTAACAAATAACTGTTGAAGTCCGGGGATGTAATGTCGGGATTACTTGTGCTATTCGGATTTACCGAGTTTAAGTAAGTCATGCGGATTGACTTATAGTGCTGTGATTATTTAGATCGTCCTACCGACGGAGGCGCTTGACGAGCTAGGGTTTTGCGCATCCTTGGTCTGTGGTGAACGGTATGTAAAGGGGTTGGATCTGAGATGTCCTGAGGACTTCCTCGGGCTCAGATATGTTTGATGTATAACGTGTGTGATGTATGTATGCATGTATGTATGTATGTGTAAAATGTTATGTGATGTTTAACTGTTTCTTTTCCCGCATTATTTAATTATGCGTGAACGTCCTTCGAGACTAATACTACGTCGACTAAGATCGACTTATATAAATATACATATATGATCGATGTGATGTGAATGATGTTATTTAACTAAACACACTTAGTATTATAATTATGTATGTAATAATCTAAGTAAAATACTTAGGTACGGGACACGACATTGTCGGTCTCTAGAGCATGGCTCTCGAACATGAATATGACCTAGATTACTTCTAGGCATGCGTAAGACCCTTAGGGCAGCTAAATGATGAATGAGTTCTCCATAACCTAAAATCATACCTTAGGTGATTGATTAACTACTTAATCATATATTGGAGGATTGGTGTGTGAAGAAAAAGTCCAGTGTAGTCTCGGACTAATTGGTTGCGCATAGAGATCTCTTGAGTGTCTTCCCGGATCGGGTTTCTACTCTAGTTAAGCCCATACGAGCCTACATAGATCGTTGGCCAGATTGTACCGCTGTTGGTACTCGGCTTCATGCCACAAACTAAATGACGCCGTTCAGGCAAAGAGGAAATCCCGAGATCTTATATCTTTGGCAGAGTGCAATACTATTGGTGCCACCAGGACGACTGTCCATAAATGAATACAATTACGGGTTGTCCTAACTTGATACCCACTTACGATGTGTTTGTGATGGAATGAGGGCCCGGGGGTCGTTTGTGATAATCGAATACAAGACCGTTACTTAACGGCTACATATTAATTGTTGTTATGGTTAAATGTTTTATGTAAGTGCTGTTTGTGTGTGAACTGTAGTGACTGCCTTAACTGTTTCACATTACCGCCACTCATGTATTTATTGCTTTGATATACCTGTACACCGGTAAAAGCATGTAATGAATCTAATATAATGGCGACCATGACTATTAAGTGACCAATAGGGTCCAAACCTGGCATACTCAGCGTTTATCGCAGAGCCTTTACGGCATTTGTGCAGGTGATGATTACCGTTGAAGCTGAAGTGCGGGACCCGGGTAGTTAGGGTTTTTATTTTGGATACCGCACGAACTTCGTATTGTATTAGGATGGATATTAGTTTACTGGATTAATGACGTTGTATACGATCAGGAATATTTAGACTCTCACTTGTCATTAAGATTACTTTTGGGTTTAGAATGATGTATTGGATAGTATCTCGTTATCACTACGGTTATGTATATAATTATCAGCGTTGTTTCATTTTTATTCTATTTCTGCTTCTTTACTCGCATGGGCGAGTAATGACATGTGACACCTAAGCGAGGTTTATTACTACGTGACTTCCGCTGTGAGACGTTTTTAATTATTGCTGCGAGAGTGATTATTACGTGATTACGAGTGAGGTGTTACACTTTCCCATCAGATCAATTCAAACTGATGAGGGAGGTGAGTTTCAAGCATTCATACCATTCTTTCAGCAAAGGGCATTAATAATTGAATTACCTGTCCTCATGCTCATCAGCAAAACAGGTCAATGCAAAGTAGACATAGGTTTATTGTTGATAAAGGCATAACTCTCATGGCTCAGGCCTCAGTGCCTTAAAGTATTGGTATTATGCTTTCAAAAACGACAGCCAACCTCAATAATCTCACACCTACTGCTACTTTACAAAGTAAATCCCCATATCAAGTTCTATATCAGCAAGATTCTAATTATGCCTTCATAAAGGTATTTGAGTTCTGTTTTCCTAATCTCAGACCTTATCAAAGATGGTCTGTGGAATGTGTTTTCTTAGGGTACTCTCCCCACCATCATGGTTATCTATGTCTTCATTTGTCAGTACTACAAAAAACACCTTTTACAACTGTTAAAAATGCATAAGATAAATGTTAATAACAGTTCAGTTGTCTATTGTGCGTTCTATTATAGACACCTGTTATTTAACAATTGTATAATCTAACCATACTACTATTACTATTATTAACCCTTGGCAGTTGTAGTTGGGGCGGAATAGAGTACTGGTATTTAGGGTTGTATTTAAGCTTGTTAAAAACATGTTTGAGAATCTTACGACAACTATGATTCACAGTTATCTTTTCCCCCTTTTATAGATTATTTATATGCTATTTAACAACTGCTATTGACACTTGTGATATTTTTCTATCTAATCATGTTTTACGTCTGTAACGGTTGTCTTTCGATCTCATCCAACCATCTTGTCACCCCAAATGAAGGATTATCATCTTCTAAGTATCAAAAGATCCATCATACATTACAAAAAAAAAAAAAAACTAACATCCACCAACATCAACAAATCCAAATACACTTAGTATCATCCAAAATTCTCTCTATCCATATAGCAAAATCCATCCATTTTTTTTGGAATAGCAAAGTACATCCATTATGTCGTCATCAACAAGAGAAAAATTATAACATGTCTGCATATAATTGCTTATGGACACACACTATCCATTGCTCTTGAACTTTAACAATCTCATACATGTTGCTTGTATGCTTGACCATCATAACCGTAGAAGTGCTGAAAATGAAACATTAAACACTATAAGTTCACCAGTACTGTTAAAGAAACCGCAAAAAAAAATTCAAAGTTATATAACTATGTTTAAGTACACAGATAGATCGTTATTCTGTTGGGGTTAAAATGAATCGCAACATATAACACTTGAAAGGTAGACTTAAGACATGTGATAGGCTCCAATCATGGGGCATATGTCTTGCTAACCGCTGCTGGCTCTGTGAGCATGCTCAAGAGACAAGCAACCATCTTTTCTTCCATTGCAGTTACTCTTGCAGGGTTTGGTGGACTATCTGTGACTGGCTGGGAATCCCGACCAACCGGAAAAGTCTACGCAGCTGCTCAACCTGGATCACCCGCTACTGTAAGAGACACCGCCCGATTGACCTAGTTAAACGAGCAGCTATCGCCAGCGTTGTATATTACCTCTGGATTGAAAGATGCAAGCGAGCCATGGCCCACCAAGCCAGAGACCCCTGCCACATTGTTTCAGACATCAAATCTGCTATCAAGGCCATCATTTCAACAAGGATGGAAAGATCCAGCACTGACTTCGACTGGCTTGATAGGGTTTTCTACTCCTAGGAGTGCAAATCTTTTGTATTTCGAAATAATATGATATTTCTTGGACGATGGGCTGTTGCGAGCTCTAGGTTATTCTTGTATGCCCTGAGGCTTTTTGTTTACTGCTAGGGAGATCTTGTATTCCCACACCTCCCTTAGCATATGCTCGTTCTTGTTATCAGATGCATAGGGCTCCTATGTATCTAACGTTTCATTCCCAGATTTATATATATATACACATCTCTTTATTCCAAAAAAAAAAAGAATCGCAACATATCAAGTTTGACTAGAGGGTGGGAATAACAGGCATATTATGAAAGGCACTCTGGGAGAAGAAAGACATCAACAAATAGTCTGGATTGCCTTTTCAACAAAGGCCTCATGAACAAAAAAATCAATAGGTGTATATAAAGACATAAAGTAAGTTCTAATGTTTACACAGCACTATAGAAATCTAAGCATTGCACTATTGAATTTATGTTGCTTGAAGTCTTCCCAAAATATAAAACATTTGTCCTGCCCTCTCCATTGATGGATATTTCTTCCCAGAAGGGGAAAATGTATTTGTAGATAGATGTTAAATTGTTGCAGATGTACAGATAAATGGGATAATTTTACTGCATAGATTTTGAATTGAAAACCAAAAGTTCCAAGATCCTAGCACACCTAACCTATAGTGTTAAGCTTCTAACCAGTCCTGAGCAATATAAATGGATACAAAAACTATTTATAGTGTCCCCTTTGAGAAGTTGAAAGTAGATAATAAAGAAAAAAGAGATGAAGTTCAACTTACACCTTGGGCAATTCTCTGATAGAATCATATATAGCATGCATAACGCTGTGGATTCAGTTTCAAATTTATGTATGTCATATCACCTGCACATATCATATATTCCATTAATACAAACCTCATTCACAACCAGCAGGTATCTCTGCCATCAACTAAAACAAACCAGAAAATTTACCCTCATATGCATTAAAGAGAAAAAAATAATGAGAGCTCGAGCAATCCAAGCCAAACAGTTAACTATTTTCATAAACAAAATATACTACAACCACTATTTTTCTAAAGATTGTTTTCATTAAAAAAACCTAAAAGATCATAAGGTAGTAGCATATAGCAACAACTTCAGCTTGTCACCATGATTCTCAAAGTACGAACATGACAAACTGGTACTTCACAATGCTTTCTCCAAATAAATAAATCCACAAACAATTATGGTCACGTTGGTATCCAGTAGCCGCTATTCAATTTGGCGATTAAATGCAGAATATAACTATTGTAGTGTTGATAGGTTACACCCATTGCTAGCAGCTAGCAACCCACTATAGAAGCAGTAATTTTGAAAAAACAATCCACAAATATGGTCGGCCTTCACTCTATTTAGCACGATAATGGAAATGAGAATCACCGGGTTCACTTGCCTGATACGAATGAGATGTAAACCAAGTTCACGACGGTCATCAAATTCACTAGAACTTGTCACCAAAGATTGCAACCGAGGGCCATGTTTCTCGGCCTGTTTTATTGAAACAAGAAGTTGGCTTCATATTCACAACTCTTCCCTTCTTTTTTCTGTTGTTTGATAGTTCTATCTTCTTTTTTCTGTTGTTTGATAGTTCTATCCTCATCTAGAATCCCAGTTAATTTTCACGCAGGAGACATGCTCGAATAGATTTTGGAGAGTTTCTGTTGTTCCTTTCTTTACTGCTATAATTTTATTAGTTTTTTTATAAGTTTTCTCTATGCTTTACACTAGACGGGAAGGGCTTCTAAAGCCATAATACTGCTATGTAACTGGTTTTCACCAGCAAATTATAAAAAAAAAATACACAAACAAAAATAATGGAAGAGAAACCACAACATGAAGTTGCCAATAATATTGATGATGTGATCTTGCTCGGATTTTGTTTCCACCGAACAGACGAGTGGAACTAGTAAGGCTATACTTAAATTGAAGGATTCAACAAGCAGCACCCATCAAACACATTAATCAAGTCAACATCTATAAATACGATCCATGAGATCATCCAAGTTAAGCTAATTTACCTTTAATCTCTCTATACTATACTTATTGGTGATCAAACATTAATTGGTGGACTGACACGTCTTCTTTCATGTGGCTACCCGTGAAGAGGATGGAAGGTTGCGCCCTGCAATGGAGAAAAAAGAGGTCATTTCTAAAATCTTTCCTAATTCACATTATACTTTTTTTTTAAATCTTGTTACAAGATAACCCTAAAATCTTTCAAAATTCGTAAAATACCCCTTTTTCGTATCGTCCGTGAACTCTACCGTTAGCTCCACCTAGAAAATGATATTTTTGTCTCTGTCTTTTCTTTTGAAATTCACGATATACTCTTAAAAACTTTCACAATTCACAATATACCCCTTTTTAAAAATACATTCACAAAATACGCCTAAAAAGTTCAAAATTCATAAAATACTCCTAATCCGTGAAATGACCTTGAATAATGACTATTGTACCCCATGTTTCAAGTTTAGTTTTTTTTATTTAGCATAGTTTATGAAATTCAAAAAAAAATATTTAAATACTACAAAATAAATAATTACAAAAAATATTTTAAAATTTAATAATTCTTAAATATTAAACATACACAACACTTGTTGATTAAAACAAACTAATCAGAGGTAACTACAACTATATACAATTACCTCATATTATATTGGATTTAATTTGTTTATAGTTGACATATATATGCTTAATATAATATTTAATCATTATTTAATCATAACCCCAATATTTTAATGAAGGAAAGACTGATAAAAAGTCAAGACATGTTAATAAACAATGAGAAGAAAAATAATAATTTGTTTAAGTTTTGTGTATGTTTAATGTTTAAGAAATAAATCTTACTTCACTTTTTAATATTTTTAAAATATTTTTGTAATTATTTATATTTTGGAGTATTTCAAATATTTTTTTGTAAAATTTCATAAAATGCTCTAAATAAAAAAAGATGTTGTGAACTTGAAACATGACCTACAATAGTAATTATTCAAGGTAATTTCTCGGATTAGGGGTATTCTGTGAATTTTGAAACTTTTTAGGGATAATTTGTGAATGTATTTTTAAGAAGGGGTATATTGTGAATTGTGAAAGTTTTTATGGATATATCGTGAATTCTAAAAGAAACGGCATGGGCAAAAATGTCATTTAATAGACGGGGTTAATGGACCTTACAAAAAAGGGACATTTTATTAACTTTCAAAAGATTTTAGGGGTATCTTGTGATAAGGTTTAAAAAAAGGATATATTGTGATTTTTTGTAAAATACTATAACTAACATTGACACAGATTTTACACATCTTAAGATATGTAAGATAATGCTACTTGATGTACTGCAGCCAAAGGAGAACACCCGGTGTAATGTCATTGCGCCATGGAGTCTATTACTAATAAATATAATGGATCCATTTTGGCAAAAGTGAATGGGTTCGTTGTAAACCGCGTGGTGTTGCGAACAAGTCTTGTAAAGCTAAGGCTCTTGATTATATTTATGTAACATTCTATTCCCTGGATTTATTGAGTTTACTCTCTGGATTTTATGAATATACACACCAAGCGACGCCGGATACGATTCAATCTTTTAATTAATCTACGCCAACCTAAAAACTGCCTGCACTCCCAATTATCTGGCGTTACGTATACCCTTAATTTATATTTTATATATTGCCATACAACCGTAGTTATAAGATATGAGTTCATGCAAGAGTTGACTCTGAAATATTTATGTAATGTATGAAGTAAGCGTTATCAGTAACCTGCTTATTTAAGTGATGCCAAATTCCGTTCAAAAGTAAAGTTGATCAAGAAACTAATATTTGAAGTTAATTTGTTTACCAAATGAGCGTATTGGTGACAAAAGTAAGTGGCCTATGACTTCACACGCATTCAGCATATGATCAGGAATGTGTATGATAATATATATGGGCAAGGAACGTACGACCCACCCCAAATTCCCTCACCACCCTATAAATTGATCACACCTTCGCTAGCATTATCAAATCAACATATCTTCTATTCTCTCCTCATCTTCTTGGTCTTTCATTCAGCCATTTGAGTGTAATAAAAAGTACAGTGTTACCAGGTGAGGAAAATAAATATGGCGGTAGCTCCACCCAAGGTGATATGTCTTGGGTTTGTTCTCTTTGTATTAGTATTGTTGGGGCTAGCTGAGGCTGTACCTGTTTCAAGAGGTAGATTTTTAGCTGAAGATGGATATAAGGTAGTGAAAAATAATGAAAAGACAGAAGAGAAAAACAGTGGTGGAGAGCATGAGAAAACAATAAAGAAGGAGGTGGAGAGACAAAAACCCGGTGGACAAGAAACCGAAAAGTATGAAAAGTATGAGAGAGAAAAGAAGGAAAAGGAAAAGCAAGAACGTGAAATGAAGGAGAAGTATGAGAGGGAAAAACAAGAGAAAGAAAAGAAGGAAAATTACGAAAAACAGATGTACGAGAAAGAGAAGAAAGACAAGTATCAAAAGGAAAAGATGGAGAAGGGAAGAAGTGAGAAGTATCAAAAGGAAAGCGGCGAAAAGGTGTCGTATGAGAAGTATGAGAGTGAGAGTGGGGAAAAATCAAAGTACGAGAAGCATGAGAAGGAAAGCGGGGAGAATGCAAAGTACGAGAAGCATGAAAAGGAAAGCGGAGAGAATGCAAAGTATGAAAAGCATGCGAACGAAAGCGGAAGTAAACAAAATTCTGAGAGTGCTCAAAAAGAGAAGTATGAGAATGAAAAAAGGGAGAAGGAAATGAAGGATAAGTATGAGAAGGAGAAGGAGAAGAAGGAGAAATATGAAAGGGAGAAGTATGAGAAGGAACAAAAGGAGAAGTACGAGAAGGAAAAGAGAGAGAAGGAAGAGAAGGAAAACAAGGAGAAGCACGGGAAAGACGACGATGATGATACTAATGGATCTTCATCAACACCAGCTCCTTATCCTCCCACTTCTGGGCGTAAAAGAGTTCGTTGTAGAAACAAGAACTATCCTCAATGTTACGGTCAAGTACATGTTTGTCCTTCTAGTTGTGCCTCGACATGTGAAGTTGACTGCGCCACTTGCAAGCCTGTTTGCAGTAAGTTTATCACTCCCTTGTATTCAACTTAATCTCATCATCTTTATTAAATGCAAGAAAATTAAACATGCATTGATTTGAATAACGTCCGAAATAAATTTGAATTAAGTTATACCATAAAAAGGGTGAATTTTAGATAATTGAAAAATCAAATTGTACAATATATTGTAGGTTGCGATTACCCGGGTGCCGTGTGCCAGGATCCACGATTCATAGGAGGGGATGGCATTACCTTCTACTTCCATGGACAAAAGAACAAAGATTTTTGCATCGTCTCTGACACTAACCTCCACATTAACGCCCACTTCATCGGCAAGAGGAACCCTAACATGGGGCGAGACTTCACATGGGTTGAATCCCTTGGAATCCTCTTTAACGACCACAAGCTATTCATTGGTGCTCGTAAAACCGTCACATGGGATGACTCCATTGATCGCCTTGCCTTGAACTTGGATGGGGAGCCCATATTTCTTGATGAGGCTGAGGGATTCACCTGGCGCTCTGGCACTACACCAACAGTCTCAGTTACTAGAATTGGAAACACAAATAGTGTTGCTCTTGACATTCAAGGAATATTAAAGATCACTACCAAGGTTGTCCCCATCACTGAGGAAGATTCTAGGGTTCATCACTATGGTATCACTAAGGATGACTGCTTCGCCCATCTCGATTTGGCCTTCAAATTCTACTCCTTGGGCCGTAAGGTGGAAGGCGTGTTGGGTCAAACTTACAGGGATGACTACGTGAGCAATGTGAAGATGGGCATCGCTATGCCAGTGGTAGGGGAGAAGCTGAGTATGAAACTTCTAGCCTCTTTGAAACTGATTGCTCTGTTGCAAGGTTCCAAGGCACACAATTGACCAAGGATGAAGGTTCATTAATGGATCTCTCAAGCTTGAGTTGTGCTAGTGAGATGGGAGAAGCCGGCGTTATCTGCAAGAGATAAAGAGAAAATGTTATAATTTTTTACTCCTCGAGTTTATGATATAATAAAAGAAACCTGAATGCAGAGTGTGAAATAAAATTATGCTCTTAATAAGCATTTTTCTTAAAGCTGTTAAATATATATACATATATATATGTTGTATGACCTTCAAATTACTTTAAGTTATTTAAATGCATATTTGTTGAGTTATCAATTCTTTTATTAAGCTATAGCATTGTGTGGATTCAAATTTACAATTATTGTTGGATTTAAAGTTGTGAATCAAGGTGAAATAATGCATAAACTTTTTATAAAAGAGTGATATATACATATTATATGTTTTTTTGTGAGAATCGTACTTTATATTTTAGAATTAATAGTCAATAGGTAAATGACAACTTAAAAATATCATGTGTAGGATTGGTGGCTGACCCAAGATAATTCAAGCGGTGAGTCTGTGAAGTATGTCTCAGTCAAGACTAAGTAGTGGAAGTAGTCAATGAACAAGTTTTACGCTGTATAAATTCTCTTGTATTGATTATCTCAAAATCGATAATTTACACTCCTACTGAGTATATAGGGTATATCCACTCTGCAGTTGCTCATTCACACCCTACAGATTATCTTATCAGCTGTTTGATAAGTGTAGTAAGCCTAGGAACACTTAGATGAGTCTATCGATAAAGCTCTAGTGAAATACTAACAAAACGACAAAAATTTCTTCTATTTGATTACAAGACAAATTTCTCCCTAAAGTACTCGTAAGTATGCCGTGAAAGCGCAAGTTGAAGTGATGTAAGAATTCTCCTTTTATAGCATCCTCTTTTGGATTTCTGTTAGAGTCCATGTCCAAAATTTTTGCTTCTAACGTTGTAGTTGGTTAAAAATTAGACCTGAATTCTTTGTGAATTGCTAAGCCTTGACCCTTAATTTTTGAACAACTACCAAGCCTTTGGACGGCTTGGCATCATTCAACCGTGATTTTCTTGTTTGTTGTAGCTGATTGACTCTCCCAATTCCAAAATTTGAGGATCTTATCATCCATATTGCTATATATTTGGATCTAACGCGTTGCTAACTTAACTGGTTGTTAGTCCCAAGTTTGACGGCCCAGGGTGAGTTAATAGACGATGTTAAATGTTCTGATGATGTTTTCCCCTTAAATATGGCGTCTGGTTGTGAATCGTTAAGCCGTTAAACATTTCTGCCAACTGAGGGACTCCTTCTGTTCGATAGAGTCGATCATTGCAAACTCTAAGCTTTGACGGGGAAACACTTCGTGACCTTCACTTTCTTTGTTTTTCTTCAATGTAGGCTCTGGTTGACTCGTTTGTTTCACCAAGTTGACTTGTAACATTGATAGACTCGATCCACCTTGAAAGACTCCATCTTCAGCAACACCAAGAGTTCCAACAATTTCCCCCTTGTTGCTGATGATGGCAATACCTTTCCTAGTGTATCCCGTTTAAGTCAACCCTGCAAAACAAACACAAAGACAAAGAAAGGATTTCAGGGAACCGACTTTGTGCAAGTTCCACCTTAAATCATGCATAAGATAAAGTGGCTTTGTGACTATATCAAAATCCCCCTTTAGTCAAATATTCCCCTTAAATTAGAGCACATCACTAAAACAAGATCAATAAAAGAGGAGAAGAATAAAATTAAACTAAGCTTAAACAGATAATAGTCTGCTTGCACTTTGAGCAATAACCTTCCTTACGGAGAACGGGATCACCGATTTCCCCCTTTTTGACATCATCAGGCAAAACAAAGTAAGCCTGTCAAACATCTGGAAGCAATCACATGGCTTAAAAGCCAACTGACAGAGTCTGTCAAAGTTTTAAGGAAAACACCGCCTAGATAAACCAGGTCTGAAAGAAACTGAAGAAAAAAATCTGGATCATGTGAAAAACCTTGGTGATTCAGAGTTGGGCGGAGATTACGTAATTACCGCCCTAGTTTGTCGAAAGCTTTAGTGCAAATATCCATCCGCTTCATTTCTTCCTCTTCAAATCAACAACAATGCTCGTGTTAAGATGATGATATCATACTACTTTCAGAATATCGATGTCCTGAACAACTTGGCAGTACAAGTGGAGTTCGAGCTTATTGGCACAACTTCCACGGAGCAAAATAATGAAAACATTGAAAATACGCCTAACCTCGACCCCTTGGGCGTAGATGAATAAAGTTCAAAAGATGATCCTGAGATGGAGCCAGAAGATTTCCCTGATGGAAATGATGATGATGACGAAGCCGGTCCTTCGACGCCATGCATGCTTGTTGCCTCAATCTTATCGCAGTTAGACTTACAAGCCATAAGCCAAATGCCTTCAGATGTCGACTGACGCGGTATACCCTATTGGAGGCCAGGGCAGAAGTTTGTCAAAGGTCATGAATTTACAGATAAAAATGTTCTTTTAATGGTTGTCAAAGATTATCACTTGCAAAAAAATGTTGATTTTCTACCACAAGAAAACACCATAAAAGTTTACGCGTTAAAGTGTCACAATGGGAAGGATGCAAGTTCTATTTTCGTGTTGCTCTATTAAAGGATGCATTTGAATGGCACATAAGTAAATTCACTCTTCACTCGTGCGCTCCTGCCTTGAATGAGAACAATGATTGGTTCATAACTTACCATTTCATTGTTGAAGCGATGATTCCGCGAGTTAAAGAGAATCCGGCACTACAAGTGAAGACGGTCATTTAATCAATTCGTCTACAGTATCGAAGGAAAATCAGCTACAAAAAGCTTGGCTGGGTCGTGCTGAGCCATAAGAAGAGTTTACATTGATGGGTGCAGTCATATGCGGAATTATCTAGGTACATCTTAACGATAAGACACTATATGCCTACTTCATATGTGGGTCTGGATTCTACTATTGTGTTTGAGAACGAGACACAAGTATTGCAAACCTTTAACTAGACGTCCTGCCATATTGAAGTCCTCAAGCGGTCTGAGGTATATCACATCAACTCAAGCACCATTAAAATTAGGAAGGACGGGCCCACAATCAATCGGAGCATGAAGGCCCTCTTATGCTGCTGGTGGGTAAGAGGGTCACGCTGGCCAAAGTTTGAGTCAGTCTCGACGAATCTAAAGGCAAGCCAATTTATAGGAATCCGGTTGCCTCTACGAGTGGGTAGAGCATCGCCAAGTAACCGTAAACACTCTGAATTTACGTCGGGCATACTAGTGCTAAAGCATATGACGTCCCTATCTACCGGTAGCCCGAAGAGCACATGAACATCCTCTAGTGTGATGCTGACCTCACCGAATGGCATAAGAAATCTGTGCGACTCTGAACCCCACCTCTCTATTAGAGCGCTAATGACCCCACGACAACTAGTAATTGCCAACCCACAAGGGCTGAATAAACCGACTCTCATGATGTATGAAGCTATTGCTGGGTGCGGCACCTGACCCATCCAGTTGATCTGGTTCTCAATGTATGATTTTTATACGGTTCGTACCTTTAAAAAACCAAACATCAGTTAAGTATAATTGTATTCCTAATTAGTAGTAAAATTCAATTCTGCATAACGTTAGAAAACGATTAACAATTTACTAACAAGTTATCAAATACTACAACTATATCCAACGAACTATTGTCAATTAGAAAGTGTAATTACGCTTTCCTACTAATACTAATTATATATATGTGCAACAATTGATACTAAGAAATTATAGTGCCTAATTGTATCTAATTGTAATCTGATAATTAAAGTAATAATAAATGACTACGATTATATTAAACTAAATCACAACAAAGTAGCTAACAACAACAAAGTAGTGTGATGTAACTAACTGTAATTAACTAATCGGCCATAAATTATTAAAGAGTGCATTCAGTTAAACAATCAAAACTAATGACACTAAATTTTTTTATAATTATAATTTTTCAATTCATCTAATTTCAAATACGTTAGACAAATAAAAAATTAATAATATCAAAATTTGCTCGTACAAACTATAATACATTACTTATACTAGTTCTATAACTAATCGGCCATAAATTATTAAAGGAGAGAACATTTAGTTAATCACAATTAATCTTAACCCTAATTAAAGTTAAACAATCAAAATACCAATAGACTAAATATGTTTATAATTATAAATTTGAGTGCAATTAATCTAATTTCAAATACATTAATCAAACTAACTCTAATTAACTAATCGGTAATAAATTATTAACGAAGGTTAAATTAATTTACTATAATTAATTAGAACATAGTTAATGACCTAGATATAATTCACTTAGTCCACTAATAATTCATAATTGATGTTCAACTACTCTAAATATAAGGCATTCAACAAAACTACTACTAATACTTCACTAATTTCGCTAACTAATCAAAATTAATACAAAGTAAATTTAACGAAACAGATTTTACAAACAAATTATACTAATGAAGGAAAATCACCAACCTCATCTGTAGATGCATACATGGCAGAAATATGTGTGGTCTGCAGACTGAACGACTGCTCCTCTCCTGACCCATGTGAATCGAAGATACGAAATTGACCGACATCATCTTGATTGTAGTAGCTGGTAACGCTGGATCTGAGAACTTTGAAATTTTTTGGCATCTGATGGTGTTAGCGCAGGTACCAAAAAAAACTAGACTTGGGAATCCCTCAAGGTTTGTAACTTGCGTTAAAAAAACGATGCTAGGAATCACTCAAATTGTACATTGCGTAGGGAAAGTGGTTGGGAGAACTTGAAGAAAGAGAGAGAGAAGGGTATGAGAGGAGCACCTCTTGTTGTGTGCGGATGAAGAATGAAATAATGTGTTTATATAGAGCTAGATGTGGGAAAGAGCCCTTGGCTCAAATGCAAAGGAGGTGCACTTGGGGAATACGTGTGCAGGGAGGTATCTGTCCCATGTGCGCCTCCTTTGCATTTGAGCCAGTGGCTCTTTTATATTTCAGAGACGTTGGAACAAATGCGAAGGAGGCGCATATGGGACAGGCGCCTCCCTGCAGGTGCATTTCCCAAGTGCGCCTCCTTTACATTTGTCCAAACGGCTCTTTTCTAATTGTGAAGGAGGCGCACCTCTTGAGAACGCTTCTCTGCAAGGCGTACATGCCTTGTGCGCCTCCTTCATAGGTAAAAAAAAGGAAAATTCACAAAATACCACTGTTTGAGTTTATAATTCACAAAAATACCACTGTTTTTTTTCGTAATTTAACTTTAAACATGCTTAAATGTTGTCCAAAATTGATGAAACTTTGCATGGACGATGCTAAAGTGTTATATTTTCTCCAATATCAAATTTGAAGTTTTTTAAGCTCATATGTGACATGTGGGACCCAATGAACATGTCACATATTCATTGGGTCCCACATATCACATATGAGCTTAAAACACTTCAAATTTGATATTGGACAAAAATATAACACTTTAGCATCGTCCATGCAAAGTTTCATCAATTTTGGACAACATTTAAGCATGTTTAAAGTTGAATTATGAAAAAAACAGTGGTATTTTGTGAATTATAAACTCAAACAGTGGTATTTTGTGAATTCTCCCAAAAAAAAAAAGATATCCGTCAGGGAATAAATCAGATCGTACCTTAACTGGAAATGAGTTGGTCAAAGATCCTTTGACCATAAATTTTTTGATAGTTGTCTGTATAGGCTCATCATTACCATTTTGTATTTTGCTAATGGAATCTCTTCTATCATCTTTGTGCTATATCTAATATGTTGGACTCCCTACTTATCATCTTTTGTATAGCTCACTTTCTTTTTATTTATATATCAGAGCTTTCTGGAAAATACTAGGGAAAATTCATAATATACCCTAAAAAATTTTGTAATTCATAATATACCCTTTTTTTAAACCTTGTCACAAGATACCCCTAAAATCTTTCAAAATTCACAAAATGTCCCTTTTTCGTAATGTCCGTTAACTCTATCGTTAACCCCACCTGGAAAATGACATTTTGCCCCTGTCTTTTCTTTAAAAATTCACGATATACCCCTAAAAAATTTCGCAATTCACAATATACCCCTTTTTGAAAATACATTAACAAAATACGCCTAAAAAGTTTCAAAATTCACAAAATACCCCTAATAATGACCTTGAATAATTACTATTGTACCCTTTACATTGCTAGTCATGTTTCAAGTTCACAACATGCCTTTTTTTATTTAGGGCATTTTATGAAATGTAACAAAAAAAATTTAAATACTACAAAAATATAATTAATTACAAAAAATATTTTTAAAATTTAATAATTCTTAAATATTAATCAAACACAACACTTAAATATATTATTCTTTCTTCTCATTTTTTTACATTCCTTGACGTTGTCAAATAGAACAGGCTATCGCTTTTGTTCATTTGCTACCGAAGTTTGGCGATGGGTAAACCCTTGGTGGAGAAATTGATTTTCGCTACCGTTTTCTAGTTGGTAGCAATTTTGCTATATTCACATGTGTGGTTCTCTAATAAAGCCATGCGCGTGCAGCCTGACCATTCTTGGGGTACACATCAAGAACCGAACCCGTGACGTGTGGATATATTATCTTTAATCACCTTTTAATTCAGACTAATGTGCTTAAATGCACAAATCAAGGATCGAACCCGTGATGTATGGATGCTAAAATGTGCATACATCAAGAATCAATCTGCGACGTGTGGGCTGGATAAATATTACTTAACCATTGGATCGTGATAGTTATTCGCACAATATATACATAGTACATGCATATATTGAATGTTCGATACTCTATATATAAATGAAGATATTTGCCGAGATATGATCGAACATTGGATATGTAAAAATTAATAAAATAGATGTAGGTCTGACTAAGCCACATTGATATTTAAATTTACATAATATTACAACATTAATTATGTATGGTCAAAATAATAAAAATAAAAGTATATGTTGGCTTAAAATTGTATAGTTTGTATTTATTTTGCAAATTTTAACCAACACATCAACTAATTTAAATTGTTATTATTTATTGTATTTTACATTTTATTAGTCATGTTGATTTTTGTAAATTAGAAGAATTATATAGTAAAATGTTAAAAACTAAACAAAATTTAAAATTTATCCGCATATATATTATTTACTAATTTAACTTTTGACAACTAATTAAATTAATTTTGCAAATTTTAACCAACATATGTAATAGTTTAATTTATTATTACATGTACTCTATTTTATAATTATTAATACGTGTGATACATTGAAAATTAAAAGTATTATAATTATCAAAAATATATTTTGTTACGTATATCTTATATGATAATTAAATTCTTGTACTGGTATGTAGTTTTTAATTAATTTTCTCGAATCAGACAATTTTATTTTACTTAAAGTTCTTTTTATGTAACACCCCCGAATAAAACATCCAGTAATACAAACGTCGCGCCTAAACAACATCACGGTTAACTACGCAGCGGTATAAACTCCATCCGGGTGTCACAGACGTCAACCACCCACGTGGTTGACACAACCAAAGTACCAACACCAAGTTACGGTTGCATGACTGGAAACCGCCCTCAACCAAAACTCATATACAATACAAGATACAATCCCGAATACCGATTGTCTACAACAATTATCAAATCATAAACTGAAATTACATCTCGGGTGTAGTAACAACCCATACATCCAGCCTACTACTACAACTCAAGAATATGCCCTGATGGACTACCCCCATGGTAGCCATTCAGCCTACGCTTTGTTATCGTCCGATTCAATACCTGTAAAAATTGGGTTGTAAAGGACTCAGCAAACTATGCTGAGTATGAACGTGTGAAGCCCGTATGTTGCCGGGCTACATGACTACTTGGTCGAATATTATTAAGTCGATTTACATGCTATAATAAAGCAGTAAAGCAGACCACAATACATCATGGTTCCATACACACCCAAAGGTAGCAAAGCATTAACAACACGCAACCAAGCACAAAAAGCTACAGCAATCATGTAAATGGTAAAATGCGTACGTAGGTATGTTATACCCATGATCCTCACTATGGGATCATTCGAACGTTGTGTGTTTTCATTTCTTTTCTTTATTCTCATAATGTGTATTTTCTTTCTCCTCCCTTGCACCATGTGTGCCAATCTTTCCTTGGTTCTTTAAGGATTATTTGTGAGTTCTCTTATCACCACAATTTGGAGAACGTCTTGTCCATAGCCAATCTTCTTCCCGGATAGCTCTCCTTCTCCTTGTTGTTTTTAAATGTTACTAGCCACTGCCCCGGATACCAAGGGTCCGTCTCCCTATTCCTTTTCAATGTTACTAGCCTCTGCCCCGGATACAAAGGGCCCGTCTCCCTATGCCTTCTCATGTTCTGGTCTCTACCCCGGATACAAAGGGTCTGTCTCCCTATTCCTTTTAATATTATTGGTCTCTACCCCGGATACAAAGGGTCCGTCTCCCTATTCCTTTTTAGATTTTTGGTCTCTACCCCGGATACAAAGGGTCCGTCTCCCTATTCCTTTTTTGATTATTGGTCTCTACCCTGGATACAAAGGGTCCGTCTCCCTATTCATTTCTAACGGGTATTGGCTTATCATTATCATTGATAGTTCGACACCATAGTGGGTGTCATTAGAGGTCCTCTATAGTTAAGAGGAGTTTTCCCTTTATGTAGTTCCTTTGTTTTATTTACGAAGTTCGTTGTGTTTCATCTCAAGGTTTCATCAACAAAAGGGACTACACTACTGTGTGCGCGCAAGCAATATGCACAATAATAGCAAGCGGGTAAGCAAGGAAAATAAGGAATCCGTTCACATGCTTTACACAAGCTCACAACAGACAAATAAGCACGGTAAAACAGACATCCATTTTCATGCTTAGTCTTGTGGTCATAGTCAAACAAGGCACACAGCACACAAGCCGTGTAACACGGCAACATACGAACCACATGTCCATACCTTTTTCAGAAGCACGTGCCGTCTCACACACGGGGTCCCGTGTGGCGTTCGTTACGGCCCTTGCTTCAAGTGCAGTTTCCTCTTCGTTCTACTCCTGGTTAGCTTTGGAATGACGCACAGGAGGAAATCAACTGGAGTATCCGTGAATCCCTGTTACCGATTCTGTGTGAAAAATGCTGGATCAGATTCTCTCCATGCAGTTGCCATTTCACTGTCTTCCTTTCTAAATCTGGTATTCTCACCAGGTGGCACTGGTTCCTATCTGTTTTGTGTTTTTTTGAAAGATGATGTCGTAGGGTGCAACCAGGCTTCAGCTATACTGCAGGGGTAGAGTTGGTCTCTTTGATCAGGAAAGAAAGGGATCAAGAAAAGAAGAACAGCCTTGACAGTGACTTACCTTCACGCAAGAGTAACAATAGTGTTCAAGTTTTGCTGCTGCATGTCGTGGGCATGCAAGAGGAAGGAGAAGGGGGTGGTCTGTGTGGTTATGAATCAAATGGTACAAGTCAAGAGAGTAAACGGGGGGAGTCAGAGACAACAATTTCCAACGTTGTTTTGATGGAGCATTTAAAAATCAGCTCAGACAGGGACGTGTATGTCATGTTCCCTCTGTGTCTTTCAAGCAGGAGGTCCTGATTATACTAAGGACATTGACAGTTAATGTTTGCTAGTTCCAATAGAGCAGTTTGTGGAGGTTTGAGGTTCTCCAACTTCTGTGCCAGGGGTTGGTCGACTGGTCTGTTTTTTTTTTTGGAATGAAAGTATGAGCAAGATTCTTGTCTGTTTTGTGAAAACCAAAATCGGGCCCATGATGTGTGTCTGTCTCAGAGAGTGGTTTATTCTGTTGCTAACCCATACAGATAATGTCAGGTAGGGAATGGGAGTTTGGGAGCTCAAAATTCCAAGAGTAAAGCTGTCACCCCCATGCTTGTTTCAGTGCATGGTTTTTTTTTGTGTAGGTAATCGACATCCTCAGAAGTCTCTTGACTTCTCTGTTCAGTTTTTTTTTTGAAGCTTGAAATCAGACAGCAACCATACAAGAGCTTGTTTTATAATACTTGTTTTGATTTTGATAACCCTCCTCCCAAGGGAATATATTGGCGTTGACAGATAGTGCAAGCAAACAATTAACAACAGGAAATTAGCAATCCTGAACGCATGGACTTGGCACCGGCTGGGTGGTTTGGTCTGTTTGTGTCTCATTTTATTTGTAGTTACTATAGTAGTCATATTATTAGTTTAATTGAGTTGGTATTCCCTAATGAATACGAGCATAGCTCAAACGGTTAAGGCATTCAGGAAGGACACGAGAGGTACCGGGTTCGAACCCTGGCGGGAGCGCATCTGCTCTCTCTCTTCTTTTTTTGGTTTCAGTTACACATGCCTACTTGTATATAAGTGTGACTATATAATATGTCGCGTTATTAGTTTTATACGCGACTACTTTATTTGTTACGTTATTAGTTATATATATATATATGTATACGTATATATATACACGCCCCTTTTTATTTTGTCGCGTTTAGTTATATGTACTTATGCGACGTTATTAGTTATTATTTACAATGTTGTAATATTGTAACGTTACGTACCTGTATTTACATATGCGTACATATATAAGTACGTGACCATATTAATAAGTAACGTTGTCATGTTTTCGGACATGTATATACTACACTTAGTTGTTCATATATTATTATATGTCCGAAATATGTAACGCGTTATTTCAGATAATCTCCTCGCGTTTATGATTTCATGTGTTTAATTGTTCAGGGGTGTTTCAACTTACCCCCCTTAAAAGAGACTTCGTCCCGAAGTCTTACTTCCTTAACTGGTGTTTTCCATTCTTGTTAATCTTAGGGATCAAGTCCCACATTTCATACTTCTCACTACCCAAGTGTGTTCATAAGCACTATGCCACATTAATGACTTCTCACCAGTTTTCATAGTAGTCCAAGGTATTAGCAATGTACCTCTAACAATCTGAGATGTAAACCACAGTATACACATTCATTCATAACCGAGCGTACATACACACACATAACAATCTCATACACACAACCAACGTGTGGCTGTAGGAACACACACAGTGCAAAGATTAAGTCCTGAATACGTTCTCTCTCACCAAGGGATCATGTCCCTCAAGTTCCACAGTTCTATTTCACCATTTGTGCTTATAAGCGCCACGCCACATCTGTGGCTCCATAATACTGCAATGTACCAATAATATTATGTACTGCACTCATAGCAACCAGGTAAACAAGTCATTCATTTATGACTACCATGCATTCAAACCAATCCACACCCAGTTCACACACATTGCATCAAAACAACACCATCAACGAGTAATAACACAGTAAAAACGCAACGCGCCTACCCCCCTTAAAAATGGATTACGCCCACGTAATCCATATTATATCATGGGGCATTTTAGTTTATATGTATTGTAGCTCACAATATAATCTCATCAAAGTCCTTGACCATGTTAACGGCTTAGTTTCTGTCTCAAGGATTCTTATCGGTTTCCATACCGACCTATAAACAGATTCGGGTTTAGCCTCTCCAGGTCTAAGGTATTGGGCGATATGTCGCTTGTTATTCAACCGGGGAATGTGAATACGGTCCACCAGCTTCTGCTGTGCGACTCTGATTTCGTTTAGGTTTAGGTTTCCCTTACTATGCCTTTCTAGGTAGTGCATTGTTTAATTTTTATAGGAGTAAGAGTCTCTTGACTGCCAAGGGGTATTTTAATTTAGACATGGTCCCGGTGGATTGTACTTTGTCTATTCATTTCCTTTGGAGGTCGGGTATTCATTCTTTTAATGCGCCTTTAAGCGTCTGAGTTATTGTTTCTATCTGCCCTTTAGGTTTATATTCATATATGCTCTGTAGTAACACTTTAGTGTTTAGTGTTCTTCAATGTTACAACCATGTCATTGTCTCAACGACATGTTTAATTTATATTACCGCTCATAATTATATGTAGTTAGCTAGTTTACTCTCCTAGCATTGCTACCCATTTTGAACCCTTAATGTGTATGGCCAAATTAGACCTTTCTTGTCTTCAAGTAACCTTTATTTATTTATTTATTTTATTTTATTTTTTCAGCCAAATCATGGCTTTGATACTGCCGGTTTACCGAACTGTATATGTTTCAAGTTTTTGCGATTGTACACCATTTAATATAGGATGTTTAGTTTTCTTATCATCACCATTGTTCTCATGTCCCGCCAGGAAGTAAAGTAATTGATTTCTACCGGTTACTTATTGCATTTGATTACGGTAGTGTATACTTTATGTATTAACAGCTATGTTATTGGTAGCATCACATTATTTCCAGTCGTCACACGTTTGTACATCCTTGTGTTTATCCCCGAATTTTCGGGCCATGTATCCATGTATGTTATGTGGTTTCATCATCTTGTATCAATATCACTTCTTTCGCATTTTTATTTATCCAACATGTAAACTTTCACCTATTTGTAGTTTATGTGTCCACTTGTAGGGGGTTTCGAGAATCATCCAACACTGACGTGATCAGCGTAAATGTTGGGCTACCCCTTCCCCCCAATTTGTGCGCAGTGTCGCTTGACCTGGCCAGGGTCAAGTTCAACCTTGCACGTCCGATTTAAACAATCAGTTTATTATTCAAACTTGAGTTCTTATCACATTCGTTTCTAGTCACCTGGCAAACAATTTATGGACTAATGCCCAAGTCTAAGTCTTTAGATTAACTGTTCAAGTTCTCCAACTGTATACACCTCTAGGTGTGTGCATAAATACATACTCATGTGTCATAAGGTTCGAGGTCGTATTCATATTATAATGATCCCTTGATTTATATACATCTTCATATGGGTGTTCCCTCCAATCTATATTTTCTTGAATTATAAGTTCTTCTCACTCCAATCCTCGTACCATTTGGGTATGTATATGTGTACATTGGTATATATATATGATTTGATAAATCCTGTTTAGAGTCCCTGAATATGTAGTGTGTTTGGAGGGATTATTTTTATGATCCCTTTACCAATGTGTTTTTCACAGGGAACTGTAATTGGTGTCTTAGAAAATTTGTTACGTCAGAGAATGAAGAGAAACGTAAGAAGAAGCAGGGAATTTATTGAGTCCCGAAATATTAGATTTAGTGTGTAAAATTGTGTCATGCTTTATTCAGCGTTATAGATCGTACCAATTTTATGGTGTAGTTACGTCTCGAATTATATTCTCTGATTTCATTGTTTTACGAGAGGTTTTCTTAAATTACCCTCTCAGGTGTTCGAATTGCAGTATTTATCTCAATACCATCCTTAGCTTAATTAATTGCTTATTTGAGCTTTATTTATTACATAAATTTTAGGGTATTTCGGTCCCTTTTTTTTGTGAGGTAGGGTCCTATCGACTGCTAAGCATGACGACCCAAGTTGTCCTCTACGGGTATTATCCTTTTGGCAAACGCCTAATGTATAGTATAGTCTTTTCTTCTCGGGTTGATAGTATAACATTAAGTAGATGCCAGATCGGGTTTTCCCGAGTGTGAGGAGGCTTTCTACCTCTCCGGTGTTTTCCTATGAATTGAAATGGACCCTAGGGACGTGGAGGTTGGGTTTAGTCGTCTGTAAGGTATCCAGTAATTACTGGGGAGGAACCCTAACTAACGAGCCTCACATACTAACCCTTAACCCCGTTTCCCAAATTTAGGTTTTCCTATACTCCGTACTCCTTTGTTCCAGTCATCAGAGCGTAACTACGCTCTGATACCACTTTCTGTAACACCCCCGAATAAAACATCCAGTAATACAAACGTCACGCCTAAACAACATCACGGTTAACTACGCAGCGGTATAAACTCCATCCGGGTGTCACAGACGTCAACCACCCACGTGGTTGACACAACCAAGCTACCAACACCAAGTTACGGTCTGCATGACTGGAAACTGCCCTCAACCAAAACTCATATACAATACAAGATACAATCCCGAATACCGATTGTCTACAACAATATTATCAAATCATAAACTGAAAATTACATCCCGGGTGTAGTAACAACCCATACATCCAGCCTACTACTACAACTCAAGAATTATGCCCTGATGGACTACCCCCATGGTAGCCATTCCGCCTACGCTCCGTTATCGTCCGATTCAATACCTGTAAAAAAATGGGTTGTAAAAGACTCAGCAAACTACGCAGAGTATGAACGTGTGAAGCCCGTATGTTGCCGCGCTACACGACTACTTGGTCGAATATTATTAAGACAATTTACATGCTATAATAAAGCAGTAAAGCAGGCCACAATACATCATGGTTCCATACACACCCAAAGCTAGCAAAGCATTAACAACACGCAACCAAGCACAACAAGCTACAACAATCATGTAAATGGTAAAATGCGTACGTAGGTATGTTATACCCATGATCCTCACTATGGGATCATTCGAACGTTGTGTGTTTTCATTTCTTTTCTTTATTCTCATAATGTGTATTTTCTTTCTCCTCCCTTGCACCATGTGTGCCAATCTTTCCTTGGTTCTTTAAAGATTATTTGTGAGTTCTCTTATCACTACAATTTGGAGAACGTCTTGTCCATAGCCAATCTTCCATTCCCGGATAGCTCTCCCTCTCTCTGTTGTTTTTAAATGTTACTAGCCACTGCCCCGGATACCAAGGGTCCGTCTCCCTATTCCTTTTCAATGTTACTAGCCTCTGTCCCGGTTACAAAGGGGTCGTCTCCTTATGCCTTCTCATGTTCTGGTCTCTACCCCAGATACAAAGGGTGCGTCTCCCTATTCCTTTTAATATTATTGGTCTCTAACCCGGATACAAAGGGTCCGTCTCCCTATTCCTTTTTAGATTTTTGGTCTCTACCCCGGATACAAAGGGTCTGTCTCCCTATTCCTTTTTAGATTATTGGTCTCTACCCCGGATACAAAGGGTCCGTCTCCCTATTCATTTCTAACGAGTATTGGCTTATCATTATCATTGATAGTTCGACACCATAGTGGGTGTCATTAGAGGTCCTCTATAGTTAAGAGGAGTTTTCCCTTTATGTAGTTCCTTTGTTTTATTTACGAAGTTCATTGTGTTTCATCTCAAGGTTTCATCAACGAAAAGGGACTACACTACTGTGTGCGCGCAAGCAATATGCACAATAATAGCAAGCGGGTAAGCAAGGAAAATAAGGAATCCGTTCACATGCTTTACACAAGCTCACAACAGACAAATAAGCACGGTAAAACAGACATCCGTTTTCATGCATTAGTCTTGTGGTCATAGTCAAACAAGCACACAGCACACAAGCCGTGTAACACGGCAACATACGAACCACACATGTCCATACCTTTTTCAGAAGCACGTGTCGTCTCACACATGGGTCCCGGGTGGCGTTCGTTACGGCCCTTGCTTCCAAGTGCAGTTTCCTCTTCGTTCTACTCCTGGTTAGCTTTGGAATGACGCACAGGAGGAAATCAACTGGAGTATCCATGAATCCCTGTTACCGATTCTGTGTGAAAAATGCTGGATCGGATTCTCTCCATGCAGTTGCCGTTTCACTGTCTCCCTTTCTGAATCTGGTATTCTCACCAGGTGGCACTGGTTCCTATCTGTTTTGTGTTTTTTTTTAAAGTTGATGTCGTGGGGTGCAACCAGGCTTCAGCTATACTGCAGGGTAGAGTTGGTCTCATTGATTAGGAAAAGGTATCAAGAAAAGAAGAACAGCCTTGACAGTGACTTACCTTCACGCAAGAGTAACAACAGTGTTCAAGTTTTGCTGCTGCATGTCGTGGGCATGCAAGAGGAAGGAGAAGGGGGTGGTCTGTGTGGTTATGAATCAAATGGCACAAGTCAAGAGAGTAAACGGGCGGGGGAGTCAGAGACAACAATTTCCAACGTTGTTTTGATGGAGCATTTAAAAATCAGCTCCGACAGGGACGTGTATGTCCTGTTCCCTCTGTGTCTTTCAAGCAGGAGGTCCTGATTATACTAAGGACATTGACGTTAATGTTTGCTAGTTCCAATAGAGCAGTTTGTGGAGGTTTGAGGTTCTCCACTTCTGTGCCAGGGGTTGGCGACTGGTCTGGGTTTTTTTGGAATGAAAGTATGAGCAAGATTCTTGTCTGTTTTGTGAAAACCAAAATCGGGCCCATGTGTGTCTGTCTCAGAGAGTGGTTTATTCTGTTGCTAACCCATACAGATAATGTCAAGGTCAGGGAATGGGAGTTTGGGAGCTCAAAATTCCAAGAGTAAAGCTATCACCCCCATGCTTGTTTGAGTGCATGGTTTTTTTTTGTATAGGTAATCGACATCACTCAGAAGTCTCTTGACTTCTCTGTTCAGTTTTTTTTTTGAAGCTTGAAATCAGACAGCAACCGTGCATGAGCTTGTTTTATAATACTTGTTTGATTTTGATAACCCTCCTCCCAAGGAAATTATTGGCGTTGACAGTTAGTGCAAGGAAACAATTAACAACAGGAAATTAGCAATCCTGAACGCATGGACTTGGCACTGGCTGGGTGGTTTGGTCTGTTTGTGTCTCATTTTATTTGTAGTTACTATAGTAGTCATATTATTAGTTTAATTGAGTTGGTATTCCCTACAGAATACGAGCATAGCTTAAACGGTTAAGGCATTCAGGAAGGACACGAGAGATACCGGTTCGAACCCTGGTGGAAGCGCATCTGCTCTCTATTCTTTTTTTTTGTTTCAGTTACACATGCCTACTTGTATATAAGTGCGAGTATATAATATGTCGCGTTATAGTTTATACGTGACTACTTTATTTGTTACGTTATTAGTTATATATTTATGTATACGTATAATATATGTAGGACTGTATATTGTGAGTGGTTGGAACTGGGTAATTAAAACAATGAGAAAGAAATTAATTCTCAAAATATATGTCGGGCTGCAAATAAAACCGTCGTAGTAGTATAGTAAGACAGAAGCGGCCGGGGTCAAACCGTGGGACTTATAGCGAAATAATAGTACCTAAGCTTGTCACAAAAGGGGGAATTAATTGACTTGTTTTTGTAAAGTAATACAACAGATAAAATTAACTTAGTTGAAGATAAATTAAGTGGAACTCCGGGTTCAGGTTTATATAATCCGATTAATTATGCTATCTCTACCGGTTTATTATAATAGTTTGGCAAAATTCCTGTTATTATCTTAAGGGCTGGATCATCGCACCTGAAGAACTCGTTTACCAGAAAATGCAAGGTCCGATGAAAACTCAAGCAAGCACTAGTAAACGGCAGTGTAAAAGGAATAATATTCTTGCAACTGAGTACTAACTTATCCGATGAAAACAAGTTTCCTTCAGATTTACGGCTTAATTAACCTGTCTATTTATCACCGATCAGATTAAAATAGACTTTGTAAAGCATTTTAATAAATTCATGGAATTTATTAAAAAGGCGAGAGATAAACTTTAATTGTAACAAACTGTATTTATTTTAACCGGTAGAAATATAGATTACACAACTAAACAAACTATAATTAAACCTTCGCCCGGAGTAAATCCTCCTTAGCCTGACATATTAACTGGTAATAAGTCAGACAGAGGTTGGACGTAATAATAATACGGAGTAATGGAGGTGAGGATGGTGAATGAATGAGAAATGAAGAGAACGAAGAGTGGAGCGTGTACGTAGGAATTTGTAAGTGGAATGAGTGATTTGGAGTGTTGAGTTCTGGGGAGCGATCGTGTGTATTTGGTTGAAGGTGCAGTGTGTTTATATAGAGGAAGGGAAGAGGAAGAAGATTGATTGCAGATTGATTGCAGACAGAGCTGGAGACAGACGCGTGAGGGAATTAAGGTAAGCGCCTGATATCGCTCGGAGTAGATGGATATGTCTGTAGGCGCCGTGAATGAAGAAGATAAACAGCACCGACAGAGATCTGTCGCGTTAATTTCTGGATCTGCGTTCAATTTACACGCGTCCTTGTTTCTGTCCGTCCATTTATCCACGGACACATTCTTCAAATTGCTCACGTCCGCCCCTTGTCCGCCCTTTGTTACCCGGACGTGTCTATGATTTGTTTTCTGTCCGGCCAAAAATCATCGGACAAGACACGGTCTCAACACTCACGTCCGGCCTTAAATACCCGGACAAGACACGGACATATGTCCGTCCGGCCCTTGTCCGGCCCTGGTTCCACGGACGCGGCACGGTTTCTTCTTCTATCTCTTGTCCGCCCCTTGTCCGCCCTTCCTTCCCTTGGCCACGCCTTGCTCACGTCCGGCTTTGTTTACCCGGACAAGACCCGGACGCACCATGCCACGTCCGGCCTTTGTTATGCGGACAAGACACGGACGAGTATATTTTTTTCTTTTGCGAACTTTGACCGGCTCTACATTCTTCGTTTGGACTCCGTTTTAAGATCCGTTTGCGTCTATGTGTTCGTCTCTTTGTCTACTTTGCTCCCAGCTTGGTTTTCCTCATGTTTAACCAATAAATTTGTGAGATAACAATAAAACATAAACTAGAGGAAAACTAACCAAAGTGGAGAAATGAGCAAGAAAAGTGCTAATATAATATATGAAATACACCTATAAAACATGCTCATTTGGACACTTATCACACCCCCACACTTATCTTTTTGCTTGTCCTCAAGCAAAACCATGTACCCAAGTAAGTAGGGAATGAATACTAACAAATATTATTATGAAGGGTAGGATAAGAGGTGAACAGTTCAAGATCTTTAACTTTTTGAGGAGTGTGATCCATCAACTGCTGGTGGCATAGGTGTGCTCAAGGTAAAATAAAATTAGAGTTTCGGGGTATGATCCAAGGTGCTTCAATGCTTCTTTGTTTAGGTGACTCTGAGAACTTTTACCATGGCCAACTTCTCTCAAGAATGGGCATTGAGGAGAAAACAAAAGGAAAAATAGATTATGCATTTGTTTCACTTTTGCATAAGGGATGAGAAGATAAAATGTAGGCATCACCTTTTATTTAAGAACACTCAACTCTCTTTGTTGGTTACCAATGGTGTCTCGCAAGTCCCTTGCTTATTATTATTTTTTTTTTTTTTTAACAGAGAAGCACCCCTTAGCAATCCCTAAGAGAGAGACAGAAAGAAACCCTGAGCAATAAAATCCAACCATTGCAGATCATTTGGTCACACCGCATAAAAAATGCTCCTCAAAAGTAATCAAATTTTTTTGTACCTTTATCCCACAATTCATAACAATTGTTTTTAAAGAGAACAACCTACATTAGGGGTCCATAATTTTAATTTTTGAACACATGCAAGATAAGCAGAGAGATTTAAACATTTTAAGCACAAATGTCTCGAAAAGGGCTCTCCCCCACACTTAAGCTCAAGCAATGCCCTCATTGCGTAGATGGAATTAAATTAACAGGGCATGCAATTAATAAAGGAAAGAGTGTACTCCCCAAATTTCGTAGAGTGTGTAGAGCTCCCCCACACTTGAGTGCAGCTGTGGAATGTCATGAAATGTACCTGTAAAGAATATTCTACACAGCCAGAAGAACTCAAGTAAAACCTGCATTTTATTATAACATATAAAAGTGAAATATAGTACAAAAAGAAAACAAATTAAATTAAAGGAAAGACACAAGATAGATAGTGGGTTGCCTCCCACCAAGCTGCCCGGGTTTAACGTCTCTAGCTAGACGCATTTGACTAAGCTTAGGTTGGAGAAGAGTTTGAGGGCGAGGTATCGAACAGCTGGCGTTAGGAAGTTTGCACACTTTTTAAACTTATGACGTAGAGGTGTCGTCTTCTGTTCCTTTGGGCTGGAGGCTTCCTCGTATTCCTGCACAAAAGAAATTGCTAACAGAGCATTATTATTTTCAAGAATACCAGCATACCTTTTTAGACGGGATCCATTGACTTTGAAGCATTCTCCTTTCTTATTCTGGAGTTCGTAAACACCAAAAGGAGTAGTTCCAACTACTTGGAATGGGCCAGTCCAGTGAGATTTGAGTTTTCCAGGAAATATTTTCAATCTGGAATTATAAAGCAGCACCCAGTCCAACCTTAAAGTCGCGTTTGTGGATCATTTGGTCATGGTGTTTCTTGGTGCGCTCCTTGTATATTGTCGCACTGCGGTATGCCTGATCTCTTAACTCCTCGAGTTCAGAAAGTTGAAGCTTACGCTTTTCGCCTGCGGCTTCTACATCGAAGTTTAGGGCCTTGAGTGCCCAATATGCCTTATGTTCCAGCTCTACAGGCAGGTGGCATGATTTCCCATAGACAAGCTTAAAAGGAGACATCCCGATGGGAGTCTTGAATGCGGTGCGGTAAGCCCAAAGCGCATCATCTAACTTTAATGCCCAATCCTTTCGTGATGAGTTAACCGTTTTCTGGAGAATCCATTTTAACTCACGGTTCGAAACTTCTGCTTGGCCGTTTGTCTGGGGGTGATAAGGTAGAGCTACCTTGTGACGTACCCCGTATTTACCCATAAGCGCTTCAAATGAACGGTTGCAGAAGTGGGATCCTCCGTCACTGATAATAATTCTAGGCACGCCAAAACGGGTAAAGATGTGCTTTTTAAGGAATTTGGTTACGGTCTTTGAATCAGCATGATGACAGGGTATGGCTTCTACCCATTTTGACACGTAATCCACTGCCACTAAAACATATTGGTGGCCCTGTGAGGAAGGGAAAGGTCCCATAAAATCAATGCCCCAACAATCAAAGAGTTCCACTTCTAGTATTCCCTGTTGTGGCATTTCATGTCTCCTAGATGTGTTACCCATTCTCTGACAATTATCACATTGGGTGCAGAATTGGTAAACATCCTTGTGAAGAGTCGGCCAATAAAATCCTGAGGCCAGGATCTTGGCAGCGGTCCTTGTGGGTCCATGGTGACCACCGGCTTCCCGTGAGTGACAAAAATGTATGACGCTGTGAACCTCATCTTCAGGGAGACACCGGCGAATCAACCCATCCGCACAGACTCGGAACAAATATGGATCTTCCCAGAAATAATGTTTTGAATCAGAAAGAAATTTCTTCTTCTGGGAGTAAGATAGATCATATGGTATTGTTCCAGAGACTAGATAATTGGCCAGGTCCGCATACCATGGCTCTTGTACCTTGGTGATAGAAAAGACAGTCTCATCGGGGAAGAATTCGTTAATAGGCACACTATCCGTAGGAGTTACTAACCGGGAGAGATGGTCAGCGACGACATTTAATTTTCCGCTCTTGTCTTTGACTTCTATGTCAAACTCCTGTAGTAGAAGAATCCAGCGCAACAAGCGAGGCTTGGCTTCTTGTTTTGCAAATAGGTATTTGAGAGCAGAGTGGTCTGTGTGCACTATGACTTTGCTTCCCCATAAGTACGACCTGAACTTATCAAGGGAGAATACTATAGCCAGAAGCTCTTTTTCAGTGGTAGTATAGTTCTTCTGGGCATCGTTTAGTGTCCTGCTGGCATAAGCAATCACTCTAAATCTTCTCTTTTTTCTGGCATAGAGCTGCCCCCACTGCATAGTCACTTGCATCACACATGATCTCAAACGGGAGAGACCAGTCGGGTGATATGACAACAGGTGCAGATACCATTTTTGTTTATTGTTTGAAAGCAGCTGAACACTTATCATCAAAATGAAACGGGGCATCTTTCTGTAGCAGGTCGGTCAATGGTTTAGTGATTTTTGAGAAGTCTTGTATAAACCGTCGATAGAATCCTGCATGCCCGAGAAACGCTCGAATATCTTTAACAGAGGTTGGTGCCGGTAATTTCTCTATAACCTCTACCTTGGCCTTATCCACCTCTATTCCTTCAGCCGATACTTTATGTCCAAGGACAATCCCGTCCTTGACCATAAAGTGACATTTTTCCCAGTTAAAACGAGATTTGTATCCTCACACCGTCCTAGGATCAAATCAAGTTGTGCAAGCATTTATCAAAACTAGAGCCATAGACAGAGAAGTCATCCATAAATACCTCTATGCTCTGTTCGATGAAATCAGCGAATATAGCTTGCATGCATCGCTGGAAGGTAGCAGGGGCATTACATAGTCCGAAGGGCATTCGTCTGTACGCAAAGGTGCCGTATGGACAAGTGAAAGTGGTCTTGTCCTGGTCCTCTGGTGCGATTGGTATTTGGAAGTACCCTGAGAACCCATCTAAAAAGCAGTAGTACTCTTGCCCTGCTAGTCTCTCTAACATCTGATTGATAAAGGGGAGAGGGAAGTGATCTTTCCTGGTTGCCAATTTAAGCGCCTATAGTCGATACACATGCGCCAACCAGTGATTTTTCTTTGAGGGATAGCCTCTCCCTTATCATTCACAACAGCCTCGATACCCCCCTTCTTCGGGACAACTTGTACAGGACTTACCCATGGACTGTCAGAGATAGGATAAATGATGTTCGCGTCTAGGAGTTTCAGAACCTCCTTTTTAACTATCTCCTTTAGGTTAGGGTTTAGCCGACGTTGGGGTTGCCTGATAGACTTGTATTTCCTCCATATAGATGTGGTGCGTGCATAGGAGGGGTCAATTCCTTTTATATCAGCAATAGTCCACCCGATCGCTGTTTGTGTTTCTTCAATACCTCGAGTAACCTCGTTTCCTCCCCGGAATTCAGAGAAGAGGAAATAATGACAGGCAAATGGTCATTTTCAGCTAAAAAGGCATACTTGAGTTTAGAAGGTAGCTCCTTAAGCTCGAGCTCTGGTGGCTGTTCTATTGATGGAATTGATTTTTGAGGTATTCTGTCAAGTCTTTCGATTGGTGGTCGGTAGGCTTGAAAACTGCCTTCCTTTTCCACATACGCCAGCATGGCGTTAACTTCCGGATCCTACCTTTTCTTCTAGAGAAGTAATAATACTTGCTCTAGCGGTTCAGTTTCAGCTTTCGGGATGGAAGATAGGGAATACATGTCCTCATCTGTAGAAAAATCGCCTTCCTCCTCCTCATCATCTGTTAATCCCACTGTCTTAGCGTGAGGAGAAAAGTTAGAGCTTTTCTTCATCATTTTCTGCATATCGAATTCGATCGTTTCATCCTCGTATCTCAAAGTGATCTTTCCATCGTGGACATCAATATGGCTTTGGCAGTACTTAGAAACTCGACCTAGAATCAGGGGAACCTCAACATCGTCGTCCATTTCTAAATGACGAAGTCAGCTGGAAAGATAAAGCGAGACACTCCAACTACCAGATCTCGGACTATTCCCATTGGCTTGATCTCTGATCTGTCAGCTAGTTGGAGTTTGAAAGGAACCGGTTGCATCTCCTCCTTTTACTTTCAAGAAGGTGGCGTAGGGCATGATATTAATACTGGCTCCCAGGTCGCATAAACCGCTTCCACAGTCCACTCCACCTATAAAACACGGGATACGGGATTTCCCGGATCTGTTTGTTTGGGAGGGAGTGCTCGAAGAAGGGCAGCAGAGCATTCCTCCGTGAGGTGCACTGTTTCTTTTCCAGGTTTCTTCTTTTCTTTGTTAAGAGATCCTTAGAAATTTGGCGTAGTTAGGCATCTCTTGCAAAGCATCGATTAGAGGTATGTCGAGAGTCAGTTTCTTGAAAATGCTCAAGAATTTGGAAAACTGCTCATCTAGGTGTTTCTTTTTCATCCTGTTGGGAAATGGGAGTTCACTGTTTTTAGGAGTGGAAGATGGAATGTCGATGGTTATTTGAGATGGAGATGGAGTAGCAGGATAGGAACTTGGATTTTGAGGGAGGTGAGGCTGGATTGGTTGTGTCTTCATCATTGATGTAGGCCTCTTCTTGATTTTCTTTTTCTTTTCTAGTAGCAAGTTCTCTTCCACTCCTTAGGGAGATTGCACTCAAGTTTGCTGATTGGAATGTGCCATCTTCTATAAGGATTGAATTTGCTTGCTCTCTTGGAGGGTTAGTCTGTGAAGGGAATTGACCAGGTGGTCTTTGTTGGGTAGTAACTGTTGAATCTGAGATTGCAAGGCTTTTTGGTCTTTGCGCAGGGCTGCGACCTCCTCTTGCGTGTCTCGGGACTTACCCATCATTGCTTAAACATCTCTTGCATTTGAGACATTTCAGATTCAGGATTCGAAGGAGGTTGAGTTGGTCGACTCGAAGAAGCATCATTGCCATAAGGCTGTTGCTGATACTGCCTTTGGCCTCCTTGAAAATTGGACTGAGGTCTGTAATTTTGAGATGGTTGTAGTGTATGTGGGTTTTGGATATTGTCGGTGTTTGAGTAGCGAAGTTGGATTGCATGTTACGTTGCCAAGGTTGCCTGTACCCTGAATTGTTGGTGAGATAGTTTGCTTCCTCTGCTTTTAATTCTTGTAGTTGGGGGCATTGTTCATAGTCATGAGGCCCACCACATTGTGTACAAGAGATAGCTGGAGATGATTGGGACAGAGGAGCATAGCCTGGAGGGATTGTAGATGATCGGGAAATCATCGACTTAGCTTGCTGGGGGTAGGAGTTCATAGCCATCTGCTCAACCACTTTCTGCAGAGTACTTACTTTTGTTGCTGCTGAGCATTGCTCTCCATGAGTTGCTCATGGCTTTTCATCAGCTGGTCAAACTTGTTATCACTTTCCCCAACATGGTATAAACCTGGAGTACCGCCCTTGATCCACCGGAGGCCCAGTCTCTGATTTCTTCACAGAGAGACTCCATGCTGTTCAGAAACTGTTCTCCTGGCTTTTTCAGAATATCAGCCCCTAAGAGGACAGTACCATTGTTCTGCATGGACCGATCAAGCCTTTGTAGAACAATTGTGATACTTGTTCTTTCGTCAGACCATGGTGAGGACAAGTAAGTAGTAGTCCTTTGAAACGGTCCCAAGTTTCACAAATGTTTTCCGACCCTGGCTGCTTGAAATTGTAGATTTCAGCAATCATTTCCAACGTTCGGCTCGGGGGCAGGAATTTGTCGTAGAACTTGGTGGCCATGTCATCCCAAGTACCAATGGTACTTGGTGTCAGGCTATGATACCATTTGCTCGCACTTCCCGTCAGGCTGTGAGGGAATAATGACAGTCTTGCGTACTGGAGTACTGCGTCGGTCGCAGTTAGACTGTTGGCATGCTGCAAGAACTTGGTAACATGTAACAGAGCTTCGTCAGGATTGGTGCCATCGAACATGCCCAACTCCTTTACACATCGGATTTGATGATATGGCTTAGCTTTGCCACTCATCGTATTCGGATGGGGTAAGGTGAGGAAGGATGATGGCAGGCTGTTGTCCTAGATTAGACGGCCTGTTGATATTTCGAACTGTCGCTGGTGAAATGCCATGTCAGCTTCCGGGTTAGATTCTATCACTGTGGTGGTAATGTTTTGTTGAGTTCGTCTCTGCCTTAGTGCGCAGAAAGGTTCTCTCGATCTCTGGATGTAACCAACCGTGTGATTATTAATATTTTCGGGAGGCTGTTTGACCTGGTAAAAGGCATTCACCACTCAAAACAGAAAAAAGAAACTCGTGATGTGTTAAAAAAATAAAATGACAGAATTAAATGTTAGGAATTAGATGACAGAAATAAGTTAGTAGTTAGAGACAGAAATTTAAATGACAGAAATTTAAATGACAGAAATTTAAGTTAGTAGTTAGAAGTTAGTATTTACTGAAATTTAAAGGACAATGGAAATTAAATGACTGAAAAATAAATGACATAAAATAAAGAGCTGAAATTAAATGTCAGAAATTAGATGTCGAATAGATGTCCAAAGTCAGATGTCCAAAGTTAGATGTCCAAAGTAATAATAACAGAATATTATAATATAACAGGTGAATTATCGGGGCTTAGGACACGAATATTCAAGTCCCCGGCAATGGCGCCATTTTGCAGACTGTATATTGTGAGTGGTTGGAACTGGTGTAATTAAAACAATTGAGAAAGAAATTAATACTCAAAATATCCGTCGGGCTGCAAATAAAACCCGGTCGCAGTAGTATAGTAAGACAGAAGCGGCCGGGGTCAAACCGTGGGACTTATAGCGAATAATATATACTTAAGCTTGTCACAAAAGGGGGAATTAATTGACTTGTTTTTGTAAAGTAAAACAACAGATAAAATTAACTGAGTTGAAGATAAATTAAGCGGAACTCCGGGTTCAGGTTTATATAATTTGATTAATTATGCTATCTCTACCGGTTTATTATACTCCCTCCGTCCTGAATTGACCGTCCTGTTTGCTTTATGACACGTTTTTCCACTTCAATATTAAGCATATAAGATAAAATAATTTTATAAATCTAAATTTTCTAACATATAGTTTATCATGTAAGGATTCATATGCAAAACTTAAATTTTCAAAATTAATTTATCTTATATATTAAAAATTGAAGTCAAACGACATGTCCAAATAGTAAACATGACGGTCAATTCAGGACGGAGGGAGTAATAGTTTGACAAAATTCCTGTTATTATCTTAAGGGCTGGATCATCGCACCTGAAGAACTCGTTTACCAGAAAATGCAAGGTCCGATGAAAACTCAAGCAAGCACTAGTAAACGGCAGTGTAAAAGGAATAATATTCTTGCAACTGAGTACTAACTTATCCGATGAAAACAAGTTTCCTACAGATTTACGGCTTAATTAACTTGTCTATTTATCACCGATCAGATTAAAATAGACTTTGTAAAGCATTTTAATAAATTCATGGAATTTATTAAAAAGGCGAGAGATAAACTTTAATTGTAACAAACTGTATTTATTTTAACCGGTAGAAATATAGATTACACAACTAAACAAACTATAATTAAACCTTCGCCCGGAGTAAATCCTCCTTAGCCTGACATATTAACTGGTAATAAGTCAGACAGAGGTTGGACGTAATAATAATACGGAGTAATGGAGGTGAGAATGGTGAATGGAGAAATGAAGAGAACGAAGAGTGGAGCGTGTACGTAGGAATTTGTAAGTGGAATGAGTGATTTGGAGTGTTGAGTTCTGGGGAGCGATCGTGTGTATTTGGTTGAAGGTGCAGTGTGTTTATATAGAGGAAGGGAAGAGGAAGAAGATTGATTGCAGATTGATTGCAGACAGAGCTGGAGACAGACGCGTGAGGGAATTAAGGTAGGCGCCTGATATCGCTCGGAGTAGATGGATATGTCTGTAGGCGCCGTGAATGAAGAAGATAAACAGCACCGACAGAGATCTGCCGTGTTAATTTCTGGGATCTGCGTTCAATTTACACGCGTCCTTGTTTCTGTCTGTCCATTTATCCACGGACACATTCTTCAAATTGCTCACGTCCGCCCTTGTCCGCCCTTTGTCACCCGGACATGTCATGATTTGTTTTTCTGTCGGCCAAAAATCATCGGACAAGACACGGTCTCAACACTCACGTCCGGCCTTAAATACCCGGACAAGACACGGACATATGTCCGTCCGGCCCTTGTCCGGCCCTGGTTCCACGGACGCGGCACGGTTTCTTCTTCTATCTCTTGTCCGCCCCTTGTCCGCCCTTCCTTCCTCGGCCATGCCTTGCTCACGTCCAGCTTTGTTTACCCGGACAAGACCCGGACGCACCATGCCACGTCCGGCCTTTGTTATGCGGACAAGACACGGACGAGTATATTTTTTTTCTTTTGTGAACTTTGACCGGCTCTACATTCTTCGTTTGGACTCCGTTTTAAGATCCGTTCACGTCTATGCGTTCGTCTCTTTGTCTACTTTGCTCCCAGCTTGGTTTTCCTTATGTTTAACCAATAAATTTGTGAGATAACAATCAAACATAAACTAGAGAAAAACTAACCAAAGTGGAGAAATGAGCAAGAAAAGTGCTAATATAATATATGAAATACATCTATAAAATATGCTCATTTGGACACTTATCAATATACACGCCCCTTTTTATTTTGTCGTGTTTAGTTATATGTACTTATGCGACGTTAGTAGTTATTATTTACAATGTTGTAATATTGTAACATTACGTACCTGTATTTACATATGCGTACATATATAAGTACGTGACCATATTAATAAGTTACGTTGTCATGTTTTCGGACATGTATATACTACACTTAGTTGTTCATATATTATTATATGTCCGAAATATGTAACACGTTATTTCGGATAATCTCCTCGCGTTTATGATTTCATGTGTTTAACTGTTCAGGGGTGTTTCATTTTAAAATTTCGATAGCTAAAAGGGAAGAAGTAAAATATACTAAAGGTATTATATTGAAAAAACTATTAAAAATAGAATATTTATATAAGAAGATAATATCTCCACTATGACAGCTGTAATATAGGTTAGTATTATGAATTATGTAGTAATCCACACGTTTAAGTTATATAACAATAATAATTTTATTTACGCTTACAAATATTAGCTATCATTTCTTCTATTCCAGCACAATATCAACTGAAATATTATCAGCATTATTAGTCGGTAGCAATTTCGAAACTTAAGATAGTAGCAATTGAGCTACTTGTTAAAAATATTAGCTATCATAGCCAAAATAGTAGCACAATAGAAACTGTAATCAAGTGTTAGTAGTAATTTCATAATTTCGCTTATCTACATGGTCGTAGAAAATTTTTGATAGTAGCTAGCTATTGATTAGAATCTTTTTGCTACACCGTTGCTCAAATAGTAGCATAATAGCTACCATGATTGAATCAACATCAACCAAGTAGTAGCAATGCATTAATTTAGCTACCGATATTGGTAGCAAAATTACTTTTCTACAACTACTAAACGAAAGATAAAAGCTACTATTGATGGTAACAATCTTGTAAGGAGGTAGACATTTAGCGACTGGCTAGAAGTTTAGCTACCATATTGTCGTTGTGGTAGCACAAAAGCAACCACTTTGTTTATAACATCAAAAATCAGTAGAAATTTTCCAATTTAGATACAATATATGTGTAGTAGCAATTCATCGGTAGACATAACATGGTAGCACAATTGCAACCAAGAATTTATTAGCATACGAAATTAGCCTTTGATTAAATAACTACCGATTTAAGTACGGTAGCAATTTTGCTTACAGGTTGATAGTAGCGCAATGACAACCACGTTTGGATTAGCATCAACTATCAGTAGCAGTTTCAAACTTTAGCTACTGATGTTGGTAGCAAATTTATTTTTACACCGACAATGAAGATGTAGGAATATACTACTATTGACGGTAGCAATTTTATGTAACAGTAGCACCACATGATTTTTGCAATCAACCATAACATGGTAGCACAATTGCAACCGAGAATTTATTAGCATACAAAATCAGTAGCGTTTAGAGTGAATAACTACCTATTTAAGTCGGACTCATCCTATATAAGAAGAGGTAACTACAACTATATACAATTACATCATATTATATTGGATTAATATGTTTATAAGTTGACATATATATACTTAATATAATATTTAATCATTATTTAACCATAACCCCAAAATTTTAATGAAGAAGAAAAACTGATAAATAGTCAAGACATGTTAAAAAAATGAGAAGACAAATAATAATTTGTTTAAGTTTTGTGTGTGTTTAATGTTTAAGAAATTAATCTTACTTCACTTTTTAATATTTTTTTATAATTTTATAATTTTTAAAAATATTTTTTGTAATTAGTTATATTTCGAGTATTTTAAATATTGTTTTTGTAAAATTTCATAAAATGCTCTAAATAAAAAAAGAGCATGTTGTGAACTTGAAACATGACATGCAATGTAAGGGGTACAATAGTCATTATTCAAGGTCATTTCTCGGATTAGGGGTATTCTATGAATTTTGAAACTTTTTAGGTATATTTTGTAAATGTATTTTTAAAAAGGGGTATATTGTGAATTGTGAACTTTTATGGGTATATTGGAATTCTAAAAGAAAAGGCAGGGGCAAAATGCCATTTTATAGGCGGGGTTAACGGCAGAGTTGACAGAAATTGTGAAAAAAGGAAATTTTATGAATTTCAAAAGATTTTAGGGTATCTTGTGACAAGGTTTCAAAAAAATATATATTGTGAATTACGAAAAATTTTAGGGATATGTAGCGAATTTTCCCTAAATATTATAACTAACATTGACGCAGATTTTACACATCCTAAGATATGTAAGATAATGCTAATTGATGTCAGGGGCGGTTCGGTAATTCGTGGGGCCCTGTGCTGAATTTTTAATGGGCCCTTAATAAATTAAAAGTTAAATATAAAATTATTAATTTAGCTATGTCACAATATAATTTTATATTAATTTATGTAATGACATAAAATGTCAAAAAATAACAATTCAGACAAAATAATAAATGTTTACTCATTATTGACTAATCACTTACAAATATTTGTCTGCTAGTATTTTACAATAAAATCTTTGAAGAAATAATCATTAATACTTGATTGGATAGAAGAACGTAGTGAAGAGGTTGTCATTGTTTACGTAGAAAAAAAGAAAAAATAATATATCTATATTTTTTAAAATAGATATTATTACATTATAAACAATTTTATCTATAATTTTATTTATTGGTCTACTAAAAGACTTAATAGTTAAATTCAATCAACTATTATTTATATGTTCTATTGAATAGTTTAGATTCCTTCATAGCCTTTTAATTATATAAACTACAAGATTTGATTTTACTTAAAAAATAGGTCCCAAAAATTTGGGGCCCCCTAAAATTGGGGACCCTGTTCCATGTCACCACCTAGACATGCTAATAGTCGCCCCTGATTGATGTACTGCAGCTTCCAAAGGAGAACACCCGGTGTAATGTCATTGCGCCATGGAGTCTATTACTAATAAATATAATGGATCCATTTTGGCAAAAGTGAATGGGTTCGTTGTAAACCGCGTGGTGTTGCGAACAAGTCTTGTAAAGCTAAGGCTCTTGATTATTTTATGTAACATTCTATTCCCTGATTTATTGAGTTTACTCTCTGGATTTTATGAATATACACACCAAGCGACGCCGGATACGATTCAATCTTTTAATTAATCTACGCCAACCTAAAACTGCCTGCACTCCCAATTATCTGGCGTTACGTATACCCTTAATTTATATTTTATATATTGCCATACAACCGTAGTTATAAGATATGAGTTCATGCAAGAGTTGACTCTGAAATATTTATGTAATGTATGAAGTAAGCGTTATCAGTAACCTGCTTATTTAAGTGATGCCAAATTCCGTTCAAAAGTAAAGTTGATCAAGAAACTAATATTTGAAGTTAATTGTTTACCAAATGAGCGTATTGGTGACAAAAGTAAGTGTGACCTATGACTTCACACGCATTCAGCATATGATCAGGAATGTGTATGATAATAATGGGCAAGGAACGTACGACCCCCCCAAATTCCCTCACCACCCTATAAATTGATCACACCTTCGCTAGCATTATCAAATCAACATATCTTCTATTCTCTCCTCATCTTCTTGGTCTTTCATTCAGCCATTTGAGTGTAATAAAAAGTACAGTGTTACCAGGTGAGGAAAAAAATATGGCGGTAGCTCCACCCAAGGTGATATGTCTTGGGTTTGTTCTCTTGTATTAGTATTGTTGGGGCTAGCTGAGGCTGTACCTGTTTCAAGAGGTAGATTTTTAGCTGAAGATGGATATAAGGTAGTGAAAATAATGAAAAGACAGAAGAGAAAAACAGTGGTGGAGAGCATGAGAAAACATAAAGAAGGAGGTGGAGAGACAAAAACCCGGTGGACAAGAAACCGAAAAGTATGAAAAGTATGAGAGAGAAAAGAAGGAAAAGGAAAAGCAAGAACGTGAAATGAAGGAGATATGAGAGGGAAAAAAAGAGAAAGAAAAGAAGGAAAATTACGAAAAACAGATGTACGAGAAAGAGAAGAAAGACAAGTATCAAAAGGAAAAGATGGAGAAGGGAAGAAGTGAGAAGTATCAAAAGGAAAGCGGCGAAAAGGTGTCGTATGAGAAGTATGAGAGTGAGAGTGGGGAAAAATCAAAGTACGAGAAGCATGAGAAGGAAAGCGGGGAGAATGCAAAGTACGAGAAGCATGAAAAGGAAAGCGGAGAGAATGCAAAGTATGAAAAGCATGCGAACGAAAGCGGGAGTAAACAAAATTCTGAGAGTGCTCAAAAAGAGAAGTATGAGAATGAAAAAGGGAGAAGGAAATGAAGGATAAGTATGAGAAGGAGAAGGAGAAGAAGGAGAAATATGAAAGGGAGAAGTATGAGAAGGAACAAAAGGAGAAGTACGAGAAGGAAAGAGAGAGAAGGAAAGAAAAAAGGAGAAGCACGGGAAAGACGACGATGATGACTAATGGATCTTCATCAACACCAGCTCCTTATCCTCCCACTTCTGGGCGTAAAAGAGTTCGTTGTAGAAACAAGAACTATCCTCAATGTTACGGTCAAGTACATGTTTGTCCTTCTAGTTGTGCCTCGACATGTGAAGTTGACTGCGCCACTTGCAAGCCTGTTTGCAGTAAGTTTATCACTCCCTTGTATTCAACTTAATCTCATCATCTTTATTAAATGCAAGAAAATTAAACATGCATTGATTTGAATAAACGTCCGAAATAAATTTGAATTAAGTTATACCATAAAAAGGGTGAATTTTAGATAATTGAAAAATCAAATTGTACATATATTGTAGGTTGCGATTACCCGGGTGCCGTGTGCCAGGATCCACGATTCATAGGAGGGGATGGCATTACCTCTACTTCCATGGACAAAAGAACAAAGATTTTTGCATCGTCTCTGACACTAACCTCCACATTAACGCCCACTTCATCGGCAAGAGGAACCCTAACATGGGGCGAGACTTCACATGGGTTTGAATCCCTTGGAATCCTCTTTAACGACCACAAGCTATTCATTGGTGCTCGTAAAACCGTCACATGGGATGACTCCATTGATCGCCTTGCCTTGAACTTGGATGGGGAGCCCATATTTCTGATGAGGCTGAGGGATTCACCTGGCGCTCTGGCACTACACCAACAGTCTCAGTTACTAGAATTGGAAACACAAATAGTGTTGCTCTTGACATTCAAGGAATATTAAGATCACTACCAAGGTTGTCCCCATCACTGAGGAGATTACTCGGGTTCATCACTATTGGTATCACTAAGGATGACTGCTTCGCCACCATCTCGCATTTGGCCTCAAATTCTAGGCTCCTTGGCCGTAAGGTGGAAGGCGTGTGGGTCAAACTTACAGGGATACTACGTGACGAATGGAAACAGACTGGGCATCGCTATGCCATTGTTAGGCGGGGAAGCTGATTATGACTTCTAGCCTCTTTGAAACTGATTGCTCTGTTGCAAGGTTCCAAGGCACACAATTGACCAAGGATGAAGGTTCATTAATGGATCTCTCAAGCTTGAGTTGTGCTAGTGAGATGGGAGAAGCCGGCGTTATCTGCAAGAATAGAGAAAATGTTACAATTTTTTACTCCTCGAGTTTATGATATAATAAAAGAAACCTGAATGCAGAGTGTGAAATAAAATTATGCTCTTAATAAGCATTTTTCTGAAAGCTGTTAATATATATACATATTATATGTTGTATGACCTTCAAATTACTTTAAGTTATTTAAATGCATATTTTTGAGTTATCAATTCTTTTATTAAGCTATAGCATTGTGTGGATTCAAATTTACAATTATTGTTGGATTTAAAGTTGTGAATCAAGGTGAAATAATGCATAAACTTTTTATAAAAGAGTGATATATACATATTATATGTTTTTTTTGTGAGAATCGTACTTTATATTTTAGAATTAATAGTCAATAGGTAAATGACAACTTAAAAATGTCATGTGTAGGATTGGTGGCTGGCCCAAGATAATTCAAGCGGTGAGTCTGTGAAGTATGTCTCAGTCAAGACTAAGTAGTGGAAGTAGTCAATGAACAAGTTTTACGTTGTATAAACCTCTTGTATTGATTATCTCAAAATCGATAATTTACACTCCTACCGAGTATATATGGTATATCCACTCTACAGGTGCTCATTAACACCCTACAGATTATCTTATCAGCTCTTTGATAAGTGTAGCCTAGGAACACTTAGATGAGTCTATCGATAAAGCTCTAGTGAAATACTAACAAAACGACAAAAATTTCTTCTATTTGATTACAAGACAAATTTCTTCCTAAAGTACTCGTAAGTATGCCGTGAAAGCGCAAGTTGAAGTGATGTAAGAATTCTCCTTTTATAGCAACCTCTTTTGGATTTCTGTTATCCATGTCCAAAATTTTTGCCTCTAACGTTGTAGTTGGTTAAAAATTAGACCTGAATTCTTTGTGAATGTTGCTAAGCCTTGGCCCTTAATTTTTGAACAACTACCAAGCCTTTGGACGGCTTGGCATCATTCAACCGTGATTTTCTTGTTTGTTGTAGCTGATTGACTCTCCCAATTCCAAAATTGGAGGATCTTATCATCTATATTGCTATATATTTGGATCTAACACGTTGCTAACTTAACTGGTAGTTAGTCCCAAGTTTGACGGCCCAGGGTGAGTTAATAGACGATGTTAAATGTTCTGATGATGTTTTTCCCTTAAATCTGGCGTCTGGTTGTGAATCGTTAAGCCGTTGAACATTTCTGCCAACTGAGGGACTCCTTCTGTTCGATAGAGTCGATCATTGCAAACTCTAAGCTTTGACGGGGAAACACTTCGTGACCTTCACTTTCTTTGTTTTTCTTCAATGTAGGCTCTGGTTGACTCGGTTGTTTCACCAAGTTGACTTGTAACATTGATAGACTCGATCCACCTTGAAAGACTCCATCTTCAGCAACACCAAGAGTTCCAACAATTTCCCCCTTGTTGCTGATGATGGCAATACCTTTCCTGGTGTATCCCATTTAAGTCAACCCCGCAAAACTAACACAAAGACAAAGAAAGGATTTCAGGGAACCGACTTTATGCAAGTTCCACCTTAAATCATGCATAAGATAAAGTGGCTTTGTGACTCTATCAAAATTCCCCTTTAGTCAAATATTCCCCCTAAATTAGAGCACATCACTGAAAACAAGATCAATAAAAGAGGAGAAGAATAAAGTTAAACTAAGCTTAAACAGATAATAGTCTGCTTGCACTTTGAGCAATAACCTTCCTTACGGAGAACGGGATCACCGATTTCCCCCTTTTTGACATCATCAGGCAAAACAAAGTAAGCCTGTCAAACATCTGGAAGCAATCACATGGCTTAAAAGCCAACTGACAGAGTCTGTCAAAGTTTTAAGGAAAACACCGCCTAGATAAACCAGGTCTGAAAGAAACTGAAAAAAATCTCGATCATGTGAAAAACCTTGTTGATTCAGAGTTGGGCGGAGATTACGTAATTACCACCCTAGTTTGTCGAAAGCTTTAGTGCAAATATCCATCCGCTTCATTTCTTCCTCTTCTCTTCAAATCAACAACAATGCTCGTGTTAAGATGATGATATCATACTACTTTCAGAATATCGATGTCCTGAACAACTTGGCAGTACAAGTGGAGTTCGAGCTTATTGGCACAACTTCCACGGAACAAAATAATGAAAACATTGAAAATACGCCTAACCTCGACCCCTTGGGCGTAGATGAATAAAGTTCAAAATGATCCTGAGATGGAGCCAGAAGATTTCCCTGATGGAAATGATGATGATGACGAAGCCGGTCCTTCGACGCCATACATGCTTGTTGCCTCAATCTTATCGCAGTTAGACTTACAAGCCATAAGCCAAATGCCTTCAGATGTCGACTGACGCGGTATACCCTATTGGAGGCCAGGGCAGAAGTTTGTCAAAGGTCATGAATTTACAGATAAAAATGTTCTTTTAATGGTTGTCAAAGATTATCACTTGCAAAAAAATGTTGATTTTCTACCACAAGAACACACCATAAAATTTTACGCGTTAAAGTGTCACAATGGGAAGGATGCAAGTTCTATTTTCGTGTTGCTCTATTGAAGGATGCATTTGAATGGCACATAAGCAAATTCACTCCTCACTTGTGCGCTCCTACCTTGAATGAGAACAATGATCGGTTCATAACTTACCATTTCATTGTTGAAGCGATGATTCCGCGAGTCAAAGAGAATCCGGCACTACAAGTGAAGACGGTCATTCAATCATTCGTCTACAGTATCGAAGGAAAATCAGCTACAAAAAGCTAGGTTGGGTCATGCTGAGCCATAAGAAGAGTTTACAGGGATGGGTGCAGTCATATGCGGAATTATCTAGGTACATCTTAACGATAAGACACTATATGCCTACTTCATATGTGGATTTGGATTCTACTATTGTGTTTGAGAACGAGACACAAGTATTGCAGACCCTTAACTAGACGTCCTGCCATATTGAAGTCCTCAAGCGGTCTGAGGTATATCACATCACGCAAGCACCATTAAAATTAGGAAGGACGGGCCCACAATCAATCGGAGCATGAAGGCCCTCTCATGCTGCTGGTGGGTAAGAGGGTCACGCTGGCCAAAGTTTGAGTCAGTCTCGACGAATCTAAAGGCAAGCCAATTTATAGGAATCTGGTTGCCTCTACGAGTGGGTAGAGCATCGCCAAGTAACCGTAAACACTCTGTATTTACGTCGGGCATACTAGTGCTAAAGCATATGACGTCCCTATCTACCGGTAGCCCGAAGAGCACAGAACATCCTCTAGTGTGATGCTGACCTCACCGAATGGCATAAGAAATCTGTGCGACTCTGAACCCCGCCTCTCTATTAGAGCGCTAATGACCCCACGACAACTAGTAATTGCCAACCCACAAGGGCTGAATAAACCGACTCTCATGATGTATGAAGCTATTGCTGGGTGCGGCACCTGACCCATCCAGTTCGATCTGGTTCTCAATGTATGATTTTTATACGGTTCGTACCTTTAAAAAACCAAACAACAGTTAAGTATAATTGTATTCCTAATTAGTAGTAAAATTCAATTCTGCATAACGTTAGAAAACGATTAACAATTTACTAACAAGTTATCAAATACTACAACTATATCCAACGAACTATTGTCAATTAAAAGTGTAATTACGCTTTCCTACTAATACTAATTATATATATGTGCAACAATTGATACTAAGAAATTATAGTACCTAATTGTATCTAATTGTAATCTGATAATTAAAGTAATAATAAATGACTACGATTATATTAAACTAAATCACAACAAAGTAGCTAACAACAACAAAGTAGTGTGATGTAACTAACTGTAATTAACTAATCGGCCATAAATTATTAAAGAGTGCATTCAGTTAAACAATCAAAACTAATGACACTAAATTTTTTTATAATTATAATTTTCAATTCATCTAATTTCAAATACGTTAGACAAATAAAAAATTAATAATACAAAATTTGCTCGTACAAACTATAATACATTACTTATACTAGTTCTATAACTAATCGGCCATAAATTATTAAAGGAGAGAACATTTAGTTAATCACAATTAATCTTAACCCTAATTAAAGTTAAACAATCAAAATACCAATAGACTAAATATGTTTATAATTATAAATTTGAGTGCAATTAATCTAATTTCAAATACATTAATCAAACTAACTCTAATTAACTAATCGGTAATAAATTATTAACGAAGGTTAAATTAATTTACTATAATTAATTAGAACATAGTTAATGACCTAGATATAATTCACTTAGTCCACTAATAATTCATAATTGATGTTCAACTACTCTAAATATAAGGCATTCAACAAAACTACTACTAATACTTCACTAATTTCGCTAACTAAACAAAATTAATACAAAGCAAATTTAACGAAACAGATTTTACAAACAAATTATACTAATGAAGGAAAATCACCAACCTCATCTGTAGATGCATACGCGGCAGAAATATGTGTGGTCTGCAGACTGAACGACTGCTCCTCTCCTGACCCATGTGAATCGAAGATACGAAATTGACCGACAATCATCTTGATTGTAGTAGCTGGTAACGCTGGATCTGAGAACTTTGAAATTTTTTGGCATCTGATGGTTTTAGCGCAGGTACCAAAAAAAACTAGACTTGGGAATCCCTCAAGGTTTGTAACTTGCGTTAAAAAAATGATGCTAGGAATCACTCAAATTGTACATTGCGTAGGGAAACTGGTTGGGAGAACTTGAAGAAAGAGAGAGAGAAGGGTATGAGAGGAGCACCTCTTGTTGTGTGCGGATGAAGAATGAAATAATGTGTTTATATAGAGCTAGATGTGGGAAAGAGCCGTTGGCTCAAATGCAAAGGAGGCGCACTTGGGGAATACGTGTGCAGGGAGGCACCTGTCCCATGTGCGCCTCCTTTGCATTTGAGCCAATGGCTCTTTTATATTTCAGAGACGTTGGAACAAATGCAAAGGAGGTGTACATGGGACAGACGCCTCCCTGCAGGTGCATTTCCCAAGTGAGCCTCCTTTGCATTTGTCAAAACGGCTTTTTTCTAATTGTAGAAGGCGCACCTCCTGAGAACGCTTCTCTGCAAGGCGTACATGCCTTGTGCGCCTCCTTCATAGGTAAAAAAAAGGAAAATTCACAAAATACCACTGTTTGAGTTTATAATTCACAAAAATACCACTGTTTTTTTTCGTAATTTAACTTTAAACATGCTTAAATGTTGTCCAAAATTGATGAAACTTTGCATGGACGATGCTAAAGTGTTATATTTTTCTCCAATATCAAATTTGAAGTTTTTTAAGCTCATATGTGACATGTGGGACCCAATGAACATGTCACATATTCATTGGGTCCCACATGTCATATGAGCTTAAAACACTTCAAATTTGATATTGGACAAAAATATAACACTTTAGCATCGTCCATGCAAAGTTTCATCAATTTTGGACAACATTTAAGCATGTTTAAAGTTGAATTATGAAAAAAACAGTGGTATTTTGTGAATTATAAACTCAAACAGTGGTATTTTGTGAATTCTCCAAAAAAAAAGATATCCGTCAGGGAATAAATCAGACGAGCGTACCTTAACTGGAAATGAGTTGGTCAAAGATCCTTTGACCAGAAATTTTTCGATAGTTGTCTGTATAGGCTCATCATTACCATTTTGTATTTTGCTAATGGAATCTCTTCTATCATCTTTGTGCTATATCTAATATGTTGGACTCCCTACTTATCATCTTTTGTATAGCTCACTTTTTTTTATTTATTATCAGAGCTTTCTGGAAAATACTAGGGAAAATTCATAATATACCCTAAAAAATTTTGTAATTCATAATATACCCATTTTTTAAACCTTGCCACAAGATACCCCTAATATCTTTCAAAATTCACAAAATGTCTCTTTTTCGTAACGTCCGTCAACTCTATCGTTAACCTCACCTGGAAAATGACATTTTGCCCCTGTCTTTTCTTTAAAAATTCACGATATACCCCTAAAAAATTTCGCAATTCACAATATACCCCTTTTTGAAAATACATTCACAAAATACGCCTAAAAAGTTTCAAAATTCACAAAATACCCCTAATAATGACCTTGAATAATTACTTTTGTACCCTTTACATTGCTAGTCATGTTTCAAGGTCACAACATGCCTTTTTTTATTTAGGGCATTTTATGAAATGTAACAAAAAATATTTAAATACTACAAAAATATAATTAATTACAAAAAATATTTTTAAAAATAATTCTTAAATATTAATCAAACATAACACTTAAATATATTATTCTTTCTTCTCATTTTTTTACATTCCTTGACGTTGTCAAATAGAACAGGCTATCGCTTTTGTTCATTTGCTACCGAAGTTTGGCGATGGGTAAACCCTTGGTGGAGAAATTGATTTTCGCTACCGTTTTCTAGTTGGTAGCAATTTTGCTATATTCACATGTGTGGTTCTCTAATAAAGCCATGCGCGTGCAGCCTGACCATTCTTGGGGTACACATCAAGAACCGAACCCGTGACGTGTGGATATATTATCTTTGATCACCTTTTAATTCAGACTAATGTGCTTAAATGCACAAATCAAGGATCGAACCCGCGATGTATGGATGCTAAAATGTGCATACATCAAGAATCAATCTTGTGACGTGTGGGTTGGATAAATATTACATTAACCATTGGATCGTGATAGTTATTCGCACAATATATACATAGTACATGCATATATTGAATGTTCGATACTCTATATATAAATGAAGATTTTTGCCGAGATATGATCGAACATTGGATATGTAAAAATTAATAAAATAGATGTAGGTCTGACCAAGCCACATTGATATTTTAGTTTACATAATATTACAACATTAATTATGTATGGTCAAAATAATAAAAATAAAAGTATATGTTGGCTTAAAATTGTATAGTTTGTATTTATTTGCAAATTTTAACCAACACGTCAACTAATTTAAATTGTTATTTTTATTGTATTTTACATTTTATTAATCATGTTGATTTTTGTAAATTAGAAGAATTATATAGTAAAATGTATAAAAACTAAACAAAATTTAAAATTTATCCGCATATATATTATTTACTAATTTAACTTTTGACAACTAATTAAATTAATTTTGCAAATTTTAACCAACATATGTAATAGTTTAATTATTATTACATGTACTCTATTTATAATTATTAATACGTGTGATACATTGAAAATTAAAAGTATTATAATTATCAAAAATATATTTTGTTACATATATCTTATAATTAAATTCTTGTAGTGGTATGTAGTTTTTAATTAATTTTCTCGAATCAGACAATTTTATTTTACTTAAAGTTTTTTTGTAACACCCCCGAATAAAACATCCAGTAATACAAACGTCACGCCTAAACAACATCACGGTTAACTACGCAGTGGTATAAACTCCATCCGGGTGTCACAGACGTCAACCACCCACGTGGTTGACACAACCAAACTACCAACACCAAGTTACGGTTTGCATGACTGGAAACCGCCCTCAACCAAAACTCATATACAATACAAGATACAATCCCGAATACCGATTGTCTACAACAATATTATCAAATCATAAACTGGAAATTACATCCCGGGTGTAGTAACAACCCATACATCCAGCCTACTACTACAACTCAAGAAATATGCCCTGATGGACTACCCCCATGGTAGCCATTCCGCCTACACTCCGTTATCGTCCGATTCAATACCTGTAAAAATTGGGTTGTAAAGGACTCAGCAAACTACACTGAGTATGAACGTGTGAAGCCCGTATGTTGTCGGGCTACACGACTACTTGGTCGAATATTATTAAGTTGATTTACATGCTATAATAAAGCAGTAAAGCAGACCACAATACATCATGGTTCCATACACACCCAAAGGTAGCAAAGCATTAACAACACGCAACCAAGCACAACAAGCTACAACAATCATGTAAATGGTAAAATGCGTACGTAGGTATGTTATACCCATGATCCTCACTATGGGATCATTCGAACGTTGTGTGTTTTCATTTCTTTTATTCTCATAATGTGTATTTTCTTTCTCCTCCCTTGCACCATGTGTGCCAATCTTTCCTTGGTTCTTTAAGGATTATTTGTGAGTTCTCTTATCACCACAATTTGGAGAACGTCTTGTCCATAGCCAATCTTCTGTTCCCGGATAGCTCTCCCTCTCTCTGTTGTTTTTAAATGTTACTAGCCACTGCCCCGGATACCAAGGGCCCGTCTCCCTATTCCTTTTCAATGTTACTAGCCTCCCCGGATACAAAGGGTCCGTCTCCCTATGCCTTCTCATGTTCTGGTCTCTACCCCGGATACAAAGGGTTTGTCTCCCTATTCCTTTTAATATTATTGGTCTCTACCCCGGATACAAAGGGTCCGTCTCCCTATTCCTTTTTAGATTTTTGGTCTCTACCCCGGATACAAAGGGTCCGTCTCCCTATTCCTTTTTAGATTATTGGTCTCTACCTCGGATACAAAGGGTCCGTCTCCCTATTCATTTCTAACGGGTATTGGCTTATCATTATCATTATAGTTCGACACCATAGTGGGTGTCATTAGAGGTCCTCTATAGTTAAGAGGAGTTTTCCCTTTATGTAGTTCCTTTGTTTTATTTACGAAGTTCGTTGTGTTTCATCTCAAGGTTTCATCAACGAAAAGGGACTACACTACTGTGTGCGCGCAAGCAATATGCACAATAATAGCAAGCGGGTAAGCAAGGAAAATAAGGAATCCGTTCACATGCTTTACACAAGCTCACAACAGACAAATAAGCACGGTAAAACAGACATCCGTTTTCATGCATTAGTCTTGTGGTCATAGTCAAACAAGGCACACAGCACACAAGCCGTGTAACACGGCAACATACGAACCACCCATGTCCATACCTTTTTCAGAAGCACATGCCGTCTCACACACGGGGTCCCGTGTGGCGTTCGTTACGGCCCTTGCTTCCAAGTGCAGTTTCCTCTTCGTTCTACTCCTGGTTAGCTTTGGAATGACGCACAGGAGGAAATCAACTGGAGTATCCGTGAATCCCTGTTACCGATTCTGTGTGAAAAATGCTGGATCAGATTCTTTCCATGCAGTTGCCATATCACTGTCTTCCTTTCTGAATCTGGTATTCTCACCAGGTGGCACTGGTTCCTATCTGTTTTATGTTTTTTTGAAAGATGATGTCGTGGGGTGCAACCAGGCTTCAGCTATACTGCAGGGGTAGAGTTGGTCTCTTTGATCAGGAAAGAAAGGGATCAAGAAAAGAAGAACAACTTTGACAGTGACTTACCTTCACGCAAGAGTAACAACAGTGTTCAAGTTTTGCTGCTGCATGTCGTGGGCATGCAAGAGGAAGGAGAAGGGGGTGGTCTGTGTGGTTATGAATCAAATGGTAGAAGTCAAGAGAGTAAACGGGCGGGGGAGTTAGAGACAACAATTTCCAACGTTGTTTTGATGGAGCATTTAAAAATCAGCTCTGACAGGGACGTGTATGTCCTGTTCCCTCTGTGTCTTTCAAGCAGGAGGTCCTGATTATACTAAGGACATTGACAGTTAATGTTTGCTAGTTCCAATAGAGCAGTTTGTGGAGGTTTGAGGTTCTCCAACTTCTGTGCCAGGGGTTGGCGACTGGTCTGGGTTTTTTTTGGAATGAAAGTATGAGCAAGATTCTTGTCTGTTTTGTGAAAACCAAAATCAGGCCCATGATGTGTGTCTGTCTCAGAGAGTGGTTTATTCTGTTGCTAACCCATACAGATAATGTCAAGGTTAGGGAATGGGAGTTTGGGAGCTCAAAATTCCAAGAGTAAAGCTGTCACCCCCATGCTTGTTTCAGTGCATGTTTTTTTTTTTTGTATAGGTAATCGACATCACTCAGAAGTCTCTTGACTTCTCTGTTCAGTTTTTTTTTTAAGCTTGAAATCAGACAGCAACCGTGCAAGAGCTTGTTTTATAATACTTGTTTTGATTTTGATAACCCTCCTCCCAAGGGAATATATTGGTGTTGAAAGTTAGTGCAAGGAAACAATTAACAACAGGAAATTAGCAATCCTGAACGCATGGACTTGGCACCGGCTGGGTGGTTTGGTCTGTTTGTGTCTCATTTTATTTGTAGTTACTATAGTAGTCATATTATTAGTTTAATTGAGTTGGTATTCCCTACTGAATACGAGCATAGCTCAAACGGTTAAGGCATTCAGGAAGGACACGAGAGGTATCGGGTTCGAACCCTGGTGGGAGCGCATCTGCTCTCTCTGTTCTTTTTTTTTTGTTTCAGTTACACATGCCTACTTGTATATAAGTGCGACTATATAATATGTCGCGTTATTAGTTTTATACGCGACTACTTTATTTGTTACGTAGTATATATATATATATATATATATATAATATATATATATATATATATATATATATATATGTATACGTATATATATACACGCCCCTTTTTATTTTGTCGTGTTTAGTTATATGTACTTATGCGACGTTATTAGTTATTATTTACAATGTTGTAATATTGTAACGTTACATACCTGTATTTACTTATGCGTACATATATAAGTACGTGACCATATTAATAAGTAACTTTGTCATGTTTTCGGACATGTATATACTACACTTAGTTGTTCATATATTATTATATGTCCGAAATATGTAACACGTTATTTCGGATAATCTCCTCGCGTTTATGATTTCATGTGTTTAATTGTTCAGGGGTGTTTCATTTTAAAATTTCGATAGCTAAAAGGGAAGAAGTAAAATATACTAAAGGTATTATATTGAAAAAACTATTAAAATAAATATTTATATAAGAAGATAATATCTCCACTATGGCAGCTGTAATATAGGTTAGTATTATGAATTATGTAGTAATCACACGTTTAAGTTATATAACAATAATAATTTTATTTACGCTTACAAATATTAGCTATCATTTCTTCTATTCCAGCACAATATCAACTGAAATATTATCAGCATTATTAGTCGGTAGCAATTTCGAAACTTAAGATAGTAGCAATTGAGCTACTTGTTAAAAATATTAGCTATCATAGCCAAAATAGTAGCACAATAGAAACTGTAATCAAGTGTTAGTAGTAATTTCATAATTTCGCTTATCAACATGGTCGTAGCAACTTTTAAGATAGTAGCTAGCTATTGATTAGAATCTTTTTGCTACACCGTTGCTCAAATAGTAGCATAATAGCTACCATGATTGAATTAGCATCAACCAAGTAGTAGCAATGCATTAATTTAGCTACCGATATTGGTAGCAAAATTACTTTTACTACAACTACTAGAACGAAAGATAAAATAGCTACTATTGATGGTAACACTCTTGTAAGGAGGTAGACATTTAGCGACTGGCTAGAAGTTTAGCTACCATATTGTTGTTGTAGTAGCACAAAAGTAACCACTTTGTTGATAACATCAAAAATCAGTAGAAATTTTCCAATTTAGATACCAATATATGTGTAGTAGCAATTCATCGGTAGACATAACATGGTAGCACAATTGCAACCAAGAATTTATTAGCATACGAAATAAGTAGCCTTTGATTAAATAACTACCGATTTAAGTACGGTAGTAATTTTGCTTACAGGTTGATAGTCGCGCAATGACAACCACGTTTGGATTAGCATCAACTATCAGTAGCAGTTTCAAACTTTAGCTACCGATGTTGGTAGCAAATTTATTTTTACACCGACAACGAAGATGTAGGAATGTATAACTACTATTGACGGTAGCAATTTTATGTAACAGTAGCACCACATGATTTTTTGCAATCAGCCATAACATGGTAGCACAATTGCAACCGAGAATTTATTAGCATACAAAATCAGTAGCGTTTCAAGTGAATAACTACCTATTTAAGTACGGAGGCAATTTCGCGGTAGCAAAATTTTCTTTTTCTTGTAGTGTGTTGATTAAAACAAACTAATCCAATATAAGAAGAGGTAACTACAACTATATACAATTACATCATATTATATTGGATTAAATTTGTTTATAAGTTGACATATATATACTTAATATAATATTTAATCATTATTTAACCATAACCCCAATATTTTAATGAAGAAGAAAGACTGATAAATAGTCAAGACATGTTAAAAAAATGAGAAGACAAATAATAATTTGTTTAAGTTTTGTGTGTGTTTAATGTTTAAGAAATTAATCTTACTTCACTTTTTAATATTTTTTTATAATTTTATAATTTTTAAAAATATTTTTTGTAATTAGTTATATTTCGGAGTATTTTAAATATTGTTTTTGTAAAATTTCATAAAATGCTCTAAATAAAAAAAGAGCATGTTGTGAACTTGAAACATGACATGCAATGTAAGGGGTACAATAGTCATTATTCAAGGTCATTTCTCGGATTAGGGGTATTCTATGAATTTTGAAACTTTTTAGGTATATTTTGTAAATGTATTTTTAAAAAGGGGTATATTGTGAACTTTTATGGGTATATTGTGAATTCTAAAAGAAAAGGCAGGGGCAAAAATGCCATTTTATAGGCGGGGTTAACGGCAGAGTTGACAGAAATTGTGAAAAAAGGAAATTTTATGAATTTCAAAAGATTTTAGGGTATCTTGTGACAAGGTTTCAAAAAAATATATATTGTGAATTACGAAAAATTTTAGGGATATGTAGCGAATTTTCCCTAAATATTATAACTAACATTGACGCAGATTTTACACATCCTAAGATATGTAAGATAATGCTAATTGATGTCAGGGGCGGTTCGGTAATTCGTGGGGCCCTGTGCTGAATTTTTTAATGGGCCCTTAATAAATTAAAAGTTAAATATAAAATTATTAATTTAGCTATGTCACAATATAATTTTATATTAATTTATGTAATGACATAAAATGTCAAAAAATAACAATTCAGACAAAATAATAAATGTTTACTCATTATTGACTAATCACTTACAAATATTTGTCTGCTAGTATTTTACAATAAAATCTTTGAAGAAATAATCATTAATACTTGATTGGATAGAAGAACGTAGTTGAAGAGGTTGTCATTGTTTACGTAGAAAAAGAAGAAAAAATAATATATCTATATTTTTTAAAATAGATATTATTACATTATAAACAATTTTATCTATAATTTTATTTATTGGTCTACTAAAAGACTTAATAGTTAAATTCAATCAACTATTATTTATATGTTCTATTGAATAGTTTAGATTCCTTCATAGCCTTTTAATTATATAAACTACAAGATAATTGATTTTACTTAAAAAATAGGTCCCAAAAATTTGGGGCCCCCTAAAATTGGGGACCCTGTTCCATGTCACCACCTAGACATGCTAATAGTCGCCCCTGATTGATGTACTGCAGCTTCCAAAGGAGAACACCCGGTGTAATGTCATTGCGCCATGGAGTCTATTACTAATAAATATAATGGATCCATTTTGGCAAAAGTGAATGGGTTCGTTGTAAACCGCGTGGTGTTGCGAACAAGTCTTGTAAAGCTAAGGCTCTTGATTATATTTATGTAACATTCTATTCCCTGGATTTATTGAGTTTACTCTCTGGATTTTATGAATATACACACCAAGCGACGCCGGATACGATTCAATCTTTTAATTAATCTACGCCAACCTAAAAACTGCCTGCACTCCCAATTATCTGGCGTTACGTATACCCTTAATTTATATTTTATATATTGCCATACAACCGTAGTTATAAGATATGAGTTCATGCAAGAGTTGACTCTGAAATATTTATGTAATGTATGAAGTAAGCGTTATCAGTAACCTGCTTATTTAAGTGATGCCAAATTCCGTTCAAAAGTAAAGTTGATCAAGAAACTAATATTTGAAGTTAATTTGTTTACCAAATGAGCGTATTGGTGACAAAAGTAAGTGGCCTATGACTTCACACGCATTCAGCATATGATCAGGAATGTGTATGATAATATATATGGGCAAGGAACGTACGACCCACCCCAAATTCCCTCACCACCCTATAAATTGATCACACCTTCGCTAGCATTATCAAATCAACATATCTTCTATTCTCTCCTCATCTTCTTGGTCTTTCATTCAGCCATTTGAGTGTAATAAAAAGTACAGTGTTACCAGGTGAGGAAAATAAATATGGCGGTAGCTCCACCCAAGGTGATATGTCTTGGGTTTGTTCTCTTTGTATTAGTATTGTTGGGGCTAGCTGAGGCTGTACCTGTTTCAAGAGTAGTAGATTTTTAGCTGAAGATGGATATAAGGTAGTGAAAAATAATGAAAAGACAGAAGAGAAAAACAGTGGTGGAGAGCATGAGAAAACAATAAAGAAGGAGGTGGAGAGACAAAACCCGGTGGACAAGAAACCGAAAAGTATGAAAAGTATGAGAGAGAAAAGAAGGAAAAGGAAAAGCAAGAACGTGAAATGAAGGAGAAGTATGAGAGGGAAAAACAAGAGAAAGAAAAGAAGGAAAATTACGAAAAACAGATGTACGAGAAAGAGAAGAAAGACAAGTATCAAAAGGAAAAGATGGAGAAGGGAAGAAGTGAGCAGTATCAAAAGGAAAGCGGCGAAAAGGTGTCGTATGAGAAGTATGAGAGTGAGAGTGGGGAAAAATCAAAGTACGAGAAGCATGAGAAGGAAAGCGAGGAGAATGCAAAGTACGAGAAGCATGAAAAGGAAAGCGGAGAGAATGCAAAGTATGAAAAGCATGCGAACGAAAGGGAGTAAACAAAATTCTGAGAGTGCTCAAAAAGAGAAGTATGAGAATGAAAAAAGGGAGAAGGAAATGAAGGATAAGTATGAGAAGGAGAAGGAGAAATATGAAAGGGAGAAGTATGAGAAGGAACAAAAGGAGAAGTACGAGAAGGAAAAGAGAGAGAAGGAAGAGAAGGAAAACAAGGAGAAGCACGGGAAAGACGACGATGATGATACTAATGGATCTTCATCAACACCAGCTCCTTATCCTCCCACTTCTGGGCGTAAAAGAGTTCGTTGTAGAAACAAGAACTATCCTCAATGTTACGGTCAAGTACATGTTTGTCCTTCTAGTTGTGCCTCGACATGTGAAGTTGACTGCGCCACTTGCAAGCCTGTTTGCAGTAAGTTTATCACTCCCTTGTATTCAACTTAATCTCATCATCTTTATTAAATGCAAGAAAATTAAACATGCATTGATTTGAATAGACGTCCGAAATAAATTTGAATTTAGTTATACCATAAAAAGGGTGAATTTTAGATAATTGAAAAATCAAATTGTACAATATATTGTAGGTTGCGATTACCCGGGTGCCGTGTGCCAGGATCCACGATTCATAGGAGGGGATGGCATTACCTTCTACTTCCATGGACAAAAGAACAAAGATTTTTGCATCGTCTCTGACACTAACCTCCACATTAACGCCCACTTCATCGGCAAGAGGAACCCTAACATGGGGCGAGACTTCACATGGGTTGAATCCCTTGGAATCCTCTTTAACAACCACAAGTTATTCATTGGTGCTCGTAAAACCGTCACATGGGATGACTCCATTGATCGCCTTGCCTTGAACTTGGATGGGGAGCCCATATTTCTTGATGAGGCTGAGGGATTCACCTGGCGCTCTGCCACTACACCAACAGTCTCAGTTACTAGAATTGGAAACACAAATAGTGTTGCTCTTGACATTCAAGGAATCTTAAAGATCACTACCAAGGTTGTCCCCATCACTGAGGAAGATTCTAGGGTTCATCACTATGGTATCACTAAGGATGACTGCTTCGCCCATCTCGATTTGGCCTTCAAATTCTACTCCTTGGGCCGTAAGGTGGAAGGCGTGTTGGGTCGAACTTACAGGGATGACTACGTGAGCAATGTGAAGATGGGCATCGCTATGCCAGTGGTAGGTGGAGAAGCTGAGTATGAAACTTCTAGCCTCTTTGAAACTGATTGCTCTGTTGCAAGGTTCCAAGGCACACAATTGACCAAGGATGAAGGTTCCTTAATGGATCTCTCAAGCTTGAGTTGTGCTAGTGGGATGGGAGAAGCCAGCGTTATCTGCAAGAGATAAAGACAAAATGTTACAATTTTTTACTCCTCGAGTTTATGATATAATAAAAGAAACCTGGATGCAGAGTGTGAAATAAAATTATGCTCTTAATAAGCGTTTTTCTTAAAGCTGTTATATATATATATATGTCAGTATGACCTTTAAATTACTTTAAGTTATTTAAATGCATATTTGATGAGTTATCAATTCTTTTATTAAGCTATAGCATTGTGTGGCTTCAAATTTACAATAATTGTTGGATTTAAAGTTGTGAATCAAGGTGAAATAATGCATAACATTTTTTAAAAAGAGTGATGTATATATATTATATGTTTCTTGTGAGAATCATACTTTATATTTTAGAATTAATAGTCAATAGGTAAATGATAACTTACAAATGTCATGTGTAGGATTGGTGGCAGACCCAACATACTTCGAGGGGTGAGTCTGTGGAGTATGACTTAGTCAAGACTAAGTAGTGACAGTAGTCAATGAACAAGTTTTGCACTATATAAACTCTCTTGTATTGATTATCTCAAAATTGATAATTTACACTCCTACTAAGTATATAGGGTATATCCACTCTGCAGGTGCTCATTCACACCCTACAGATTATCTTATTAGCTCTTTAATAAGTGTAGTAAGCCTAAGAACACCTAGATGAGTCCATCGATAAAGCTCTAGTGAAATACTAACCAAATGATAGAAATTTCTTCTATTTGATTACAAGACAAAATTCTCCCTAAAGTACTTGTAAGTATGCCGTAAAGCGCAAGTTGAAATAATGTAAGAATTCTTCTTTTATAACAACCCCTTCTGGATTTATGTTAGACTCCATGTCCAAAATTTTTGCTTCTAACGTTGTAGTTGGTTAAAAATCAGACATAACTTCTTTGTGAACGTTGCTAAGCATTGGCCCTTAATTTTTGAACAACTACCAAGCCTTTGGACGGCTTGGCATCATTCAACCGTGATTTTCATGTTTGTTGTAGCTGATTGACTCTCCCAGTTCAAAATTTTAGAACTTAACATCCATATTGCTATATATTCGGATCTAACGTGTTGCTAACTTGACTGATTGTTAGTCCCAAGTTTGATGGCCCAGGGTGAGTTAATAGACGTTGTTAAATGTTCTGATGATGTTTTTCCCTTAAATTTGGTGTCTGGCTGTGAATCATTAAGCCGTTGAACATTCCTGGCAACTGAGAGACTCCTTCTGTTCAACAGAGTCGATCATTGCAAACTCTAAGCTTCGACTGGGAAACACTTTGTGGCCTTCACTTTCTTTGTTTTTCTTCAATGTAGGCTCTGGTTGACTCGGTTGTTTCACCAAGTTGACTTGTAACATTGATAGACTCGATCCACCTTGAAAGACTCCATCTTCAGCAACACCAAGAGTTCCAACAATTTCCCCCTTGTTGCTGATGAAGGCAATACCTTTCCGGGTGTATCCCATTTAAGTCAACCCTGCAAAACAAACACAAAGACAAAGAAAGGATTTCATGGAACCGACTTTGTGCAAGTTCCACCTTAAATCATGCATATAATAAAGTGGCTTTGTGACTATTAAAATTCCCTTTTCGTCAAATATTTCCCCTAAATTAGAGCACATCACTGAAAACAAGATTAATACAAGAGGAAAAGAATAAAGTTAAACTAAGCTTAAACAGATAATAGTCTACTTGATCATCAAGCAGGGCACAATCCACAAGTGCAATTTGAGCAATAACCTTCCTTACGGAGAATGGGATCACCAATTTCCCCCTTTTTGACATCATCAGGCAAAAGAAAGTAAGCATGTCATACATCAGGAAGCAATCACGTGGCTTAAAAGCCAAATGACAGAGTCTGTCAAAGTTTTAGGAAAACACCGCCTAGATAAACCAGGTCTGAAAGAAACTGAAAAAAAATCTAGATCATGGTCTAGGGAATGAAGTTTGGGACTGATTCTGCATCTTGGTATTGACCCTTTCATTCGAATCTCAAAGGAGTGATAGATGTAGTCAACCTTGGTAGTGAAGTATATTCACGAAAGCACTACTTCATCTTTGCACAAGCCAACCGTGGAGTGATTTGCCATATTACAAGACTTCAGCCACACCCTTTAGGTAACATCTTGTTATTGGTTATTATAAAAGTGTAGCCTTGTTGAGAAGCACTAACCAGATTCACGTGACTACAATACTAGGATGTGGTTAGCTAGAGCAAGAGTCTTCTTCATATTGGAAATAATGGTTGGAGCAATAGTCTTCTTTTTTATTGTTTGCCAGTTGAAGAGACAGTGTGACTTTGCTTGGTTGTGACCTTCCTATTAAATATGGCCTTGGTTCTTCCCTTTTTTTAGGAAACCACTTCATCTTTGCCGGTATTCTCGGGTGGATTTACTTTGACAGTATTTCTATGCGGATTGACTTTGGCAGTATTTTTGGATGGATTAACATTGGTAGTATGCTCAGGCAGATTGGAGACAAGTATCATTCATGAACTCAAGTAACGAGCGAGACCGGAACACAGAGCAACCAGTGAAAGGATGTGATTGGGGCATTGGCTGCTAGGAGGTCATTTTTGGAGCCGATGTTCAATTTTTGGGTTCGGGGTTGATAGAGCTGGGCTTTGGACTTGTGGCATGGTCACTGAAAGGCTTTGGTTGAATAGGGGGAAACGAGCGGGTTTTTCAAAAAGAAAAATTGTAGACAAAGTTCAGTTTAACTAGTTGACCAAGGAGAGTCTAGTGTCCAGAGAGACCATACCTATGTACCCATACTCTAACTCCAAGAGGGAGAGGAGATACAACTATCATCAGTTAGAGCAAGTCATGCCAAGGTGTGTGTGAAAGGCTCAAATGCAGCGTTTGGTAATGCCTAAGAAGTTTCATAATTCGCTACATATCCCTATTTCAAAACTCATTCTTCATATATCCCTAAAAATTTCAAAAATCATAACATACCCCTACTCCGTGAAGTGACCTTGAATACTGATTACTTTACCCCTAACATTGCAAGTCATGTTTCAAGTTCACAACATGTCATATTTTTATTCTGAGATATTTTATAAAAAATTACAAAATAAAATTAAAATACTACAAATATAAGTAAATACAATAAGTATTTTATTTGTAACAAATTTATAAAAAAACCTAAAACATAAATAAAAATAATAATTTTTATATATTAAATATATACAAAACTTCAAAAAAATTAATTTTTCTTCTTCTCATTTTCTATCTTCCTTGACTATTTATCAGTCTTCTTCTTAACTAAAATATTTGCAATTATGGTAAGATACTATTAAATATTGTATAACGGCAACAACATATATGTCAATTTATAAACAAAATAATCCAATATAAGATGAGGTAATTAAAATTATATATAACTAATTCATCATATATTGGATTTATTTTGTATATAAATTGACTTATACATTTATTATATAATATTTAATCATTATCTTACCATAAAATCAAATATTTTAATGAAGACGATGATTGATAAATACTTAAGGAAGGTAAAAAATATTAATTTGTTTGAAGTTTTGTGTATATTTAGTATTTAAGAATCATTAATTGTATTTCAATTTTGTATATGTTTTATGTATTTTTTATAATTATATTACTTTTGAAAATATTTGATAATTATTTATATTTTATAGTATTTTATTTTATTTTTTGCAAAATTTCATAAAATGTGCCTAAATAAAGAAAGTCGCATATTACTTAAAATATGACTTGCAATGTATGAGGTAAAATAGTCAATATTCAAGATCATTTCAATGTAGGAAAGATCAAGTTTTTGAAATCGGAATATATAGCGAACTATGCAACTTTTTTGGGGTATTGTTGGAACTTTGGGTGTTACTGAAGATAGAGTCTATCAAGGTGGATCGAGTCTATCGATGTTACAAGTCAACCTGGTGAAACAATCAAATCAACCAGAGCCTACATTGACGAAAAACAAAGAAAGTTATGGACACAAAGTGCTGCACAGTCAGAGCCTAAAGTTTACATCGATCGACTCTGTCGAACAAATTGGGTCTTTGAGATGTGAGATTTAAGGGCCAACATCATATGAACATTTGACAACATCTATTAACTCACCTTGGGCCACAAAACTCAGGATTAACTACCCAGTCAAGTCAGAAACATGTTAGATCCGGCAATATAGCAATATTGATGTTAAGATCCTAAAATTTTGGAACTGACTGAGTCAATCAACTGTAACAGACATGAAAAACATGGTTGAATGATGTCAAGCGTCCAACGGCTTGGTACTTGTCCAAAAATTAAGGTTCAAGGCTTAGCAACATTCACAAAGAAGTCAGGTCCGAGTTTTGAGCAACTACAACGTTCTGAAGCGGAAATTTTGAAAACAGACTCTAAGTGACAACCAGAAGGGGTTGCTATAAAAGGAGAATTCTTACATCATATCAACTTGCACTTTCATGACATACAAGTATTTTAGATTTTGTCTTGTAATCAGAATGAAGAGTTTTATGTCATGTTCAACTAAGATAGTTTGAGCTTCATAGTTAGACTCAATCTAGGGTGTTCCTAGGCTTACTACACTCATCAAAGAGTTGATAAGATAATCTGTAGGGTGAGTGGGTGAGTTCTTGCTAGGTATAACCCTTATACCTAGTAGGTAGTGTAAGCTCTTTATTTTGAAGATCATTAATAAAGAGTTTATATTGTGTATGTGACGGTGTCGATTGACTACTTCTGTGACCTAAGTTTGATAGAGTCAAAGTACTTTGTAGACTAACTGCTTGAAGTTCTTTGAGTCGGCCCAACGATCCTACACGTGGTACCAGAGCTTAGTTGTTGACAAATCCACTACATCAAGATGATGGATCTTTTCTTCGACCAGCACAATAAAATTCACTTCGACATCCTCTGAGAAGTATGGATTGAAAATGTCACCTCCACTTCTGAAGATTGGCTCAAAGATCCCTAACAAGCAAGTAACTGAATTTCATCTAAAAACTGATCTTTATCGAAAATCTCCTTAAGGTTTTTCAATATTGATTGCAAATATTATTACTGACAATGAGTCTGTGAGAGTAGAATATGTCAAACAAATTTCAGATCTACCAGTAGAACTAGAAGAGTTAAAGTCATCAATTATACTCTTAGAGACGAGGCTGAAGAATCCAGAACTGTTGCCTGCTCATTACTACAGGATCTTCAAGAATCCCGTCTCCATGTAGATTCCTTTCAAAAGGAACTAAATGAAGCCAGAATCTAGCTGACTCTAACGGTAAGGAACAAGAGGAGTCAAGGATTCAAATTGACTCTCTTAAGAAAGATCTATTTTTGTTTATTGATAATTGTTGTTCCTCGCAGAATGAGTTGAAAAACTTTGAATCTCAGAACATCACTCTGAGTTACTCAGTTGAGCAACTCAATCTGCGCCTAAAGGAAAAAAACATGCACTTGCCTTTTAACCCGTTAACTTCATCAAACAGCTCACACCCTCAGAATTGCTTGAGTGGACCAATTCCAAGATCAAAGAAATTAGTGAGGATCGTGATAGTCTCTGAAAGGAAGTTAAAAAACTTTCTTAAAAGATATTCAGTTTACGATCTAGAACTGGATCAACTCAATCCAATCCTGAGTGGCACAAAGGCAAGTTAAATCTTCCTAACACTGTCTATAAACCCAATGATAAAGGCAAACAACAAAGATAGAGGGAGAAGTTTGATTTTTGGCACAAATGCAATCAAAAGTATGTGACTCTTTCTTCTACAAAGATTTTTGCTTATTGTGGTACATTTGGGCACAGAGACTCTGCCTCTAAAAATTTGTGCTAAAATCTCTTGTTCAATGTCAAATGGATCTAGTTTTAAAAGGGAACCCAAGTATATCTAGGTTCCCAAAACGAACAAATGATTGCATTATTGTAGGTGAAGTGAGCAAGGACGTGGACTGTAACTTAGACAGTGGGTTCTCCTGACACATGCCTAGAAACCCACACAAATTAAGCTCGCTTTCTACCTATAAAGGAGGTCAGTTACTTTTAGTAACAATCACTAGTAAGAAACGTTTGGCATTTGTTCCATTGGTAACCCTTCACATTTTAACGTTGGTGGAGTCAATCTAGTCAATATGCTCCAACTTTTAAGTATTTCTCATACTTGTGTGAAAAATGGGTGGAACCCTCTACAAGATTAATTTAAACACCCTAAGTCCCAAAATTAGTGTATCTAAGTGTGCGGGCTAAGCATCAACTTCTTCGACACACTAGGTTGGGTCCTACTCATAGTTTGTTGTTGAAATGTTAAGGAACAATATTGATGTAAAAAAAGAGGGCTTTTCGATATTGATCTCCAAGATGAATCCTTCTGCAACTCTTGTGCCAAAAGCAAGTGGACTCCGTCTACGGATCATGTGCCAAAAACAAGTAGATTCCTTCTACGAATCTTGTGTAGAAAGCAAGCAGACTTGCGTTCTGATGACTATGATATTTCTGGAGCAAATGTAACCATTCTCTATGATACTACCAGCACAGTAAAGGTTGTCGAATTTTTGTATTACATGCTTGCTCTAACCATATAGACTTGAGCTCTCATTTTTACAAGATTGTGTGAAGAAGAAATTAATCAAATTATACTATGTTTCATAGACTTCAGCTTGCTGATATCCTCACCAAGGAATTACCTAACACTACATTTGAGTTGTTTCACACACACCTTGGCATGACTCGCTCTGACTGATGGCAGATGTATGTCCTCTCCTTCTTGAAGTCAAAGTCTAGGTACTTAGGTATGGTCTCTCTGGAAACCAGACTCTCTTGGTCAACTAGTTCAACTGACCTTTGTCTGCAAATGTTTTGAGAAAAACCCACCCGTTTTCCTCACCCATTCAACAAAAGCACCTAAATGACCGTGCCACAATCCCAAAGCCCGACTCTATCAACCCCGACTCAAAAATTGAGCGTCTAGCTTCAAAAATGACCTTCTAGCAGCCTAGTGCCCCAATCACATTAGCTCACCGATTTCTCTGTGTTCTGGTCTCGCTCGCTGTGTGTGTCCATGAATGATACTTGCCTCCAATCCACCTGAGAATATTGCAAAGTCAACTTGTCCAAGAATACTAATAAAGCCTATTTGCCCAGGAATACTGCCACAGTCAACCCACCCAAGAATACCGGTAAAGATGAAGTGGTTGTCTCCAAAAAGGATATAATAAAAGAAAGAAGGGGACAACCAAGACCAACTTTAATGGGAAGGCAAGCAAATTCACATTGTCTGTTCAACTCACAAACAATTAGAAGAAGACTATTTCTCCAACCACTATTTCCAATCTGAAGAAGAGTCTTGCTCTAGCTACTACACCCAAGTAGCGAAGTCATGCGACTGTGTTAGTGCTTTCTCATCAAGCTGAATTCGTATAATCGCTGGTAACAATACATTACATCAAGGGCGTGGCTGAAGTCCTACATTATGGCAATGAAATTCATGTTTGACTCCGGGTGGCTTGTGCTAAGATGAATGAGTGCTTTCATGAATATACTTCACTACCATGTGGGCTACCATAACCACTCTCTTGAGATTGAAATGAATGGGTCAACCAATATGTAAAATTAGTCCGGAACCCCATTCCCTATCCCATAACCCTGATTTTTTTAGCTTCTTACAGTCCTGGTTTATTTAGGTGATGTTTTTTCTAAAAACTTGGACAAACTCTGTCAGTTGGCTGTTTAGACATGTGATTGCTTCTAGATGTTTGGCAGGCTTACTCTGTTTTTCCTGATGATGACAAAAACGGGGAAAGCGATGAATCCTGGTAGGAAGACTCAAACTGCACTTAGTTCAATTTTATTCTGATCCTCTCTTACTGATATTGTTTTCAATTATATGCTCAAATTTAGGGGGAATATTGAACTAAGGGGGGATTTTGATCGAGTTGCGAAACCACTATATCTTATGCACGATCTAATGAGGAACTTGGACAGAGTCAGTTCCCTAAATTCTTTCTTTGTATTTATATTTGTTTTACAGGTTGACTCAATCAGGATACATCTAGAAAGGTTTTTCCATCATCAGCAATAAGGGGGAAATTGTTGGAACTTTGGGTGATGCTGAAGATGGATTCTATCAAGGTGGATCAATTCTATCGATGTTACTAGTTAACCTGGTGAAAACAACCAAGTCAACTAGAGCCTACATTGAAGAAAAACAAAGAAAATTATGGACACAAAGTGCTGCACAGTCGGAGCTTAGAGTTTGCATCGATTGATTTTGTCAAACAAATTGAGTCTTTGAGATGCGAGATTTAAGGGCCAACATCATTAGAACGTTTGACAACATCTGTTAATTCACCTTGAGCCGTAAAACTCGGGACTAACTACCCAATCAAGTCAGTAACATGTTAGATCCAAAAATATAGCAATATTGACATCAAGATCCTAAATTTCGGAACTAATATAGTCAATCAGCTGCGACACGTGAAATCATGGTTGAATGATGTCAAGCTATCCAACGGCTTGGTAGTTGTCAAAAAATTAAGGTCTAAGGCTTAGCAACGTTCACAAAGAAGTCGAGTCTGAGTTTCAAGCAACTGCAACATTTAGAAGCAGAACTTTTGGAAACAAACTCTAACTGACAACTAGAAGGGGTTGTTGTAAAAGGAGAATTCTTACATCATTTCAACTTGTGCTTTCATAATTAGACTCACTCTAGGGTGTACCTAGGATTACTACACTCATCAAAGAGGTGATCAGATAATCTGTAGGGTGAGTGAGTGAGTTCCAGTAAAGTTGAGCCCTTCTACTTAGTAGGCATTGTAAGCTCTTTATTTTGAAGATCGTTAATAAAGAGTTTATATTGTGTTTGTGACGGTGTCGATTGACTACTTTCATGACCTAAGTTCGATAGAGTCAAAGTACTTCATAGACTAACCGCTTGAAGTACTTTGAGTTAGCCCAACGGGCCTACAAGTATATTCATAATTTTCCCTAAAATAATTATTATTAACTATCAAAATCTAATATTAACTATACATCAAAACCCCAAAATATGTCCAACCCCTACAACCAAGTTGGTGAAGAAAGGAGTACGAGATTGGTCCCAAGTTCGATTCGTCCAACCTTCACTTTCTCATCATAGCCTGTCACATAGTGTTTACCTTGTGTTTAAAGAACAAAAAAATGGACAGCTTGAAGATCCTTTCTTCGGTTCATTATGGACAGAAAAATAGAAGAGCTTATATGGTCTTTTTTTTCATCCACTATGGCGGGCCCAAAAAAATGGACGAGCTCTTTTTTGCCCAACCAAAAAAAATGAGCAGACTTGAAAGTGTCGACCAAAGTGGATTTCACCCACCAACAAATATTATTTTATTATCTCCCCTCACATTCTCTCTCTTGTTTACCTAGGTTCTCTAAAAAGATGGTGTCTTAGTTAAGAACCCCTCTCACATCCTCTCTCCTCCACCTCATCATTTTCTTTTTTCTCTTTTAACATTATGGGTGGAATCCACACCATTGTAGATGCCCTTAGGGAGCGAATTCATACTATTTTTTATTGTTTTTAAAAAATAGATCTGTTTTTTTTTCTATATCAATATTCTTGTTATATTTAATAAGTTTATTGTGTATTATATAATTTTGTAATTAACAAAATAAATAAATAATATTATTATAACAATTAAAAAGGATTAAAAATGTTATAAAATATTGAAATTCTTTTACTACACATTCTAAAAAATTGGACTACATATTTGACTACATCAACCAAAAATCTGACAACAAATACAAACATCCTTTCTCGTTTTAGCCATTTTGTTTTTTGAGAGGATATTATTCTCTTTGGTCGCATGTGGAGCGGATCCAATCAGGGCCTAAAATTTTGAAAATAAGTTAATATGTTGTATTCTACACTTTTATGTGAATTTTTTAATTAAGTAGAAATGTGTTATTTTATTTTAATACCTTGATATAGGGTAATTCATTATTTTGTATATAATTTCTTTTAGTTCAAATGATTATTTTTATCAATTTTATTCCTATTATATTTTGTTATTATTGAACAATATTATATTTTATATCAAAAGAAGTTACTTTCAATTATTTATAATTTGAAAATATGATTATATATAGTCTTATGAAATTTGATATCTAACTTTTATTACTGTCTTAATATCTTTTAGAACAACAACAATAATATTTAAATTTTATTTTTAAAATATTTGGAGTCGGTTAATATGACTTATTACATGAAACTAAGCAAAACCATAGACATACAAGAAATAAAAACACAAAAGAGCAAAAAATAAATATTGCATGTAATAGGAATGGGAAAGACCTAGGGTAGAAAATTGAGATATCAAAACTTGGTTATCACGTAAAAAAAATTAAGTACAACAATGAAAATGCCAAGATAGAAAAAAATGTAAAAAGCAAGTTTCATCTTTTTGTAATTTTAGCTATTAAATTACTTTATATTTTTGTTTATGAAAAATATTTAAATTATTTATTTAATAGACGGAATATTATATATATATATGTCGATTTTCTTTCAACGACTGACAGTGTCAAAATAAAATTCACCCCCGTAAACACAATTTCTGGATCCTCTACTGGTCGCATGGCATTGCCCGCTCCAAGTTTTTGCTCTAATTTTTCAAGTGGCTTCTTAAAATTCAACTGACTTCAGGCTTCTATGGCCAAGTTAACTACAAATTATTTCTAAATATCACATTTCCTAAGCATGTCTTTAAGTGAATGTAAACAACACTATCCAGTGACTTACCAAAGCCTTCTTATGCTCCTTCATGGAGTGTGAACCGCAAGCATGGGTAGAAATACTGTCACTAGGTGTGTGCTCACTCCTTGTGTTTTCAGAGTTAGTCTAGCTTTTGCTTTATACTCCTCGGTCCCCCATTGTCTCTGTCACTCCTCCCAGATGTCATCTCTGACTTTCCTTTTTGTTTTCCCTTACTCCATTTTGTACAGTGTGCCAGAATACCTTTTTCTGCACTTCTCGCAAAGATCTTGTATACTCGTGTCTAAAATTGAAGATCTCAATGAAAGTGTTTCTTCATACATTGAAAAGGGGTTTAAGTGCAAAAACAAAACAAGAAATAGAAACAAATTGGTTAAATATTCAGGGTTATATACCTTGAACTCCTCAAAATAAAATCGATGGCCATTCGGACCCAGTGCCTCCCAGGTATAACCATGGGTGAACCATTGGGTCTCAAAACATGAAAGTAGTGCACGAGCAACTACATTAATAGGCTCAAGATCCCTACCGTTTCGAAGACAAATATCACATTCATCTTTCAGAAAATGTCTTTTTGTCTCATTTATCTCATATAAAAAATATTGCTGCTTTGACAAACTTAGAAAGAAAATGAAAAATGGTCGGGGCTTGGTGTAACAATATTCCTCGATGTATCCTCCCTTTATAATAATACATATGGCTGTTTGTGGTTTAAAAAGGTTAATTTTTTTGCTACAACCAAATGTATCTATAGATGGATATTTTTTATCTATCAAAATTGTACCGTCAATACATAAAAATTGTCAGATACATACATAAAGATATGTATTAAATTATGATATTACTGAAATTGTATTAGATGTACATACTAATTTCTTAAACTGTACGGTAAGCTTACAAAATGTGTACGTTTACTATATACCAACCGTACCACCACAAATATAACAAAAATAACTACATATGCTTGCAACTACTAATAAAGATTGTTTAAAAACAAAAAATAAGTATTTATAGAAAGGGATCCATTCTGGCCGAAGTCAATAAGTTCGTCTTAAACCGCGCGCTTCGAGTTGCGAAGAAGTCGTGTAAAGCTAAAGGTTTTTTTATAATTAATGGCACAAGGCCTAAATTCCCCTAAGGGCGGGAGAACATAGTCCTCAACGATCAAAAGAACAAAAAAAAAAAACGACCCGACATACCTATAGAGACCTACAAACCATACAAGCCAAAAAGCCACATCAGCTCTTATGACTAATCATCTTTCTTTTGCTTTTCATGGCTACCTTACTTATTCACAAAAATTTGCTAAAACCTTCTTGTCTTATCTTTGAAACCTTTATGGATCTATCCTTCAATGTATTTCAAGAACATCTATCGGAATTGTCCTTCGATCCTTCTCTAGCTTCTTGACATCGCTTACGATAACTTGCTCTTTGCTCACGTAACATGTCTTCAAAATTTGAAAGGGCGAGTCCCTCGTCGGGAACGGAACATCCAAGATCTTTAGTTAGTTTCAGGGTCTGCCTAGCTTCCTCCTTCACATAAGCCTCATCAGGATCATCTTCCGGAGTAGACAATCCTCCTCTTGGCTCAAAACCTGGTGGGAATTCAGGGTCCTCAAAAAGGCTCCTAGTCCCAAAATCCTCATCTCCTTCCTCGAACAGCTGACCCTGGGCCAACTAGCCTCTGAAGCCGGTCGATCAAAGTTAACACATAACTCATGCTTATCCATCTTGTTGTATTCCTCAACATCATGCAGACTCCTCCATCCATCTCTAAACAGCTCCTCAGCTATCGGGTCTTGGACTGTTTCTTTGCTATTACTTGGCTGTCGAATCAAGATAGGCGGCCTATCACACTTCCCAATTGTTCCGACCACCTCACTATTAACAGGGGCGGTAGACGGAGCAGGAGTTTGATAAGCTTGCCCATACCCACATGTTGAGCCGCCCGTCCAAGGGGCCCACTGATACGACCAATCACCCACCCCGCATAGCCCCCATGAAGTGTTGTAGTCATAACCCATGGCGGCTGGACAACCCACCACGTATTGCATGGGTAGGCCCATCCCGTAACATAGGGAACCGCAGAAATCCAGTTACCCATGCCAAGGTTGTGAAAAACGGTACGGGAGTCTAGTACGGATTGTCCATAGTACGTGATACGGGAGTACTGAGACGGATGTACTGATACGGAATAAATATTTAATGTATAAAAATTCTAAAGACTTACGTGATACGGGGTAGATACTCACTTGGTCATACACAATTTCAAACAATCCGAAGCTGTATTCATTTCAACTTTGAGCACTCCCGAAATTAAGTATGCGATTCCAATTTATTGTTATATAGTTCAAATCTTGCTAAGATAATTCTGTACAAACAAAAATTACTACCTACATTTACTAAAATAATTCTGAACAAATAAGCCTCACTGCAATATTCAATTTTTCAATTAATATATATATTAAAAAACTTTCTTCCATTTCAATATCTCAGGGAAGTCCATTTAATCGTTCAACAAAATAAAGTAAATACATGATTAATAATCTAATAAATCTACCTAATCCAATTTTACACCCGTGTAAACTCATCTAAATATATGCCACTTTTTTCTCATCCATAACAGTGGTAACAATAAAAAAATGAAAAATATCACATCCTCACCGACTCACTGTTGCTACATTAGAGATGATAACCAGGTAGATTGTGGTTGCATACCTCTCGTACAGAGTCTACAGACAGACTCGCATAGTGTAGAGATTTGAGGTTGTCTTCTTTCTCTATTTCTCCTTCCTCACGAGTCACGCCTCACAGTCACAGTACACCAGCAAAAACCAGAAGAGTAAACCTCATCGATGACGGTGTAGAGCAACCGTAGAAGAGGTATAATCCATGAGAATAATCACTGAAACTTAAGGAAAAAGAAAGAATAGAGATTGGTGCGGCAAACTAGCGGGCAAACTCCAGAATCAAGTTACATTTTTCTCCTTTCTTGCACTATTGCATAAGAATTTCTTCCTGAAAAAACAGAGCTCTTGCACTGCAAGTTGTGAAGAAGAAAGGACGGTGAAGAATGAAGAACGGTGAAAAAGAGTAATGAATTTATTTTGCTTATTACAACGGAAGCGTGCAAGACACTGAGTAATGATTTTTTTTAATAGTCAGTGTAGGCAATTGTTTGTGTCTCTTCGTCTTCTGAGCGCTGGTGCTGCATATTTTCACGCCGGACGGCGAGAGAAATTGCATCTGCATCATCGCTCTCAGTCATCTACTCACAGCGTCTTGCAGTTTGATACGGACGATTCAGACGAACGGACGTATATACGGCCGTCTCACAACTTGAAACGCCACCTTCATACATACGGAATTGGTACGACCGTCTAAGTACGGTTCTTGATGGAAAAGGGTGGTACGGCGTTTAAACGTCCGTTCCGACCCGTTTTTTGCAACACTGACCCATGCAAGCGCCGCTTCCCTCTACTCCAAGGCGTCGCTTCTCTTCCCCACCAACTCCACCGGACAAATTGTTGCTTTTTGCTTCAGAAAAGATATTCGCCTCACCTTCCTTACTACCCGTCGCCGGCTTTTGCGATTCATCTCCCTCACCCTCTCTAACCACGAACCGGAACCCAGTGTTGCAAAAAACGGGTCGGAACGGACGTTTAAACGCCGTACCACCCTTTTCCATCAAGAACCGTACTTAGACGGTCGTACCAATTCTGTATGTATGAAGGTGGCGTTTCAAGTTGTGAGACGGCCGTATATACGTCCGTTCGTCTGAATCGTCCGTATCAAACTGCAAGACGCTGTGAGTAGATGACTGAGAGCGATGATGCAGATGCAATTTCTCTCGCCGTCCGGCGTGAAAATATGCAGCACCAGCGCTCAGAAGACGAAGAGACACAAACAATTGCCTACACTGACTATTAAAAAAAATCATTACTCAGTGTCTTGCACGCTTCCGTTGTAATAAGCAAAATAAATTCATTACTCTTTTTCACCGTTCTTCATTCTTCACCGTCCTTTCTTCTTCACAACTTGCAGTGCAAGAGCTCTGTTTTTTCAGGAAGAAATTCTTATGCAATAGTGCAAGAAAGGAGAAAAATGTAACTTGATTCTGGAGTTTGCCCGCTAGTTTGCCGCACCAATCTCTATTCTTTCTTTTTCCTTAAGTTTCAGTGATTATTCTCATGGATTATACCTCTTCTACGGTTGCTCTACACCGTCATCGATGAGGTTTACTCTTCTGGTTTTTGCTGGTGTACTGTGACTGTGAGGCGTGACTCGTGAGGAAGGAGAAATAGAGAAAGAAGACAACCTCAAATCTCTACACTATGCGAGTCTGTCTGTAGACTCTGTACGAGAGGTATGCAACCACAATCTACCTGGTTATCATCTCTAATGTAGCAACAGTGAGTCGGTGAGGATGGTGATATTTTTCATTTTTTTATTGTTACCACTGTTATGGATGAGAAAAAAGTGGCATATATTTAGATGAGTTTACACGGGTGTAAAATTGGATTAGGTAGATTTATTAGATTATTAATCATGTATTTACTTTATTTTGTTGAACGATTAAATGGACTTCCCTGAGATATTGAAATGGAAGAAAGTTTTTTAATATATAATATTAATTGAAAAATTGAATATTGCAGTGAGGCTTATTTGTTCAGAATTATTTTAGTAAATGTAGGTAGTAATTTTTGTTTGTACAGAATTATCTTAGCAAGATTTGAACTATATAACAATAAATTGGAATCGCATACTTAATTTCGGGAGTGCTCAAAGTTGAAATGAATACAGCTTCGGGTTGTTTGAAATTGTGTATGACCAAGTGAGTATCTACCCCGTATCACGTAAGTCTTTAGAATTTTTATACATTAAATATTTATTCCGTATCAGTACATCCGTCTCAGTACTCCCGTATCACGTACTATGGACAATCCGTACTAGACTCCCGTACCGTTTTTCACAACCTTGCCGGAACCTAGCGCGCCGCCTGGTCCCCCCATTGCACACAATCTCGACGACTGCCCCAGATTCGACGACCACCGAAATCACGTCATTGAAAGGTAAAGCTCTTTGATTAGATTCGCAGTTGTAGCATTCTATTCCCTGGATTTATTGAATTTATTCACTGGACTTTAGGAATTATGCACACCCGAGCGATGCCAATGGATACGATTCAAGCTTTTAATTTATTTACGCCTCTTATCTGGCGTTACTATATATTCTATATGCCATATAACCCTAATTACGATATGAGGAGTTGACTCTGAAATATGTATGTCTTGTATGGAATAAGCGTAATCACTGTTCTGCTTCTGTAAGTGATGCCCAATTCCGTTCAAAAGTAAAGTTGATCAATGAAACTAATATTTGAAGTTAATTTGCATACCAAATGAGCGTAATTGGAGACAAAAGTAAGTGACCTATATGACTTCACACGCATGCAGCACATGATCAAGAATGTGTATGGTGGGCAAATTAAAAACGTACGGCCCACCCTAAAATTCCAACCTGCTGTTACCTCGTCGTCCTATAAATTGATCACCCCTTCGCTAGCATCAGCAAATCAACATAACTTGTCCTCTCCTCATCTTTGTAGGTCTTTCATTCAGCCATTTTGAGTGTAATATTATTGAGTGTATATCAGAGGAAACTAATATGGCTATAGCTCCACCCAAGGTGATATACCTTGGGTTTGTCATCCTAGTAATAATATTAGTGGGGTTGGCCGAGGCTATACCTGTTTCAAGAGGTAGATTCTTGGCTGAAGATGAATATAAGGTAGTGAAAAATAATGAAAAACGGAAGAAAAGAACAATGGTGGAGAGCACGAGTAACTAATAAAGAAGGAGGTGGAGAGGCAAAAACCCGGTGGACAAGAGAAAGAAAAATATGAAACGTATGAGAAAGAAAAGAAAGAAAAGAAAAAGCAAGAAAGTGAGATGAAGGAGAGGTATGAGAGGGAAAAACAAGAGAAGGTAAAGAAGGAAACTTATGAGAAACAGATGTACAAGAAGGAGAAGAGAGACAAGTATCAAAAGGTAAAGATGGAGAAGGGAAAAAGTGAGAAGTATCAAAAGGAAAGTGGATGTGTCGTATGAGAAGTATGAGAGTGCGAGTGGGGAAAAATCAAAGTACGAGAAGCATGAGAAGGAAAGAGGAGAGAATGCAAAGTATGAGAATCATGAGAAGGAAAGCGAAGAGAATGCAAAGTAGGAGAAGCATGCAAACGAAAGCAGAAGTAAACAAATTTCTGAGAGTGCTCAAAAAGAGAAGTATGAGAATGAAAAAAGGGAGAAAGAAATGAATGATAAATATAAGAAAGAGAAGGAAGAGAAGGAGAAGAAGGATAAGTATGAAAGGGATGAGTATGAGAAGGAACAAAAGAGAAGTACGAGAAGGAAAATAGAGAGAATGAAGAGAAGGAAAACAAGGAAAAGCATGGGAAAGACGTCGATGATGATACTAATGGATCTTCATCAACACAAGCGCCTTATCCTCCCACTTCTGGCTGTAAGAGAGTTCGTTGTAGAAACAAGAACTATCCTTAATGTTATGGTCAAGTACATGTTTGTCCTTCTAGTTGTGCCTCAACATGCGAAGTTGATTGTGCCACTTGCAAGCCTGTTTGCAGTAAGTCTTTACTCCTTTTGAATCACCTTTTATCATCATCATCTTTATCATACTAAAAGAACTTGGAATATGCATGTGAATCCTAAATAATAATAAAAAACAAAATACAATAAAATTTCAGGCTACGATTACCCTGGTGCCGTTTGCCAGGACCCACGATTCATAGGCGGATATGGTATCACCTTCTACTTCCATGGAAAGAAGAACAAAGATTTTTGCATCGTCTATAACACCAACCTTCACATCAATGCCCACTTCATTGGCAAGAGGGGCCCCAACATGGGGCGAGACTTCACATCGGTCGAATCCCTTGGCATCCTCTTTAACAACCACAAGCTATTCATTGGTGCTCGTAAAACTGTCACATGGGATGACACTATTGATCGTCTCACCTTGACCTTAGATGGGGAGCCAATATTCCTTGATGAGGTTGAGGGTTTAGCCTGGCGCTCTACCACTACACCAGCGGTCTTAGCTACTAGAATCGGGAACACAAATAGTGTTGTACTTGATGTCCAAGGAATCTTGAAGATCACTACCAAAGTGGTCCCATCACAAAGGAAAATTCTAGCGTTCATCACTATGGTATCACTAAGGATGACTGCTTCGCCCATCTTGATCTGGCATTCAAATTATACTATGTAGGGCGTAAGGTGGAAGGAGTTTTAGGTCGAACTTACAGGGATGACTACAAAAGCAATGTGAAGATGGGCATTGATATACCTGTTGTAGGTGGAGAAGCTGAGTATGAAACTTCTGGCCTATTTGAAACTGATTGCTCTGTTGCAAGGTTCCAAGTCACAAGATTAACTAAGGACGAGGGTTCCTTAATGGATCTCTCAAGTTTGAGTTGTGGTAGTGGGATGGGAGAAGCTGGTGTTATCTGCAAGAGTTAAAAAGACAAAATCATAATTTTTTTAACCTTTTGTTTATGATATAATAAAAGAAATCTCAGTGGAGAGTGTGAAATAAAATTATGCGCTTAAAAAGTGTTTTTTTTTTTAAGTTTGCTGGATATACAATGTAGTATGCATTTGCAATACGCTATAGCATTATGGTTATATTTGCTTTGGTATATTGTGATTGTTTACTAAAGAAAATATAGAGCCTGTGTGGAACTCAATCAACTCAATATGCTGTAAATATATCATCAAATATGTCAGCACATACTACAAGAATAATGCATTATAGTGACACACACTTATTGTGACACTCAATTATATGTCACTAGTAAAGGTTTATACTGACATATATTATGTGTTAGTAAAAATCAATCAATCTTTACTAACTCTTTTTTACAAGTGTCAATATAAAGTTATTTTTACTGACTAAAAATAAATAATATCTAAAATTTTAGTGACATTTAAAAATATAAGTCACTATATGTGTTTCATTATAATTAATAAAATTCCAAAATATGTCAGTAAAAATTACCCTCTGATTTTTCACCACAAAATTCGTCAGTAAAAGCTACCCTATCATTTTTCTTTCCAACTCACGAATTAATTTTCTCACTTCACTCACAGACGGTCTTCTTCTTACGCACAGAGTTCCTCACCCGCAGAACACTCAACCAGTCTTCTTCTTCACGCATAGAGTTCCCCACCCACAGAACGCTCACCTTCCTCATCCATAGTACTTCGGCGCCAAATCTATGCAAGTGGATGAAGAAAAGCTCATTTTGTCTCACATGTAAGTGTAGCTTCAGATCTAGTTTTCCCCCAATTTCTTTGATTATGTTTTTCCCGATTGTTGCTATCGAGTTCCACGGTGGTGGTGGTTAACTCCTAGATTGTTCTTGACTTTGCCACTGGGAAATCTATATAACATTGACGCTAGGTATGGGGTCTGAGCTAATATGAGCAACCATTACTAATTAATGGAATCATTCTTCATGAATGTGCAATCGTCTCTGCAGATTTCCAGTACCTTGTGCAATTATAGTGTCAACAGTAATCGTTTGAATCCTTTTAGCGTTGTCATGTGTTTGAGTGCTTAGAGTAGTGGAAGCATCACTGATTTTAACCTAAATGTTATCAATCTTTGATCGTTACTTCTCTGGTAACCTCAACGACTTACTGTTTGGACCAATTAATAGTCTTGGCTAAAATTCAGATACTCTGAAAGATGAGTCAAGTTCGTGGCAGTTGCATCAGCTTGATCGACCACATAATCCAGGGCTTTGGTAGCAGTCTTGTGAAATTTCTCTTGACCAGTGTAAAGTATGACACTACCAATGCTGAATAGATGTTTTGAAGACAAATTAATGAATGAAATTAATGCAATTCAATCTGTTCTGTTTGAAACAGAAGCATATGCACACTAAACTTATCCCAAATACTATAAACCAAACTCATGCTATTGTGAATTTGTTGGTGAGCAATTGATGCTTAGTTATGACTGGAGACTGGAGACTGCAACTGATTATCCATTTATGTGGGAGGAATACTATAGCAAATGGCTGGTGTTGATGACTGGGGAGGAACTATTAGTACTTCCTCTTCTAACTTTCAGACTTGTGATTATAATTTTGCAGAACACTTACACTCTTAATGTTGAATCTTTATTGCAGAGATTTATTCAATCTATTTGGATGCAAGTTTGAAACAGAAACGGTAACTATCCTTTGTGTTCACACTTTCATCAGTTCAAATCATTGTACTAGATTCTCAACTCTAGGATGTCGATTTATGGGTTGTTTATAAGATGATACATACATAGTAGTTTCATAGAATTTCTGTTAATATGATATGTTATTATAAAACAGGGATGGAGAATCAAGTGACTCTTCAGGCTACTAGCAATATCTACTTTGGTAGCGGTTGTTTTATCTACTGCAATAGTCTACCTGGCGGGAGCAGATAAACAATAGTGAAGAATGCGAAAAACGGAATCAATCTTTCTCTGTACATCTGTTACAATTCACTGGTCCTCATATGGAAGTACTGTGAAGCTTCTGTACTACACCCCAGTAACGTTGCCAGGGCTCATTGACCTCCCAGAAGCTTACAAGATCTGGAAACTTGATAAGTTTGACTTCCTAGCTTGCATCGGTACCTTCTTTGGGGTCTTGTTCACTTCTGTGAAAATTGATCTTCTAACTGCGGTATGTTGAAATATACTTGTATTAATTTACTTTTTATTATTGTCTCTGTCTAATCTATTCTTACAATTACAAAGAATCAGGTAGAACTAATACTACAGATTTATTAATCACACTTATCGCCAGCATAATGAACTAATTGAATATAAGATTGTGTATTATGCATTCAGATTATAATATCAATTGCACGGGTAATATTCAACCCGATTTGGCCAAGCACTGAGGTTCTTGGTAGGCTGAACGGGACGAAAATCTTTTGTGATGTCAGACAGAATCCTTTAGCCACCGTCAGACCACAGGGGTTGTTAATAGTCAGAGTAAACTCAGCTTTGTTGTGTTTTTCTAATGCCAATTTTATCAGAGAAAGGTATGTACATCATGCCAACATTTATTTCACCAAATTATAGTCAAAACCCTACTGCTTTCTTTCCCTGTTGAATCATTGGAGTAAATCTTCACTTCACATTTAATGTATGTCTTTCAGAATTGCTCGATATGTTGTCGAAGAAATGGGCGCCAAGGAGAACACCAATACCCAGCTGGGAACCTCCAACCGAACGATAATTCTCAACCTGTCCAGTACGTTATGTTGCTTTCTTTATAATGAAAGCGTGAACACAAATAAATGGGAACAATCATTTGTATAATTTAATTTTGGCCATGACTCCTACATTGTTAGACATGTATTGATTAAGTTTTTGAATTTAGGTTCCACATGATCTTGTCAGTGGCACAAATCAATCATCCAGTGAAAATGAAGTTGCACATGGACAAGGACATTGTGGGCAAGGTTAGAAATTCATTTCAGTATTTTTACTGTACTTATTAAGTTTCTTTTTTGTTTTGCTTTGAGTTATTTGTATTTTAGTTCTGAATGTACAAAATATATGCATGTGGTTGGTAGGTATGTTACTTTGAGTTCTGCATGTACAGAATATGTGTGGTTTGTATGTTGTGATCTTCACCTTCTGTGTGTGGTTCTGTTGCGTTTTGTTACTTGATCTACATTGCTAGCTAGCTATGCTTGTCCTGAATAGATTGATATCTTTTTTGGTAGCTAACGAGTTATCAAGTTAGGATCGTTTTAAATTTTATTCTTTTGATTACAGTAATGATGAAGCTGATTATATGGGGTGGGAGTAATAGTAGTCATCATCTTCTTTTGAGAAAAGTGAAGGAAACAGAAAAAACAGCATGCCTGACCACACCCTTCCTTTCTCTTTTTAACTTGATCTCCTCATCAGTAATACATGTTGCAAGAAGCAGCAGCAGTAGCAGATGTTCCAAACTCAAGCATTTGAAACAAAACTGGCTGCCAGATTTTGATTGCTTTTTATAACCAGATTTTGATTCTATTTATTGTACTAGCAGCAGTAGTACATGGATTGATCTCTCTTTTCTCTTCTAAACTTTAATGGAGGTGCTTTTTAAGAGGATGAAGGGGATTATTATGAACAGATCAGATTCAAGAAGGGTCAGTGGGGATTAATTTAGAAGCTGAGAGGCTGATATGGTCACTTGACATGCAATTTTTTGAAAGCGTTTTGCTATGCTCAATTTTCAATTTTCTGTTGATATTTTCTGTTGTTTCCAGGATATTTTCTGTTGATATTTTGTTGATATTTTCAATTGAGCATAGTTTGGACTATAGGCAGGGGTTGATGGAACCTTCCTTTTTCTGCCTATGTATGGTTTGCATTCCAGTCCAGAATTCTCCAATCTCTAGTTTGTTATTGCATTAATATGTGGTTTGTGAGAGGTTTTAATATTGAGTTTTTTTTGCTGATTGCAGGTTCATCACATGCATGAATTTGTGGGTTGAAAAATGAAGCAAGAGCTGAAAAGATTCAAAGAGAATGACTACTTTTGTTACAAACTTTGGCCACCAACTATTTAGTGTGTAGTACTTTAAAACTATGGGTTGTTTTATGAGTAGGTTTGAAAACATACATGAAATTGAATTATCCCCTTGTGAAAGTTCCAAGTGCATTTTGATACTTTTAAGTGCTTGGAATTAGTGATGATATCAAAACTATGATGTTATTGAATTGGTTAATTAATAGAAACATTTCAATTTCACTATTTGTTCACAAGATCTTTCATATCATGAATATTGTTAAAACAATGTTTGCTGACACAAAATATAGTCTATACTGACACTTGTTTGTGTCACTAAAATACTGGGTAAGTTGTCTGTTAATAGGCTATAGGGACACAAAAAAAAGAGTCAGTAAACCGTTTTTATCGACAGACAAAGAGTGTCAGTATAGCCTCATTCGAAACACCTTTTTAGCTGTTGAAGTAGTGTTCACTGACACATATATAAGTGTCAGTATAGAGTCAACTGACACATAAACATATGTCAGTATAGGGTAAACTGACACAAAAAAAGTGTCAGTATAGCTCTACACCTTTCACCGGCATTTCGTGTTTGTGTCAGTAAAACCCTATAGTAACTACGGTACCACCGACTTTATTTTTGTGTGTCGGTAAATCCCGATACACCCTATACTGACACTTTTTTTGGTTTTACTGACACTTTGTTTATGTGACGTCTAAAAGGTACAACCAAACCAATGGTGGATTCAGATTTGTAGATATAGTATGAAAATAGTGTCATTATAAGTTTTTAAAAGAGAGTGAACATATTACTACCCGTCCCATTTTAACCTTTTTGTTTTCTTTTTGGCACATTTTTTCACTTCAATATTAAACATAGTAAATAAAAATAATTTTATAGAAGTAAATTCTATAATATATAGTTTTTCATATAAAGATTTCATTGCAAAACTTAAATTTGTGTAAAATTGTATTATTTTACATATTAAATATTGAAGTTAAATGACACGCTTAAATAATAAACAAGACAGTCAAACATGGAGGAAGGGATTAGTAATTAAAGCCACAGTTATCGTACTTATTATTCAAATTAATAAAATATATGATAGATAAAAGACAAACTTCAAACTCACAATCAGATTAAAACCTCGTGTATTAGTACACCTTGTTTAGGACTCAAAACTCTTTGAAATGATGTCAAACCGCTGAGATACTGCTCCCTTTGTTTGGTAATATTTGACATTTTAGCTTATGTACACAGATATTAAAAATGATCATAATCATCATGTTTTGTACTGTTAAAGTAATTATTACTGATGTTTTTTCAAGACTATAAATTTTGTTTCTACCACCCGAAACTACTCATATACCTAACTTCTCTATCTATTAGCTCAAACAATTAAAAACCAGCTAAAAATGAAGATTTTTCTACACTTGACACGACAAAAATATAAGTCACTTAACAAAAAAGAAAATTGTGATACAAAAAAGAACCCAAAAATCGAGAATGACTTGCACAGGTTCGATTAGAAATCGAACAGCAAATTTGGGGGAGGAACTATGGTCGGAGCAAAGAGCGGAGCTGGAGCCGCTCGTTCGCTGCCTGGTACTGTCTAAAAATCGATCGTATCTCTCTCTCCATGTCAATTTGGGATTTCAGTACCAATGGCTTTGCCACCACCAACCTTTTGCAATTAATTTCCCTTGTTGATGCGCTGGCGCACTACGGCTTGAGGAGTCAACGTTGTCTTGTGCCATTTTTCAACCTATTTTGTTCGTTCTCTTTAGGACAAGTGGAAATTAATAGCAACATTTTGTGGCCAAACTAGAAGATTTGTATGAGATTTAGGTGCACTTGCGAGAGAGGCATGGTGGACATGCATGATGCAAAAGTTGCCCGACATGCATGTTGGAGGGGAAGGGATTTCTAAAGTCGGTGTGATTCTGGTGGGTCAACACCGGGATGCTTATTCCGGCAATGGATACCGTCTGGAAACAGGAGTCATCTGCGGCGGTTCTTTGGTTTTGTCGGGTAGCAGAGAACAATCGCACTCAAGCTTACCACGTGGGTGAACAACTTGTATTGTACGCTAAGTTTACTAGTTTAGTAGATGTCCTTAATTCTCTAGCTATCGGTTGTTTTGTTAAGTTGCAGATTCAGTTTCTAAAACCAAATAACTTGTATTGTACGCTAAGTTTAGTAGTTTAGTAGATGTCCTTAATTCTCTAGCTTTCGGTTGTTTTGTTAAGTTGCAGATTCAGTTTCTAAAACCAAGTGAGATTGTTCTATACCAACCAACTCAAGTTGCAAATAGTAGTGCTTGTAGTTGCTTTAGCTAAGGCGTTTGAGTGGCGAGAAGAAATTTGTAGGTCTGGTTTCTATTTGTCATAGTTGATGTCTCATTTAGGATCAGCTTGATTTTCTGTTTGACATGGAAATCTATGTACTACTCCAATGTCATGTTAAAGCAAGTAATGAAAATGCTGATTCAATAACTAGACACGGACCATATTTGGCTTCAGAGTTTGAGACACATTTGTATAAGAGTTTTGTCCATTTGTTGTGCGCTATTAGCTATATAGGAAAAACAAAATCCTCTATCGTTTGGCTCAAGGTAATTGTGTTTTGATATCCAAGGTTTATCATTGTTGCTTGATTCATTGCAGACTGTGAGTGGTTGAATAGTACCCTACCACGGTATAGACCGGGTTTGTTTCCCGGCTGGTGCATTTAGTTGTTTTCCCAAAGAAGACTCCTCCGATTAGGATCTTTCGGGCTACGAAGACATGAACGGCGATAATAACGACGACATAGACGACCATTTTGGCACATGGAACCAGTCCCAAACACTAAACTAGAATCTGACCAGCCTTAGTGAAGCTCTGAGCATTTGGAATAGAGACCATTTTGGCAATATTTCCACAAGAAGAAAAGGGTTCTTGCTAGGCTAGCTGGTGTTCAAAAGAGTCTTAAGAGGCATGAATCCCCTTCCTTAGAATCCTTGAATAGGATTTACAGAAGGAACATGAGACTATACTCTTTAGAGAAGAAATCCTCTGGTTTCAGAAATCTAGGGAGAAATGGATATTATTTGGTGAAGAAAATTCCTCCTATTTCCATTGAAAACTGAAGATTAGACAGGCTAAATAAAAGTGCTTCACCTCAATGACTCTAATGGTAACAAGGTTGAGGGCCTGGACAACCTTAAGAGGTTAGCTTCAGACTTCTATCAAAACCTCTTTAAGACTCATCATCAGCACCACCACTTATCTCTTGGTCATGACTTCCCTCTAATCAGTTCAGCCCAAATAGGTTTTGTGCCTCTCCCCCCTCTCTAGACAAAATTAGAGATCTCATCAAATCTATGGGTAGCTACAAAGACCCTAGGCCTGATGGATTTCAGGCTTGGTTCTATAAGAATCACTGGGACCTAGTGAAAGATAATATATTATAATTTGTTCTAAGTGTCTTTTCAAGTAGCAATATCCCAGAAGGTATCAATTCCACCCTTCTCTGTCTCATCCCTAAGGTCAGCCCTCCTGAGAACATGAAACATTTCAGACCAATAGCCCTTTGTAATGTGTCTTACAAAATTATCTTCAAACTTATTCTTAACAGAATCAAACCCTTCCTCCCTGAGATAGTTTCCCCCTCCAAAGCAGCATTGTGTATGGAGACACATTTAGGACAATCAAATACCATGCAGGAAAGTGGTTTCTCTATGAGAAAAACTAAGAGCAATGATAGATAGGCCATTCTGAAAATAGACTTAGAGAAAGCTTATGACAATCTCTCTTGGGCTTCATTAGAAATACCCTTAACTGTCTAAACCCCCCCCCCCCCCCCCGGTTTCATTACCCTTATTATGTCATGTGTTGAAACAGTTAGCATGAAAGTCCTTTGGGAAGGTTCCCAATCAGATAGCTTTAAACCTTCTAAGGGGCTTAGATAGGGGGACCCTTTGTCCCCCTATCTTTTTGTACTTTGCATGGAAAGATTATCGCATTCAATAGAGCCATTGATCATAGGGAAGGAATGGACACCAATAAAACTCAGTAAAAGTGGTCCTGCACTATCCCATATGTTTTTTGTTGATGACTTAATTCTTTTGGGTAGTGCATCCATGAACAACGTGCGTACTATGATAGATGTTTTGTTTGATTTCTGTTTGATGTCCGGTGAGAAAGTTAATTTGCAAAAATCTACTATCTTGTTCTCAAAGAATATAAGTGTAGATAGGAGAATTGATATTAGCAAACATATCGGGATTCCAATTGTGGATAATCTGGGCAAATATCTAGGTCTCAATCTTAGCTATGGAAGAAACTGTTCTAATCTGTTTGTAGATCTCATTGATAAGTGCAAAGAAGAGTCTCGGGCTGGAAGGCTAAGACTTTATCTTTTGCGGGTAGACTAGTTTTAGTCAAATCCGTCCTCAGCTCTATACTCACTTTAACATGATGTGTCAAAGAATTCCCTCTACAATCTGTCATAAATTGGATAAAATTTACAGAGCATTCCTTTGGGGTCATAAGGGTAGTGAAAGAAAGATTCACACAATTTCATGGGAGAGAATCTATATGACTAAAAATGAAGGGGGTCTGGGAATTAGAGAGTCTCAACTGATGAATAGAGCATGTCTTGCTAGGCTAAGCTGGAGACTCTTAAATTATCAAGATAGTCTTTGGGCTAAAGTTTGATGGATAAATATAAAAACCCTGACACGAAATTGCATCTAGTACGTGGAAAAACATTGTTATTTCTAGGGAGATTGTTGGTAAAGGGGCCAAATGGAGACTTGGCAATGGTAAAACCATAAAGTTTTGGACGGACAAGTGGATTGTAAATGAACCTCTAAGCAATTTTGCTACTCAGCCTAACTTAATTAGTAAAGAGGATCATGTTGCTGACTTGTGGGAAGCTAACAGAGGATGGAAATGGGAATACCTAGCGGATAATTTACCTCCGTATATCCTTAGTCTCCTTCCTAGTAAGGCCATTTTTGACACTGACCTAGATGAATCTATTTATTGGAATTGTGGGAAATCGGGGGAATTATCAGTCTCTTCTGCATATGACCTGATTAGGAATAAAGGGGAAGATAACATCTTATGGAAGCTTATCTGGAAAATCACAGTCCCTGAAAAGGTGAAAATCTGTCTCTAGATGATTGGCCATAACGAACTAAAGACTAAAGATCTTTTATTTCAGTGCGGCATATCCCCATAACACTTGTGATGCTTGCGGGGAAAAAGAAGATACCACTCATATTCTTAAGAGCTGTTATGTTAGTCGTAAAATTTGGAATTTTCTGCTACCTAATAATTCTATAATTGAGCGATGGGAAGATTGTAATTTACAGAGTTGGATAACTAGTAATCTTAAGAATTCCTCTTGAATGTTTGTGAAACAGAATGGCCTCGTGTGTAAGCTGTGCCTGCTACATGCTATGGTTCTGGAGGAACCACAAGTTTCACAATAAGTTAACTGAGACAGACTTACCTATTTCTTTGTTTTCCCAAAAAACTCCAGGGATTACTGGAAGGAACAATTGTGGACCACCATCTTAACAAAGTAAGGATGAATGCACGACAGAGTTGGCTCCCCCCTCCTTTAAGCTGGCTCAAAATCAATGTGGATGGAGCTGTTTCGCAGTAGGGAAGGCGGCGGCAGCAGGTGGGGTCGGAAGAGATCACATAGGATTATGGAGTGGAGGCTTCATGCACGGTTTGGGTCAAGCTAAGCATTGAGGAAAGAGCTCTGGGCTATCCTTGATGGTCTTAAGCTGGCAGAATCCACTAGCTACAATAATATCATCATCGAATCAGACTCCCAAGTGGCAATCAACCTATTCAATAATCATAAAAGCAGTTTCTGCCCTTGTGAAAGTTTGCAGAGCTTGCGAAAGATCTTTCTCTGGTTTCAATTTATGTAAAGTGGTTAAAGTCGGGAGGGCTGCCAATAGAGTGGCGGACTCTATCTCTAAGCTAGCTCTAGATAGTGACCAGGGTTTCTGCATACTTGAGAACCCACCAGAAACTAGTATAGAACTGTTGATGACTGATGTAAACTCGTTTTCTATTCAGTAATAAATGAAGTCCATTACATCAAAAAAACAAAAAACAAAAAACAAAAGTTGTAACCCTTTCACACCCTAAATTTTCTTTATATTTTACATGAATACTGCAGCAGAAGTCTTACTAAACTGGAGTGCTACGGCCACATCCACACCAACTCATTACAAAACATATGACTGTATACAAATTCTAAATTTTGCATAATTGTTTTACACAACTCACCAGCATTATACAAGATATCCAACTTCTAAAACTCTATATGATCGTTCCCCGCGTCCCATACTTTATGCTCAAGCAATCCAAGTAGAGAATCCATCTTCACCTCAATCTGTGGCCAATAAACAATCACACAAAGGGGCCACAGGGCACAAACCAGAAAACGTCAGCGAAGCTGAGTAAATCCTCCATCAACTTGTAAAATACATTTGAATAAATCCTTTGATACAATGTAAGATCACACAATAATGCACACACACAATATTCCTTTCAGAACCACCATAATTGATTCTTCAGAATCATCACAATTAATTCATTAGTATAACCCTAATTTACCTTTCACAGTCCACCTGTTACAAGAACAATGATATAAATCACATTCACAATAATTCCACCAAAGACATAATTCCATCTGTCACAAAAAACAATGATATAAACCATAATCACAGTAATACCACCAAAGATATAATTCTACTTGTTCCACCAAAGTTATAGTTCCACTTATTCCACCTTGTGCCATGGATTATATATAACAGTTTCCACCAAAATAGTTCCACCAATCCTCGGGCACACCGGTCTTTCGACAAAGAGCTTCAAGGCTCTCGGCCCCTTGGACAAATACCACCTCACCTCATGTCCTTAAGTGTGCACACCCCCTAGGGTAGAGAACTCCTAGAGTAGATCATAAAGCTTAGCCCACAATTCATTGGTAGTGGGAAAATAATCAGTAATCGGCCAAATTGGCTCACCAGTATCCATGATCACATGTTCCATAATCATCACAAGTTTCCAAGTAAATTAGTCACTTTTACAATGATATTAAAACACCAAATCACACACCAAAACATCAGCAACATTCGTTCACCACCACAAGACTAATAAACAAGCTCATTTCCATACTAACATACTTATATTTCATGGTTGAAACAATACAAACCTCAGGACAAACCAAGTTGACTTCGAACCCCACCTTCATATAAGTTCAATAATATTATCTTAGGGTCATTTACCCATGAAATAATGAGTTCATTCACTCAGTTTCACACACAAAGTCTCAGTAGACACAAATAAGCCTTAAATCACCTTTTCACTTATAACTTGTCAAATATTGCACTAAAGGCCTACCCACAAGCTTTGGATATCTCTTAACAATTTTTATTCACCATTTTAAGCACAAAGATACGTTCCACACTCAAGAAGAACTTTCATAACAATTTCTTCCAAGAAAAATGACCAGAAAAGCCCTAAAATCATCTTTAGCCATTTTTCTTGTTTAAGGAGTTATATAAATGATTTTCCAATGATTCCTTCACCAAAATGTCTTAAAAGATCTTATTTATCACCTATAAAATTTTATGGAAAACCTCCAAACCGTTTGAACACTAAGGCCTTAAAACACCTTTCTGAGCAAAATTCAGCACTTACAAAAACAAGTGTTGAACATAGGATTTTACCTGGTTGCCTCTAGCCATTTTACCTAAACTTTACTTCACTAACACTTGGAAATTAGGGACCACGAGCTCCTTCAGTAGAACCCACCACCTTGGTCACTTTCCTTCACTTTTCTTCACTTTCCTTCAAGTTTTCTCTTCTCCCTTTGCTCTCTTTAGCTAATTAAGTGTGCTCAACTTTTTGCTCTCATTACCCATGTGTTAGGGGGTTAAAATAATTCTAGGTACACAGCCAAAGTCGGTTGCCCCTTATTCCTTAAAGTTACTTTTCTAACTTAACTTAATTATTACTTTACACCACTTTTCTACTTCTAATTGGTCTAGCTTCTAAGGCAATCATATTAGGACAACTAAGGGGGTTATGTGGCACTAAGAAACCTTCCAAGAATGTCCTAGAATAGGCTAGTTAATTCTTGAGAGAAAAAGTAACTTTTAAGGATTTTGTGGGTCCCACCAACTAATGCCTTGTTTGGTTACTCAATAATTTGACTCCAAAGTGTAACTTAGGGCTTAAATGAAGTATTTTAATCCCTTGATTTTCGCCACCCCTAGCCATGATCATAAGGTCATTTTTCTTTATGTTAAAGGTACCTAAATTGCCTTATACTTGTACATATAATACCTATTAATAATTCCAAAGTTTAATTGCATATAATTACCTAAAGTTAATGTAAATTATGTACTAAAGTGTTAAGCATGTGTAACTCTTACTAAATAACCATTTCTATAATTTACAAGTTACAAACTATACACCATAAGGAGAAAAATCACCTAAAATGCCTTAAAGCATATTTTTGGGTTCTCTAAGGTCCTCTAGGGTTTTCTACCAATTCTCATAGATTATAATGTCTCCATTTAAGTTTCCATCCTTAAAAATAGTTTCTAGGGTTTTCCGGAGCCATTCCCGACACTTCCGGGGCTTTCAGTGCTCTCCTAACCCTCAAGCATTCTAACATTTCAAGACTTAGGGTTTTTTTCTCCTCTGGGTATTTCAAAAGTACTAAGTGATCAATTTATGCATGATAAAGTGTCTAGTCATTAAATTATGACTAGATACTATTAGTTATAATTTCATGTATATATCATGTTTATTCATAGACTAACCTTAAAATTCAAAATTAAAATAATAATCTACTACAAGCGTCATGTTAGATCAATCTGTTTCAATTTAAATAAAATATCTTTTATTTATGGCATTCACATTAAAGTTAGATTAGTTCTATCTTTGTTACTTGCTTCAATTTTAGTTGAATTAAAAGAAACTACGAGAGATAATTAGATGTAGCAATGGATTCAGCTTACCCTCTCAAAACGGGATGTTACACATTCAACTCATTTTAGTGTTACAAATTTCACTTTATTACTAGTTTAGTTTCTTCACCATAGTACACTAGTTACCATGCTATTAGTTAACCATAGTTTCTTCACCATAGTACACTAGTTACCATGCTATTAGTTGACCCATGTTAACTGGGATTGGATTCTTTCATGAGCATAGAAGGTTCCCTGAATGTTTTGGACAAGTTTTGTTATTTATTTGTTATTTTTAATAAGTAAATTATGGTAAGTACCTTGAAGATGTATTTTAAAATGTAACTATTAATCTAGTTTTTTTTTACTTTTGTTACACATTTTCTTAAACAACCCTCTATAATTAGTAAATATATGGTGTACTTTTATTAAAGATTATTCATACTAAATTCATGGGATTATATATTTTGTTGATAATGTTGCCTTAGTTAAACTAAGTAAAAATGTATATTAATTACAAAATTCATCTGACCTAATTTTATAGCACTGTGTACTTATTTTATTATCACACGGTCTTTATTTCACTAAATGTTGGTATGTGTACAACCGTACTTTGGTATGTTGTGAGACAATTTTATAATCATGTACAGTTTCTAACCATTAATTATTATAATTATGCAAGTAATATAACTTTTGATATTGAATTATATTTTTTTCTTTATTTTCTACATTTTCTTAATTTATCATCATTTTTAATTATTTTGTTGAATAATATTTACTTATTCAAAATAAGAAAACATGAGATTTCTAATTTTTATGCTTTATGCAACTTATTTGTATTAATTATTAGACTCATGCTGATTTTACGAATACTTGTTTCACTATAGGAATGTCGTAATTTAACCAAATGATGATATTTGTACAAGTGATATAAATTGAACATATGCTAGGTATTTCGCTTATAAATAGCATGGTACTTGTACATATGGTTTTTTGGTACAACATAAACTTGTTTCGCTTATAAATATTTTAATTGTGGTTTTTATTTACATATGTGATGGTATTAAAAGTTCAGGTTGTAGGTATTACAAAATGTGGTTTGAAGTTTTAATTCATGATAGAAAGGTCTTATGTTAAAGTAATACTGGTGTTTGTACACTAATACATTGGTATATTATTAAACTGATTATATAATAATTTATAGTTACGAAATAATTTTTAAAATGAAAGATATTACATATGGTACATTGTAGATGTGTCGCTGGTGTTTCATTATGGAATCCGTGGTGTTTGGTCAAGTTGATGTAAATGTAATACATCATGTCTACTAGAAAATAATTAATTTCTTTACGGATAGTATTGTTACAAACATCAAGTCTAGTTGATTCACTGGTACTTATTGAATAGGTGCAGGTATTTCATAATGAAACTATGGTGTTTAGTTACGTTCATGACGGTATTGTACACAGGTATAAACTGAACATGTCCTAGGCATTTCATTAATGAATTTATGGTGCTTGGTTATGTTAATGTAGGTTTATTATACCATGTGTGCTAGAAAAGTTTTCAAAGCCTATGCGAATAGAATTATTACAAACACCGTGTAAGTGTATATAGAGGACAAAAGACACATTTGGTATGTCATCTACTTATGTTGCTAGTAATTATCATTTGACAACAGTGTTTTTAAAAATCTGTTATGGTATTTAATGTGCAAGGTGTAGGTATTTTGCTTTGGGGTAAGAGGTATTATATTCTAATGGTTTGTGCAATCGAACTTTTTTGTTCTTAATTCAGTGTTTTTAGTTTCATTTATATTGTGGCACTTTGTTCATATTGGTATGACGTCAACTTAAGTTGCTAATATTGTCAATGGTGTTTTTAAAAATATGTTAAGGTATTTAATAGCAAAAGATTGCTATTTTGCTATGGTATAAGAGGTATTACAATCAAGATAGTCAATGCATTTAAAATTTTATGTCGTTAATTGACAGTGATTCCAATATCATTTTCTTGTGGTACTTTGTATGTTTAGCTCTGGGTTTGACGGTAACCAGGTACTTTTTTCAAACACATCTGGCATCTCATCAGCATATATGATGCCAATAACTCTCATTTATCAATGGTGCTTTGTAAACAAAATAAAGTATTCAAAATATATATAGGTATTGTTTACTAACACACCGAATATAATACACCACAATGAACATAAAAAACACCTAGTACATATTCAGTTGATACCTGTATTATAACGGACTACAATGTTGACCATATTTGAATTCATAAACTTGTTTTTTATAAGTGACTGAAAGTTCAACATAAGAGTGATACTGAGGTTCTAAATGAACCTTTCTCGCATTCATAAATTTGTAGGTATTGTTTACTTACACTGTTAATATAAACACCACAATGAACATAACATAAACCAAATAATGTTTCACTTAGTACACCATAAATGTACTACCAAACTACCTATATTGAAATACCAATAGTATGATAACAAACTACCTATATTGAAGCACCAAGAGTGCTGTGAATATATTGTTGTTATTTATCAATTGATTATTCTATGCCAATTCAATGCTTCAACACCAAGAGTGGTTAATAACGTTGTCTTCAACAAGAGCTTATGCACCAGTAAAGTCATGTTGCCTTCAACCTACCAGCATCATCTACACTTGCTGGTTATGACCATTGAAGACGTTTCTCACTTCGGTCAGTGCCAAATACCAACGTCGTCAACTATTCTGCTTCCATTGAGAACGTATTCGTCATTCCTGATTTCTGCTCTTCTTGGAGGCGATGCGGTTGCATTCCGGTGGATTTTTGTTACTGTTGCTCTTCTTCTCTGTTTTGTCTTCTGTAGACTGTATATCGTGAGTGGTTGGAACTGGTGTAATTAAAACAAAGAAAAGAAATTAAAACTCAAAATAACAGTCGGGCTGCAAACAAATCCCGGTCGTAGTAGTATAGTAAAGTGTAAGCGACCGGATATCGAACCGTGGGACTAAGGGGAATTAATATAGTACCTAAGTTTGTCACAAAAGAGGGGATTAATTGACTTGTTCTTATATATAAAAGGGAAGATAAAATAAACTAAGTTAATACATAAATTAAATGGGACTCTGGTTCAGGTTAATAATATCTGCTCTTTCATGCTATGTCTACTGGTTTAATTATAATTGTTTGGCGAAATTCCTTTTATTATCTTAAGGTCCGATGAAAACTCATAAGAACTCGTTTACCAGAAAATGCAAGGTCCGATGAAAACTCAAGCAGGCACTAGTAAACAGCATTGTAAAAGGAATTTTATTCTTGCAACTGAGTACTAACTTATCCGATGAAAACAAGTTCTTGAAAACAGTTCCTACTGTTTACGGCTTAATTAACCTATCTATTTTTTCACCGATCAGATTAGAAATAGATTTGTGAAGCATTTTAATAAATTCATGAGGTTATTAAAAAGGCGAGATGACCTTAAAACGCAACAAACTGTATTTAAATAAAACCGGTAAAACATATTGCATAATTAATACAAATACATAATAATCATTCCCAGAGTATACGTATTCTAGCCTAACATATTAAATAGTTGATCTGCTATTTGAATACGTGAGACTAGAGGTGAATATGGTGAAATGAAAAGAAAACAAATGGAGAAGACGGGAGAAGAGAAATGGAATGAACAAGTGAATTGTGGTGTAGTGGATCGATGATGGATCGATTGGATGGATTGGAACCTCGGAAGGAACCTCCGAAGGAACCCTGGAGAAGATAAATGGAGAGTGTGGGTTTATAGAAGAAGGAAGAGGAAGGAGACAGAGGGAACACCACGTGAGTGATTTAAGGCAGGCGCCTGATATGTTAAATGGAGTAGATGGATATGTTGCAGGCGCCGCAAAGGAAGAAGCAAGTTGGAGAAGACAGTCGGCGAAGAAGAAAACCAGTTGCGTTAATTTCTGGATCTGGATGGACATTTACACGCGTCCGTGTTTATGTCCTTGGATAAATCCTTGGACGTCTCTATCGCTGTCCTTAGTCTTGTCCGCCTTTAATTCCACAGACAGGCCACGGTTATGGCTTAGTCCGTGTCTTCTGTCCGGGTTTTATTCCACGGTCGTCTCTAATGTGGCTCCTCCTCTTCTGTCCGTGTCTTGGCCGGGTATATATGGCCGGACGTCTCTAATGTCCGCTCCGTGTCCGGTCTTAAATCCGCGGACGTGGGACGGTCATCACACAATCTCTTCTTCTCCTTGTCCGCGCTTAATTCTGCGGACGCGGGGCGGACGCGCCACAGCTATCAGTCAGTACGTGCATCTCGCGTGACTGTTTTTAATCCTCTTTGATATATGTATTTTATATGGCATTTTTCCTACATTTAACACATATAATACATTAATTAATATCACAACATAATTATAGGAAAAACTCAAGATAAGTGAGAAACATTACTTAAAATGCTGCAAATTATAAGGTGATTAAACCTTAATAAGTCCATATGTTTTGCACTTATCAAACTTCCTCACACTTGGGAGGAGCAATGTCCTCATTGCAAAATAAGGAATATAATTATCTCTAAGCCGTAGTATAAACAAGATTAAATAAGTATAGAAGGGGATTTAGACAAAGTGACAATTGAAAGAATAATTCTGCTATGAGAAGTAGGTTTTTGCAAACAGTGAAGAAGAGCAATTTAATAAAAGCATAGAAAAACTAGATTGCAGAAAACAAGTTAGATTAACCTGGGATTTTCAACCAATTTCAATTCTCTAACCGGGATGACAAGGGGTGTGAAGTAATGCCTTATTCCGCAATACCTTTCAACACTATGTACTCATGTTTACAAATAAAAATTGCAATTTATTGCTTTCTTCATCTTGTTGAATGCGAAGATTGTATATACAAAACAAACATTTTTTTTAATTGCATTATTAATCTGTACCCCAGACTTTTCTCTCTATCCTTGTAGCGGTGTTGGGTCTTCTATCCCAGATCACGAGACCTTAGGTAGATAGGTGTTAAAGCACCCCGAAGAACTTAATAACCGGATAGACGAGGCCTGTTTTTGGTTTAGAAAAATTCATAAACAGCGGAGTACCTTGTCTTTATCCTTTTCTTTCCTAACTTTCCAATCAATTCCATAATCCCAAGCCAAACTAAATTGGTTTTTACAATTAGCAGATCTATCTTATTTTAGTGAAAATAGAGTATTTTGATTGAAAATAATTTTGTACAAACTCCTTTAAATAAAACTATCTTTCAGTTGTCACTTGACATAATTTCAAACACTTCTACAATTATTTTATCTCATCATTTTTTTTCAAAATGTTGGCAATTAGAGTAGCAAGAAGCGAGTGTGGCATTAACGAACAACTGTCATATTTTCAGGGAAAGGTCTCTACTTCCTCACACTTGAGAGGAGCAATGTCCTCATTGTTCAAATAAATTCAAGAAAAAGGACTTTTAAAATATGACAGACTTATAAAGGATTAAATTAATATAGAAGCTTAATTGTCAGATAGGTTGAACATTGATATAATAAAGAAAGAACTGAGACTCCCCTTGTATCGTAGATTGAGGAAGGTGCCCTTCCTCACACTTAAAGCTCTAGTAGGGGTGAAACGTTCCTCACACACTTAAGTTCACAAGTGTCCACACGGAGATATCGAAATTTCCAAAGCAACTGAGGTTGCTTTACATATGCGAGTTCAGCTATAAGTTCGAATATAGAATTTATTCTGAAAAGAAAAACAGTATAGCCAGCAGAACTCAAATTGCACCAAAATAATTAGAGGAAAAAATATATAATAATCATAAAAAAAAAAAATAAACTAAAAAGAATACAAAAAAGAAAAGAAACATAAAAGAGTTACTACAAAGTTAGTTAAACAAGTAGAGTACAAAAAAGAGAGAAATATAAAATAAAATAAAAATGAAAAGTAAAAGTCACTGCGGTGGGGGTGGAGGCTGCGCTGATCCCTGGCCTATCTGAGCGAGGAGATGCTGTAAGAGCTGAGCGGTCCGCTCGTGCTGCTGCGCTGTCTATGCATGTAACTTGTCACTCCGGTCCAAGCGTTGTGTCATCTGTGTCTGCTCAGCCAGCATCCTCTGCTGAGTCTGCTCAAAGCTCTCGAACCTCTGATGCATCTGCTGCTGCATCTGATGGAAGGCCTGAATCTGAGCCTGCAGATCTGCCGTGATAGGAGGTATAGGAACAGGAGCTGGAAACTACATCACGGTAGTCGTCGGCACGTAGGGCTCCCCTCCCTGTGCAGTGTCAGCGGAAGGTGGCTCGGCATCAGCTGGAGGTGTAGCTCCTGTAGAAGGCCCTGCTGAAGTGGAAGAGGCGGTGGAAGACCGGGCAGCGCGACCTCTGACCCAGGTACCGTCATCTAAGGACATAAAGCCCCAGCGCCTCACAGTCTGCAGGTGTGACTGGGCGCTCTCCTGTCCGGAGCTCTAAACCTCGTTTGACCTCCGCTGGAAGGACAGAGAAAAGGTGGTGCATGATGAAGAAGGGAAAAATAGGAGTGATCTTCTTCTTCTTCTTCGTCCTCAGATAGTAGACCACCTTATGCAGCTGGCCGAACATGATGTGCGAGATGGAGACACGCTGAGTGGGTGGAGATGGCGAGAGGAAGTAGTCCAATAAAGCACAGTCCTCATCAGAAGCATCGATCGCGCAATGGGGGCGGATCTGATGACTGAGGATCTCCAGGAGTAGTCTCTGAAGCAGTGTGGGGAAACTCGTGAAAGGGAGGACATCCTTGTCCTCTTCCCCTTATGTCGGGTCCTCCGACCTAAATCCTGAAGCCACCTCGACTTCGATCTGTGCAGGTGATCCTCTGTGAATCCTCAAATATGGTCAAGACTATCCGGAATCTGCAGGAGAAAAGAGAAGGTCGCCGGTGTGATCTCAATGGGGTGATGGCGGACGAAAGAAGTGATACTCAGGTTGCCCGCCTGGGCATTCGCATAGAACTCTCTAACCAGCTCTGGAATAAAGAGTCCCCCACCCATCTTTAGGACCTGTGAAAGTCCAAAACCAGCAAACAGGGTGTCCACCCCTGTAGCCTCTATCACCTCAGGCGCATATCGCCTCTCCATCACAAAGTCCTTACCCAGATCATACCAGGCATGGGCCTCTGCTGAAACGAAACCGTCATCCCGAAGAGCCGGATGACGAGGAGGTGCAGAAGAAGATGCACGGGGCAGTTGCCCCCGGGAGTACCAGAGTGCGCACCACGCATACGAGGCATACTGGTTTCGAATTAAGTTTTCGAATTTGAAGAAGAGAGACGGCGACTGGGCGGCGGCGCGGCTTGTCTGCGGCGTTGGTCGTCGTCGCCGGTGGTGGAGGGCGGCGTCGGAGTTGCTGGCGCTTGGTGGTGCGGTGGTGGTGTCGAGAGAAGAGGGTGTCGAGAGTTGCAGCGGGTTTGAATGTGTCGGGGAAGAAGAAGATGAAAACCCGATTTTTTTAAGACGTTAGCCACGTCCGCCTTTGCGTCCGTGAAAGTAAGGGCGGACACGTTGAATTCTCTTCTGCGTCCGTGTTCCGTCCGCCTTTCTTTGGGCGGACACGTCTATTTCCTTCCGACTTGCGTCCGTCCTTTTAAAGGCGGACGTAAGTACCTCTTTTTTTTTTTTTTTAGTGCGTCCGTGTTTGTGTCCGCCCTTAAAATGTAACGGAAAATGTAACAAAAGCAAATAAATAAACAAAATAAGGCAGTAAATAATTAAATAAAAATGGACAGAATTATAAGTTAGTAGTTAGGTTACAGAAATTATAAGTTAGTAGTTAGATAGACAGAAATTATAAAGGACAATGGAAATTAAATGACTGAAAAATAAATGACAATAAAATAAAGAGCTGAAATTAAATGTTAGAAGTTAGATGTCTGAAGTCAGATGTCAGAAGTTAGATGTCCAAAGTCAGATGTAAGAAATTAAATGACAGGAAATTTAAATGTTAGAAGTTAAATTAACAACAAACATAATAATATAAACAAAATATAGTAGATAATTAATATTTAACAATAGACAAAATAATATAGACGTAATATTAATAGAATAAAGAGAACAGAATATTATAATATAACAAGTGAATAATCAGGGGCTTAGGGACTAGAATAAATCTAGTCCCCGGCAACGGCGCCATTTTACAGACTGTATATCGTGAGTGGTTGGAACTGGTGTAATTAAAACAAAGAAAAGAAATTAAAACTCAAAATAACAGTCGGGCTGCAAACAAATCCCGGTCGTAGTAGTATAGTAAAGTGTAAGCGACCGGATATCGAACCGTGGGACTAAGGGGAATTAATATAGTACCTAAGCTTGTCACAAAAGGGGGGGATTAATTGACTTGTTCTTATAAATAAAAAGGGAAGATAAAATAAACTAAGTTAATACATAAATAAATGGGACTCTGGTTCAGGTTAATAATATCTGCTCTTTCATGCTATGTCTACTGGTTTAATTATAATTGTTTGGCGAAATTCCTTTTTATCTTAAGGTCCGATGAAAACTCATAAGAACTCGTTTACCAGAAAATGCAAGGTCCGATGAAAACTCAAGCAGGCACTAGTAAACGGCATTGTAAAAGGAATTTTTATTCTTGCAACTGAGTACTAACTTATCCGATGAAAACAAGTTTCCTACTGTTTTACGGCTTAATTAACCTATCTATTTTTTCACCGATCAGATTAGAAATAGATTTGTGAAGCATTTTAATAAATTCATGAGGTTTATTAAAAGGCGAGATGACCTTAAAACGCAACAAACTGTATTTAAATAAACCAGTAAAACATATTGCATAATTAATACAAATACATAATAATCATTCCCAGAGTATACGTATTCTAGCCTAACATATTAAATAGTTGATCTGCTATTTGAATACGTGAGACTAGAGGTGAATATGGTGAAATGAAAAAAAAACAAATGGAGAAGACGGGAGAAGAGAAATGGAATGAACGAGTGAATTGTGGTGTAGTGGATCGATGATGGATCGATTGGATGGATTGGAACCTCCGAAGGAACCTCCGAAGGAACCCTGGAGAAGATAAATGGAGTGTGGGTTTTATAGAAGAAGGAAGAGGAAGGAGACAGAGGGAACACCGCGTGAGTGATTTAAGGCAGGCGCCTGATATGTTAAATGGAGTAGATGGATATGTTGCAGGCGCCGCAAAGGAAGAAGCAAGTTGGAGAGACAGTCGGCGAAGAAGAAAACCAGTTGCGTTAATTTCTGGATCTGGATCTGGACATTTACACGCGTCCGTGTTTATGTCCTTGGATAAATCCTCGGACATCTCTATCGCTGTCCTTAGTCTTGTCCGCCTTTAATTCCACGGACAGGCCACGATTGTGGCTTAGTCCGTGTCTTCTGTCCGGGTTTTATTCCACGGTCGTCTCTAATGTGGCTCCTCCTCTTCTGTCCGTGTCTTGGCCGGGTATATATGGCCGGACGTCTCTAATGTCCGCTCCGTGTCCGGTCTTAAATCCGCGGACGTGGGACGGTCATCACACAATCTCTTCTTCTCCTTGTCCGCGCTTAATTCTGCGGACGCGGGGCGGACGCGCCACAGCTATCAGTCAGTACGTGCATCTCGCGTGACTGTTTTTAATCCTCTTTGATATATGTATTTATATGGCATTTTTCCTACATTTAACACATATAATACATTAATTAATATCACAACATAATTATAGGAAAAACTCAAGATAAGTGAGAAACATTACTTAAAATGCTGCAAATTATAAGGTGATTAAACCTTAATAAGTCTATATGTTTTGCACTTATCATCCTCCCTGGCTTGCTTGATCTGGTGGGCGTTGTATCTTGCCGTTGCTCTCCCCTCTCTTTCTTGACTTGCTTGCTTACCATTGTTGATGAGTCTGGTTTCTTCGAAGTGGTAATATATGCAGTTTGAAAAACAAAAAAATTGTGGAACGGATGATGAGATTGAGAAAGTGGTAATTTTCTGGGGATGTTAGATTGGTCGCTATCAGTTTCAATATATGTGATTAAGCATGTTCAAAAATAGACATTGTTATATGTGTATTTAGATGATACCGCGGTAACAAAGGCGAGCAGTAAGAGGAGGATATGAGCAAGACAAAATCAAGTCTTATAGGTCTTTAGATGCACAACATGGAGTTGAAGTATGACATCGTGACAGGCTCAAGAAGATTTCTTCTTCCTTCGGTTCAGTGGGTAGAAAGGCCAACTAGTGATTTGGGTACAATTTTAATCTGTGGTACTTTGTTTCTAATAAACATGTATTAATATGTAGTGAAGCAGGTACTTTATGAATAAACTTTGGTATGTCATCATCTATATCTTGTTAATTATAAACTTTAGTCAATGGGATATATTTAAAAAGTACTGATAAATAAAGCGTATGATCATGTGTTTTGCTACGTGTAAGAGATATATTCGGTTTGTTAGTTCAATCGAGTTATTTCCCTCATTTGATAGACTGGCCGGTAACATTTTTAATTGTAGGTACTTTATATAATTCACGCTGGTATGACATTGACAGTTACTTGGTATTTTGTACATACACAGTATGTAATACTGGTCAAAACCAGTTACGGTCTTTAAAGTGCAAGCTATAGGTTATTTGCTTATAGATAAAAGGTATTACATTGTTTAGGTTCGTGCATTTTAGCCTTTTTTAAACTCTTGAATAAGTGTTTTCAGCTTCATTAAAAATTTGTGGTTTTTGGTTGATATCGTTCTGGAACAAAATTGATGGTAACTTGGTACTTTGTTCCAAAACATTTGGCATGACGTCAACTTACGTCGCTAGTTGTTATCAATTATCAACGGTTCTTTAAAAAGTTGGTTAAGCTCTTTAAGGTGCAATATGTAGGTAGTTTATTTAAGGACAAGAGACATTCAACTCTGGTAGTTTGTGCAAATTATGTAAAAGTTCTTAATTAAGTGTTTCCTAAGTTGTATAGAATTATGGTACTTTCTTGCTGTAGTAGCGGTATTTCATTGAGGTTATCATGGTACAAAAAAAATGTTACAGAGCCAACCGTAAAAGTGTATTAAACAATAAGCATTACCAGATATAATAATTATGCCATACACAAACTATAACAAAATATAAGGCTCACTATCAACAACTTGAAACCATTAGCAAAGTTTTATTTCATGCTACTTCCTTGTTTACATCATACTTTTGCAGTTTGACAATAACTGTATTCGAAGCATAAAAAAAAAGCATAAGCAAAATCTAAACTCTTACGAAATACGAATTACAAACCAATATCACTTACATCCAAAATGTTTAAATTATTATCACTCTCTTACACCACTTGAACCTAAATGAAACTCGATATTTCAGCTTTTCTAACCACCTCTTCCTTTTTTGTTGTGTGCATGTTGACCTTTCTTCGCTTGTGTTGGTGCTTTTAAACGTTACAACTCAGCTCTCCATGAATCAGTTAATGTATTCCCATCATACAACACAAAACAAGCACAAAGTTGTTTCCTGAATGAGAGCAATGGGATTGATTTTACCCAATTCAATGTCCAGTTTGGATTTTCATGTCCATTCCAATACTGCATCAGAAGTGCCGATCGCATATGGAAAAATATACCAGCCATATGCACTAATAAGTACCAGCCTCATACATACAGAAGTACCACTCATATACACTACATAGTACCCACCTACCTAACATAAAGAACCAATACGCATGAGCTTTTCACATATTAATGCAGTAAGAAACATCAGCCACAAGTTGGATGTTATACCAGCAATATGTATGAATAAGTACCGACCATATGCCAAAAAAGTACCAGTCATATGCCAAAATAGTACCAGCTATTTGTAAAAAAAGTACCATCCATAAGCAGAAAAAGTACCAGCCAATGCAAAAAACAAGTAGCAATCACAAACTGACAAAAGTGCCACTCACATATAGAAAGATAATTCATCAAGGAGAATGAACAGAAGCACACATGTTACCCAAGAGAGAGTAGAAGAGGAGTACGATATATTAAGAGAAGATACCAAACGGATACCAAACAGCATTATCTGCTTTGCCTCGCATACATGTAACATGGAATCTTAACAGAAGGAAGACCGACTATTGCCACAAGTATCAGAAGAAGCAAGAGATGCCACATACTTATTTAAAGATCAACAAGAGAATCGGAATGTCTCCTCAACTAACATAAAAATGATGGGATAACATAAAGTAAAAAGGAGCTTTCTCCACAATATTCAACTTTATGGTAAAGAGAGTACAATATCATCTCATGTAATTAGCTCTTGGCACTAATACGACTTCATAATCTAGGTAAACCAAAAGGAACTGAGCAATATTTAGAGATCATAAATTCTAATACCAGGCTGTCAAGCCCATGGAAAATATTTCATTTCGCATGGCTCAATCAACAAAAAGAGTAATAGAGTACATTAAGCATAATTTCTTTTCCCCTTAATCTACACAATAAGTATATAAAATATATAACATACCTCGTATGCAGCACTTATTTCCTTGAATTTCTCAATTGCTACAGGTTGCTTGTTCACATCAGGATGGAACTAGAGACCAGAATATATTTTGAACCATAAATCAATTCTATCAGGTTAGAGAATTTGATGAAAATTGAAGTCACAAATGTAGCAACTACACAGTAACAGTGACACTGAAAACAAACAGATTATTGCAACTTTCCAAATGCCCAATTACAGGACTGCACCTAACTACCAAGAAATCATTCTGATATACAAAAATACAAGTGAAAACACAAACATGTTAGAAGGTTTTGAGTTACCTTTTTGTAACTAACTGCATTTAAAACTGATTTTAAGCACCTAATTACCAAGAAATCATTCTGATCTACGAATAACAGCTCGCCTCTGTTACTGGTTTCAGCAACCTAATCAAACTCAACAGTATTGTTGTGTATTTGTATAAGCGCATAGAAAATAAGATAATTCATAAAGGAGAATGAACAGAAGCACAGACGTTACCCAACAGAGAGTAGAAGAGGAATACAATACATTAAGAGAAGATACCAAACAGAAGCGCAACAAATTATGTTCTTTTGTTCGTCTTGGCAGCAATCGATGGCTTCACAAGCTGCAATTGAATATAGCAAACATAAGCGTAGCAAACTCTGTTCTTTGAACCCTACAGAGGCGCAAAAAAAAAATGAGAGAATCAACAGAGACCAATAAAATCTAGGTTGGTTGTGCGACATAAATTTAGGGTATCAGTTTTTATCAATAAATGGATTAATGAACCGTATCTAGCACCGTATTCAATTTTTGGGTTTAGGGTACAAGTTTGTACATTGATTAATTCATATAGAGGCGCAGATACAACAATTGAATTAATGAAGGCGTAGACACAAGTAGAACTAAAACATTCACTGCAACGAAATTATGTTCCTTGTTCGTCTCGGTACCAAATGTGTGTTCCAGCCTCGCCGATTAGGGTTTCAAATAAGAACTGTGAGAGAGGTAAAGTGGAAACGAACCTGAGAGATTCATTGTAAGTCCACTGTGAGAAATCTAGTAGATTCGAGCATGAAGAATGGAGGAAGGTGGAGAAAACAAACATCGTGAAGGGAAGAATTCAGAATAGCGTCAATTTGTTTGGTATTCAAAACCACAAATATACCAAATTTGTTTTATCTTCTAAAATCATACAATTAATACCAACTTTAATCTAGACCCTCTAATATTGTCTATTCTAATCTAATGGTATTAATGGGTCCAGAAGAGCTAGAGACATTTTTAGTCCTTAATTGTATCTTTATTCCCTGATCGGTCCAAACTTGTCCTGAATTTATTTCATCCCGGTGCCGTCTCAGTCTCTTGGAGTGTGAAACTCAACCGATCCTCTATTATTTAGGCCCGTTCATTTGTAAGCTTAATCTCCAAATAGAGATGAATGTGGGATTAATCTCTACTTTTTATTTACACATGTTCAACTAAATATTTGATCCTTATTCTTACTCCCTCCGTCCCACTCTCTTTGTTTACTTTACTATTTGTGTTTGTCGTTTGACTTCAATATTTAACATGTAAAATAATATATTTTATAAAAATTTTTTTTATAATGGAATCCTTATGTGAAGAACTATATATTATAAAAAAAAATTAAAAAATTATTTTATCTTATATATTTAATATTGAAGTGGAAAAGCGTTCAAAAAAAAAAACAAATAAGGACACGGAGGTAGTATTAGTTAATCATACCTATAACTATTAACCACACACCTAGATGGTTGACAAACGCTGCTTATGCGGCGGTCTACCGAACAGAACGCCCCCTTATAGTCCAGTCCTGGGTCGGTCACAGTTGGATCCCGGTTACTTAGAGTATGAAACCGGGCCATGAAACCGAACCACCCGCGTCTGACCCCAAACCGAGCTAGGTACCGGGTGGTCAGTGGTTAGTTCTACCACCAGAGGGCACCCTGATCACTGCACTTTAATGACGGCTGACGTCGCTGGATCATTGCTCTCAGTACGTATCCGTCTCCATTCACATCATTCTCTGATCTCACTCTCAGAGCCGTTCCCTTAGCTAGGCGACTACTCGAGAACTAAGTCGGCAATTAACGTCGCTGATCGGTTCATTTTGCTGGTTAGTCCGTGGTAATCCATGCCTTCGAATGCACCTGGAGTGTGTTTGATCTTATTATTCTTAGGTTTTCATGTCTGTGAGTGAACTGCTACAAGTGATGAAGTACATCAATTTCTCTTGTATTGGGCGCTGTTCTGGGAAGTTGGAATCCAACTGACAAATTAGCTCTTCGTTCCTACTTATTTTTCCTCAAGCGTCTCAGTTGATTTGAAGATGGGGAATCGTTGCCCGTTTTCTTATTGTGGAATTGTTATTCTTTGTTTCCATCTAATTCATGTGCTTCCTGGTGACATTCATACGTGAGTTGCAGTAGCAATGTGTATGCGCCTTACCATCAAATGTTAATAGGCTTTGTTGAAAATCAAGCAAAAAACAGACATTGAAAGAGGTTGAGTTAGAAATCTTTCTGGGATTGGTGACGGATAAAATTGGATAGAATTCGACACTCACAGGGGTCGTCGAGGGAGTGTTTTCACGTAGGTTAAAAGGGAGACTTATCACGGAGGTCACAAGGGATTGTTTTCACCTACTACTGGAAATTTTGGGGTCTTCGTGATGCATATAGCATAGACCTGTACTAATGATTTATCCCCTGAATTGCAGTTAGCTCTACCTCGTATCTGGGAGCATGACGGAATTGGCAGCTGAGAAGCATGTGCGCTATATTTTAACTGTTGAAAAGGTCATCTAGGTTATAAAATAAGCACCGGCTTTAATAGATTAACCTGGATTTCCTTTCTTCTATAAATTTGAACTCCTATAAAAACTGATACTTAGCATTTCTTGCCACTAATTTTTTCAGAAAAAGGATGTCTTTGAATCTGTTGTCACGGAACATCTTAGAATGAATGGTGCATACTGGGGATTGACGACACTGGATCTATTGGGAAAGCTTAGTACTGTGGATCTAGACGAAGTTGTATCTTGGGTTATGGAATGCCAACATGAATCAGGTTTACATTTTGGCTCAATATTATATATCTGTTCCCTCTGAGATGCAAACCAATATATAGGATTTTAATTTAATAGTTACATTCAATACTCTGTCTATGTATCAAGATTCTTACTTGAAAAGTTGAAATTCAAGGGATGCTATTATTTCTAGTTAATAACTCTAGCTGGGTTATATATTCTCTGGTAACTAGCATTGTGGCTCATCATTTTTTTTATTTCCCTTTTGTTTCCATTGTCAGTATGATATCTATTCAATTACAAGCAAGTGCTATCGTCTCCAAACACTCCTCTCTTTCACTCTGGCTAGCAATTTTTGTTAGAACAATTAGTTGTTTTCCAGTTTTGATAGGTTGCTAAAAGGCTTCGTTACTCTAAGTAATTATGTATTAGGTGGCTTATGGTTCACGTGTTTCAAATGTACACTTGCTGCCTATTGTAGGCGGATTTGGTGGTAATGTTGGGCATGATCCTCATATACTTTACACTCTTAGTGCTGTACAAGTTTTGGCTCTTTTCAACAGGATTAATATTCTTGACATTGACAAGGTGTCGAACTGTATCCTCTAGTCTGGTCTTATTTGGTTGTAAATTCCATGCAGCTCAGCATTTTACTTGTAACATGGTTTTTCCCTTTTTGTTTTCTTCTTCCACTTGCATGACAATATTCAGCATTCATACTCCTGAGTAGATGCTAAATCTGGTGCACTTTCATTCCGCAACGTAATTGTCTAATTACTTACTGCCTTTTCTAGGGAAACGCTTTTAAACTATCAGTTTAATGACTTAGGTTGTTTCATGTAGAAAAGTATATACCCAAGATTAATTGTTGTTTCAGAGATTGATGTCAATCAATTTAGACCTGTTAAGCAAAATTGCAACCATCTGGAGTTGGTCTCTCCCTTAATTGTGAATAAGATATTGCTGGGTTGCAGAATGAAGATGGATCATTCTCAGGAGACATGTGGGGCGAAATCGATACAAGGTTTTTTCTTCTTATGTATGGCTCCTTGTTTGCCAGTGCCATAAATTCTGGTTGAAATGTTCTGATGGGTCGTTCTTGAATTTCTAGATTTTCTTACATTGCAATATGTGCTTTATCGTTACTGCACCGGTTGGATATAATAGATGTGGAAATGGCTGTGAAATACATTGTGAGCTGCAAAAATATGGATGGAGGATTTGGATGCACTCCTGGTGGGGAGTCTCATGCTGGACAGAGTATGTGGTTCTAATAATCAGATCTGTTATATCTTCCTCTGTTTGAGATTTTTTCATTTGTTCTAGTCATCAATGCAGCCACTTCTATGTAGTTGCAAGCATCTTGGATTGATGTACTATGTGCTCATGTACATGTTAACGAAACAGTTCTACTGAATTGCTGTCAATGCAGTATTTTGCTGTGTGGGTGCTCTTGCCATAACCAATTCGCTTCATCATGTTGACAAGGATCTTCTTGGCTGGTGGTTATGTGAGCGACAGGTGAAATCAGGAGGTTTGAATGGTCGTCCTGAAAAGCTCCCTGATGTGAGATATATCCATAATCATTTATCTGCTCTTGGGTCAATTAAATTATACAATAATGCTACACTCGCCAATATTTTTTATCTGTATCATATAGATGGTTTTGATGTTTTTCAGGTTTGCTATTCTTGGTGGGTGCTCTCCAGCCTAATCTTGATTGATAGAGTTCACTGGATTGACAAGGAAAAGCTTATCAAATTTATCTTAAGCTGCCAGGTTAGTCTTTATTGTTGATAACATTACTAATGCAACTTGACTTGGACATGTTCTTTGTTGATAACCTTAGTTATACAACTTATATGTGCAGGATTTGGAGAAAGGGGGAATTTCAGATAGGCCTGATGACGCAGTTGATGTTTTCCATACTTACTTTGGTGTTGCTGGTAAGTCTGAGAATAATGGCTAACTAGTTAATATCTTGTTAAGCACATTCTACTTTTCCAAGTATTCTTTGTTACCTGAAGAGTTGTTGATTCTTAACCTTTTAACTTAATGTGGTTTGCTTGGTTCACAGGACTTTCTCTTCTTGAATATCCGGGAGTGAATCCAATAGATCCCGCCTATGCCCTGCCCGTTGATGTGGTGAATAGATTGCTTATAGGGAGATGAAGGTTAAACAGAGCTTGACAACATAGAGTAGGAGACGTTCTGTGATTTACGCAAGTAGGCTAAATTGGATCTGTTTGAACTAACCGAGTGCTTGTAGATTTAGGGCTTTTCAACTTCGAAGAATAGATCTGTTTTTTTTTTAGTTGATGGTGGGGAACATGAAGATCGAAACCTGATCTTTACACCTCTCGGAGTTGCCACTTGACATCTATGTCCGACCAATGGATTGGTTTTCAATGCTAGATGTTTGTACTTTGCTGTGCTAGAGATGAGTGAGTCATACTTTTTCACCATGTTAAGAGCAAGCCCGGAATGGTGTGTTCAAAGTGAAGAGAATGAAGACTATGAAGAAACTGAGCTGATCCCTTTTATTGAATGAATCAGTCACGTACAAACAGAGCGTGGAGAAGTATTTATACTGTTTGTACAGAAGAGAACAGTCTTAACAAACTAATAAATGCCGGCTATGCATCTAATAAATCCTAGAATCTACTACTAGAGATAACAAGATAACAAACTAGCTAACTATAAGTCGTTTAAGGTTAAGGCACACTAATTAAGGACAAAATTTATAGTCCAAAATACCCTCAACTTTTTATGTTACTTTTTAATTGTCTGCATTAATAACAATTAGTACTACGGTAATAATTACTACGGAAAATGGATGGAATACTAATTGGTATTCTGGTTTCTAACGTTTCTATTCTGTCCACTATACCTAGTAAATAGGGTTAAATTAGGAAAAATATAGGCATAAATGGACAGAATGACTTACAAATCAAATATTAGTCTATTTTAAAACGACTTATAAAAAAACAGGAGGGAGTATACTCCAACTACCCCTTGACCGCTGTTGAATTTTCTTCGTAGAGGAAATACCCATCTACGAAAACTGTGACTTGTACACCAAGCAAATTCTTAGTAAGCATGTCAGCTAGTTGAAAGGAATTTGAAATGTGATGAACGGTGATGAGACCTTGCTGAAGTTGCTCACGAACGAAGTGACGGTCAAGTTCTACATGCTTAGTTCGTTCATTGAGAACTGGATTGGTAGCAGTGAAGACCGCAAACTTGCTATCATAATTAACAGGAATACGATTCACTTCCTTGACTCCTAGATCATGAAGGAGTCTACTAAGCCAAGCTAACTCAGATGTGACTCTCCTTACAACACGGTATTAAGCCTCTGCAGAAGATAAGGAAAACACAAGCCTGTTTCTTGGACTTCCAAAAGATAAAGGCACCGCCAAACAAAATGTAAAAACCACTTACAATTTGCGAGAAAGAGGCCAAGAAGCCCAGTTTGAATCACAGTAAACCACCAAATCAAACTCAGGTCTGTTGTTCAGTAAAATTCATTTTCAACTGTGCCTTTCACATACCAAAGGACATGAAAAACAACATTCATATGACAACTGGAAGGTTTTGTCAAGAATTGGCTTAACAATTGCACACTAAAACTGAGATTAGGTCGAGAATTAGTGAGATAATTCAGTTTGCCAATTAATTTTTTGTATTCTTCAGGATCAGCAAGTAACTCTCCTTCCTAATACAGAGATTTTGTTCAAACTTCTAGGAGACTAGCAGCTTCTCTGCTAGAACTCATACCAAATTCTTCCAAAAGTTCTATGGCGAACTTGCGCTGAGTAATAATCATTCCTTTTTATGTTCCGAGAAACTCCATGCTCAGAAAGAAATTCAAAGCTCCAAGATCTTTAATTTGAAACATAGCATCCATAGAGGTTTTGACATTAGTGATGGCACTCTCTTTGTCACCACAAATGAGCAGGTCATCTACATAAACTCCTATGTAGACAAATATATTTGTAGTTAGAGTAGAGAGGAGTCATTTCCAAAACTGACAAACCCTTCAGACAGAAGAAAACTTGTCAATTTTGCATACCACTGCCTGGACGCCTATTTCAGGCCATATAAGGACTTGTGAAGTCTGCACACTTTGTTGCTTCCTTCAGCTTGTAACCTTTCAGGTAGTTTTATATATATATTTCCTCATGTAACTCACCATGAAGAAACGTGTTGTTGACATCCAATTGACTGAGATACCAACCTCTTTTAACTGTGACAGAGATCAAGGCTCGAATGGTTGTCATTTTCACAACTGGAGAGAAAGTGTCTGTATAATCTATCCCATGCATCAGAGTGAAACCTCTAACCATCAAACGGGATTTATACCTCTTAAGAGTGCCATTAGCTCTCAGTTTAACTTTATAAATTCACTTGCAGCTTATGGCCTTTTCCCCTTTGGTAAATCAGTGATTTTCCAAGTGTCATTCCTTTCTAGTGCTTAAATTTCTTGTATCATAGCCGCTGTCCATTCTGGACTTTGACTTGCCTGCTTATAGTTCCTTGGCTCCTTAAGGATTTTGGTGTCAGTTACAACATTGATGCCTGCAAAGCTTTGAGAATGAACATGATAATTGTGACAAGGTGTGACTTCTGTTAAAGAGAACATATCCAAGCCATGCTCCTGTTGATCAACCAGACTTATTCTATTAGCCAGATTGTCAATAAAAACATCGTCTCCATCTTCTTTTACTGAACTTTTGCCAACAAAGTAATCTTTTAACCTTGTGGATTGCTGTCTAATTCTTCCTGATCTCCTTATTTCCTCTCTAACAGCGTGAATTTGTGTAGGTTTAGCCTCACTCCTTTCTTCTGTAATAGCAGGAATTTGAGCAGGTACAACCCCATCATGAACACCATCATTATGAATCTGTATATCAGAATCTAACATCAAATTTCCACTGTCTTGAGTAGCATCTGAATTGTTATTATCTTCCGTAGTAGCAGCATTGTTCCTATACTGAATGATGTATTCTTCCGTGTTATCATCTTCAGAAAGATTAGGTAGGAGAAGCTTATCAGAAGTAGGAACTTCTTGTAAGAAAGGAATTTTGATTCATAAAAACCATATCCCTATTGTATGAATTTCCTGTCACTTAACCGAAGAAGCTTGTGCCCTTTACTGATTAAATTAGGACCAAATACACACACTTGTGTGCACGAGCATCAAACTTCCTTTTCTGAACACCCACATTGGTTGCATAAGCAAGACAACCAAATGTGTGTAAGGAGCTGAAATCTGGCTTCTTTCCATATAATACTTCAAAGGGGCTTTTTCCTTGTAAAACGGAAGATGGTGATATGTTTATGACAAATGTAGTAAACACAACAGCTTCTCCTCAGTACTTCAACGGAACTCTTGATTGAAAGAAAACAGCTCAAGTTGTTTCAAGCAAATGTCGATGTTTCCTTTCAAATGTGCCGTTTTGTCGAGGTGTATATGGACAAGATCTTTGATGTACATTACCTAGAGACCTGAGATGGTCTGTGCCTTCTTTAGAAACTCCAAGTTCATATGCATTATTTGAGCGGATAACCTCAATCGTTTTCTGAAATTACCTCTCCATCATAGCAATGAAATCTTTAATGCAGTTAAACACCTGAGATTTATGTCTCATTAGTTTAAGCCATAAAGTTATGCTTTTATCTTCCACAATGCTCATAAAGTATAGACTTCCATCATGATTCTCTTGAGAGCAAGGTCCCTAAACATCAATGTGCACCAAATCAAAACATTCTTCACTGACACTTTGAGATAATGAAACGGTAATAATGTGTCCTTTAGCTTTGCTACAAGCATCACAAGCAAAATCTAAAGGAATATCCTTCCTACTAACTACACCAATATCCAAAAAATTCTGTAAGGGAACATGTCCCAGTTTGTTATGCCAGTACATTACTCCTTTATTAACTATTGAAGTGCTACAGAAGACAATCTCCTTCTACTGTTGTAGTTTATTTCTTTTTGTAAGACAGTTCTCCAGGGCTAGAATGTCCAGATAGTAAAGACCATTTTGTTCTTGACCGATCGGCATCTCAAACTTCAATGTCTGGTCCTTTAATACGCAGTAGCTATCATAAAAAATCATACTGCAATTATATTGCTTCATTAACCTTCTGACAAACAACAAGTTGCATTTGAAGTGTGGAGCAAACTGCAACTCGGTGACAGTAAAACTTCACCGAAAACGATAACATCCTGCAACCTTCCATCAGGCATTGATACACAATGCTTGTTCTTCATCAACCTCTTGTCATCAAATAAATCATCTCTATAGTGAGATGATCTGTAGCTCCAGTATCAATAACCCAAAGATCTCTCCTCTAATTACTATCTTTATTCTTGAAAGAATTAAAACAATAATATGTGGTAACAGGATAGAGTTTACCTACGAAATTGCATGAGGTATTCTCTTCCTTGTGACCAATACTAACCCTCTAAAGGTATCCAACCAATAGGCTCAATTTCTCTTGAGTCATCCCAGGAATAGGAGATGAAGAGTCACTCTCTTCGTGACCAAAAACATTGGATGCCTTCTTATTTTTTCCATGTTTCCATCCATTAGGGAAACCATGCTTTTCATAGCATTTATCCTCGGCATGTCCCTGCTTATCATAGTAAGTGCAAATGATCCTTTTCCCTCTTGTTTTCTCATTCTGTTGCCATCTTAACTATTGTTGTGGTCGATTTCCACCACTAACCACATTAGCGAATGAATTTTCAGTTCCACCTCTCCTTTTCTTGCTACTCTCTCTGTCTCTCTTTGATAAAATGAGAGAGTAAATATTCTCTAGGTTTGGTAGGAGATAACATGAGAATATTTCCTCTAATGTTGACATAGCATTCATTAAGACCCATCAGGAACTATAACACCTTGTCGTCCTCCAAAAGTTTTCGAACTTTCTTAACATATCCACATTTGAAAGACAACAACATAAGCAAGTTTATCCCACACTCGCTTAAACTTGGTAAAATACATGCTAATTGAATCATTTCCTTGCTCTAGATCTCATAACTCTTTCTTGAGATTGAATCTCCTAGTCCCATCGATTTGGTCATACCTGGAAAGAAGACTGCTCCAGATGTCTTTAGCGGTCTGTGTGTAGGGTTGTCAATTTTGAGTTTTGGGTCATGTTTCACCTCAACCCGAAACCGACCCGAACCCGAAACGGGTTATGTTATGTCAACCCAAAACTGACCTGAAGACCTAAAATCAACCCAAACCGACCGGACACCCAAAATCAATCTAAAATCGACCTGAAATTAACCCAAAATCAACCGAAAATTGACTCGAAATAAACCCAAAATTAAAAATATTGTACTATCAATACAAATTCTACACAAAATCACCTAGACAATATAACATAACATATAAAACCATCAAACATAAATGGTTAAATGATTGATATATTTAGGGTTATGGGTTAAAATCGGGTCGGCAGCTCAAACCAAAAACCACCCGAGTTTTTAGTAACCCAACTCAAACCCGACCCAAAAATGTTTTCGGGTTAAAAATTGTAACCCAAACCCGTGTTTTAGCGTGTCGGTTTCGGGTTAGATTTTAGGTTTGTGTCAAGATTGACAGCCCTACTTGTGATAGACTAGGCTTTCGCATATGTCTTTCTCCAAAGCATTCAGTAGCCAAGACATAATAAGGCCATTACTCATATCCCAAGCTTTCGCTTTCATTTCGTCATCTTCAGACTTTATCTATGTTCCGCCAATTATCCCTAACTTGTTCTTCGCCATGAGAGCTATAAGAACTGTATGCTTCACCCAAGCTTGAAATCCTATTCCATTGAACTTGGGATGCCGATGATGTTTTAAGACAAATCTTTTTGTTTGATGATAGCAAACCTTGTATTGTCTATCTAATGCGTTTGTCAAGATTCATGATTCAAATAGACAGGTAAATGAGTGGCTTCGCATGCAAGGCTGCAAGCGCACTTAATCCACGACATGTGCCCAACCAGTCAAGCACCTGTCTGCGAGAGCTCCGTAGAACTTCTAGCACAGACAACCAGTCAGACACCGCATCTCTGATGCTTAAAGATGAAAAACAAAGACAAAAGACTGCAAAGGATCGACACATTCAGATAAGACATATACATCCACATAAGCAACTTGTTCACGACAAGTTCACAACAAAAGGAGAAGATCATTAATGCTCAAGATAACAAAGGCTATCAATGAACATCATTACATAGTCGTAATAAATTCAGAAGAGGGCATTTATGAGCATTTAATGAGCCAGACAGAATCAGCAAGTGGGGCACACAAGTGGTGATCGACCTATCAAGAGGGCTGCCGCCAAACGTGACCAACAATGAGGTGACACGTAGTCCACACGCCTCCAGCTCAAGTTGAAGACTCTCTACAAGTCTAGTGCGGCTGTTATGTGAATAATCGAATCTGTAGTCGACTCCTAGAAGTCTAGAGATTAATAGGACGAGTTACATCCTAACAACCGTGTATATATATGCATTTATCTTATGTAAGCATGCTTGTACGAGAGAAAGAAAGAGATAATATGGGCAAGTGTGGATCAGACTTAGGAGTGTGTGTAAGTGCTAGAGAGTTGGTGAGCTAGTGAGGACTAGGTTAGAGTATCAATACATGGGTATTTGATAGGACGACAGGTCGGGGAACGGTCGGTGAACCATAGGCCGATAGTCAGGAGAGGGTTGACGACTTTAGGGGTAAAGTCAAAACTGTCCCGGGAGTCCGTGTGTGGGGCAAGGGAGGTTGAGTGAATTTCGTTTGTGTAAATTCTCAATCAAAATGTGTTTTCCAGTTTAAAAGTTGCCTCTCATTTATCAAGTTTTATTAGAGTCCACGATACGTCCACGACACGTCAGGGACGCATCAGGAGCGCTTGCGAGTTTCAATTGGTATCAGAGCGGGTCTCTTCTAGAAAGCTAACTGCTTTGGAAGACGATCAAGATGTCTCATGCAAGCATTCTAGCAGCAGAAGAAGATCTGCACCGAATCGACCACCACTCTTTAATGGAGACAACTACACTCACTGGAAGATTAATATGGAGTTTCATATCAAGTCTGACGATCCAAGAATGTGGAGGGTGATAACACATGGAGAGTACACCTTCCGGAATCCTCAAGGACAAGACATATCTATCGACAACATTACGGATGAGCAAATCAAGAAGCTGGTATTCAACGCTCGAGCTGTAAGAATACTTCACTCTGCACTGCTACCTGAGCAATACTCAAAGATTGCTTCAGCTAAAACAGCCCAAGAGATTTGTAAAACTCTGGAGGTCACCTATGAAGGGAATGATGAGATAAAAAAACTCGCATTGAGTTGCTACTCATTCACTGGGAGCTATTCAAGGAGGAAAAAAAGGAGAGCATTTCTGAAATGCATGCAAGGTTCACTAAGCTGATCAATGAAATGTTGGTACTTGGAAGAACTATCTCTAACGAGGATCAAATTCGGAAGTTCCTCAGATCTTTTCCTGCCTCCTTTGATAGCAAAGTCAATGCCATGCAAGAAGTGCATGATCTCTCCAAGATGTCTCTGGCAGACATGCTAGAATCACTAATGGCTTTCGAGTTATAACTACAACACAGAAACTCGGAAAGCTCATCAAGAGATAAAGGTAAAGGCATAGCCCTTCAAGTAGCTGAAAATGAAAGGTCCGAGTCAAGAGACGACAATGATGAAATGGTCCTCTATGCTAAGAGGTATGTTCGAAAGTTCATAAGAAATAAAATGAGGAAAGGCAAGGAGTCCAAGGAGTCGGATGATCAGAGGAAAAGCAATGACAAGTGTTTTGGGTGTTCAAAACGCGGACATCATATCAAAGATTGCCCTCAGTGATCACGAGAGGACAACGACAGGGTCAAGAAGGTTGTACGATGATCATTCAACAAAGGACCAAAGAAGGAAGCCTTCGTTGCCGCATGGGAGATTCTGAACAGAGTAATGACAATCAAACCTCAGACAGCGACACCTCAGAAGAAGAGAAGGCTCACCTATGCCTTGAAAATGTGTGCTTGATGGCACAAGGCAATGATGTCTCAGAATCAGAAGGAGAAGAAGAACAACATAAGGTAAACTATTCTAAACTTAGAAGGAGAATTCAAAAGGCTGGACTTCTAGGACTTAGAAAGTTTTCTCTTTTATTAGTTGATCACCTAGAGGCATTAGAAACTGAAAACGATGAACTTTTGGAAGAAATGAAAAATTAAGAAAAACCTCGGATAAAAGCAAGGTAGATAATCTCATGAGGGAACTCATGAAATTACAAAGAGATTATAGTGAAATTCTCACCGTTCATGAAAAGTTGAAGTATGAAAAACAACCTGAAATCGATGAATTGATTGTTGCTCTTAACACTAAAGAAAAGGAACTAGCTACCATCAAAGAAAAATATTCTAAGATAGATGTTGTTTCTAAGACACCCATGAGGAGAAGCAAACGACAGGTCGGATGCCGGTCAGAGACCAGTCGTAGAGATGTCTGCAGCTTATGCAGACAACCCGGTCATCATGAATCCAATTGCCATAAAACGAGTTTTATGAGGCATTGGCAACTCTAGAAACTAGGACTAAAATGGGTAGTCAAAAATGATCTTAGAGTATTAAATGGTGGAAATGGGTCCAACCTTTCTATGGACCCTAACCCCACACCACTAACGTGTTAAGTGCAGAATCGAGTGAGAATGGACCCCTGCTGGTACATCGACAGTGGGTGCTCTAAACACATGACAGGAGACAAAAGAAGTTCTTCTCACTCGAACCAGCAAGCCAAGGAACCGTTTCCTTTGGCGACAACAAGAAAGGAAAATCATCGGTGTAGGTAAGGTTGGTATTACATCTGACTATGTCATAGATAATGTAAATCTAGTTCATGGTTTAAAATTCAACTTGCTTAGTGTTTCTCAAATTTGTGACAAAGGGAATTTAGTTCACTTATATCCTACACATTGTAGCATAGTAAGTCAGAACAATGGCAAAGAGTTGTTAAAGGGAAAAGGTGTAAAAATATTATGTAACAAGCTTAGAGGATATTGACAGTCCAAATTTCCATGCTTGACTGCTTCAATAGATGACTCTACTCTATGGCACAAAAGACTAGGGCATGTTAGCACTTCTTTACTAAGAAAACTTGTCAAGAAATAGTTGGTAAGAGGTCTTCCTGAGATTAATGATCTTTCTAAGACCAATCTTGTGATTGCTTGTGTTAGAAGCAAATAGACCAAGACTTTTTTTAAATCAAAGAACTCAGTTAGTACATCCAAACCACTTGAATTATTCCACATGGACTTATGTGGACCTATGAGAGTCAAAAGTTTTGGAGGAAATTGGTATGTGTTTGTAATTGTTAATGATTACTCACGGTTTGTTTGGACACTCTTTTTTGCTTCCAAAGACGAAGTCTTTGAGAAATTTCAAAGCTATGCAGGAAAGTCCAAGTACAACTCAATCTTAAGATCAAGACTCTTCGGTCTGATCATGGGTCAGAATTTGAGAATCAACAATTCATGGATATGTGTAAGCAACATGGGATTAGTCACACATATTCAGCACCAAGAACACCCCAACAGAATGGGGTAGTTGAGCGAAAGAACAGAACACTACAAGAGGTAGCCAGAGCCATGCTATTGGGGAGCAATCTTCCTCAAGTCTTCTGAGCAGAAGTGGTGGCGACTGCATGCTACATCACAAATAGAACGCTCATACGACCGATCCTCAACAAAACTCCTATGAGTTAATTAAGGGAAGAAAACCAAACATAAGTCACTCAGGACATTTGGTTGTAAATGTTATGTCCACAACAATGAAAAGAGTCCCCTTGGAAAGTTTGATGCCAGAAGTGACGTGGCCATCTTCCTGGATACTCTGAAAGAAGCCGGGCATACAAAGTATACAACAAAAGGACACTGAAGGTGGAGGAAAGTGTGCACGTAGTCTCTGATGAGGCTGACGCACACAAGGTCAAAGAATCTGATGAAGATAAAGAACTTGGATTCAATCTAGTTGATCAAGATCACCCCAAAAATGAATCACCGACTGAAGAAAACTTGCCCGACAGATCAGCGACAGGTCAACAACAGGTTGACGAAGGAAACAATGATGTCGAGAATCCTCTCTCTACATCAACCATTCATCAATCTCGTGCTTTGTACAAGATCCTTTAGTTTTGATGATAACAAACCTTGTGTTGTCTATCTAATGCGTTTGTCAAGATTCATGATTTCAGATAGACAGGTGAATAAGTGGCTTAGCACGCAAGGTTGCAAGCGCACTTAAGTCATGAGTGGCTTAGCACGCAAGGTTGCAAGCGCGCTCAATCCACGACATGTGCTCTACCAGTCGGGCACCTGTCGGTGAGAGCTCCGAAGAACTTCTAGCAAGACACAAGCAGTCAAGAACCACACCATCACATATCTCTTACATCAGACATTAAACAAGGACCAAACGGAGTTAACAACATCGACAAACTCACTCCGATTATTCACAACCACACAAACAACTTGCTCATGACAAACACACGACAAAAGGTGTATCTCATTAATGTGCAAGATAACAAGATAAACAAAGGCTATTGATGAACATCATTACATAGCCGTAATACTTCAGAAGAGAGCTTTATGAGCATTAATGAGCCAGAAAAGTTCAGACAAGTTGAAGTGTGCAAGTAGTGACCGACCACTTGGGAGACGCGCCGCCAACTTGCCCATTCACAAGGCAACGCGTGTGATGGTGGCTCCAAATCAAGTTGGAAGAAAATCTGCAGTAGGGTGCGGCTATTATATTCGTAGAAGAATGAGTATTCTACTCTTAGAGTCTATAACTCCTAGGTGGTTAGTTGGCATCTCAACTAACTTGTATAAATACGTGCTTTAATGTTCCTTGTAACATAAGCCCTGTACGAGAGAAAAGATAGAGATAATCTGGACAAGTGTGGATCAGACTTAGGAGTGTGTGTAAGTGCTAGAGAGTTGGTGAGCTATTGAGGACTAGGTTAGAGTATCAATACATTGGGTATTTGATAGGACGACAGGTCGGGGAACGGTCGGTGAACCATAGGTCGATAGTCAGGAGAGGGTTGATGACTTTAGGGGTAAAGTCAAAACTGTCCGGGAGTCCGTGTGTGGGGCAAGGGAGGTTGAGTGAATTTCGTGTGTGTAAATTCTCAATCGAAATGTGTTTTCCAGTTTAAGAGTTGCCTCTCATCTATCAAGTTTATTAGAGTCCACGATACATCCACGACACATCGGGGACGCATCAGGAGCGCTTGCGAGTTTCATAAGGGCATATAAACGTCGTTATACTCCATGAGTCGGCTGTGGTCTGAACTATGTCGACTCTCAATCTTGGCAAACCTCGCCGCAGATGGGACAAGTGGTGGTATTCACCATCAGACGACGACAAATACCAGGGAAGTATTCATAGATCCAGCATTGCAACATTTTAAAAACTTTTAGTACTATTATGACAATTTTAATTGTACATGCAAGGAAATAAAGTTGTTCCAGATTGATACCTGCAGTAGGGTAAGACACCCAGCGATGGTATTCGTCTCAGCACGAGAAGAGACACCGAACTATCTGTAGAGATATGAGAGTGGAGCAACACCCCACGCGTAGTATGAGATGGTGTAGATGTCCTGTAGGGGCCAGCAAGTGTAGGGGCGCATCCTGTCATTCCCCTTGTCAGGGAATAATGTGCAACCAAGCAAATAGAACAAATAGCCATGAGCCTCGCAAGCGTACATGGCATCTGCGTGGCCACACCACTCCCTAACCCTACTGTAGGGGACGCCACCCTTGTGGTACCACCTCTGCTCCTTCACCACATTGACTGAAGGAAGGTCTACCACCTCAGCGAGTGCAGCCAGCGCATGGTCCAAAGTCAGCTCCGGCGGTGCTGCACCTCCACACAACTCCTCAGGGGACTCAAATACAACAACTCTCCCCTGAATCAATACTCTCATAATGTGATAGACGTCATGCAGAGTGATCGTCATCTCACCAAAAGGTAGGTGGAAGGTGTTGGTGTCCAGTTGCCACCTCTCCACGAAAGTAGATATCAACGCCAAAATCAAAATACCTGTGGGAGCAGTCGAGAAGATGTGCTAACCCACTGTTTCTCACTACCTCCGTATTCCTCCTCCCGTGGTAAAGGATATTAGCATGCTACTTTTCCAGTAAAGGGCCTCTAGGTACAAATGTCAACATCCATGATCCTAGAGATATATCGATTCTATAAGTTTATTATGTGCTATCTAATGTTTTCATACGTTTTTATAAGTCTACATATTTAGGTTAATAACATTAAAGAACGAAAGTTCGAGATACATACCACTCCTTGCCACACATCAAGTGCAACATGTCCACCAAAGCTTCGTAGCAGGCTGACATCTGAAGGACCACCTGCAATCGGGACAGACTCCGGAGTGATGAACCAATCGGTGGGTATCCGACCCTCAACTGGTGCCTCTCCTCGACCGGCAGCAGGTGCAGCAGGAAGGGCTAACTGATGTCCAGCCGTTTGCTGGTCCACATCATCATCATCATCGGTGTCGTCATCACCATCAGATATGAACCGCCTTCTCGTTGACTCAAACTCCTGATGAATAGGAGAAAAACGAGAAGCAGCTGCAGGGTGAGAAGATGAGGCAGCAAGTGACCGTGATGCTGATGGTCGGTCTGCAATGCTCTTGTACCGCCTCTCCGCCTCCATTTGTTGCCTCGCAGATCGTGTCACCTTTTTCTCTTGGCCTTCGAAGTAGAATAATCTGCCACCGCTTTTGTTTGTCCTTTCAGTTCATCTGTAAAAAAATGGCATCAAAACAACGAAATCAGTCAAAACGGTCCATTTTCACTGGTCTGAAACGGATCGTTTCAGTAAATGTCCACAACGGACGGGATGAAGAGACGTCCACAACGGACAAAATTATAACTTCCCGAAACGAACGGTATTGACTCGTTGGCAAAATGGACCAATATTGACTGCTCGTAAAACAATTTGACTTCTGATTCATGTAAATTAGTACTAAAACTAATCCTAATCATACAATAACATAAACAATGACAGATGCGTGAAAAATGATACCTTAAACGTGGGAAATGGTGTTCGTCTGAAAGAGAGCGTTTGAGAGGTTTTGGAATGTTAATTTTTCACGCAAAATGAGAAATGAGCGCGTGGATAGAAACAGAGTGACTGGGGGTATATATATACTCGTTTTTTTGCGACTGTGAACTCTAGAATACTGACTGCATGTTGGTGACTACGAAATTTTAAAATTTGGCCGTATTTTAATAAAATGACTGCGGAAACCAAAAAGCTGACTGCAAAACACAGGCGAGTTACTGGAATGAAGTTCCGAGAACATATTGTGATTATTATGTTAAAAATACTTGGAATTTGATTGGTTCTTTGTTTGGTTGTCAGAATAATGATATGAATAGATTTGGAATAAAGGACATATGTTACTAATATATCACTGATAAGTAACACATTATTATTATTTTTATTGGTATTATTATTATCATTAGTTGTACATTAAACTATAAATTTTAGTTTAATAAATTAAATTGAGAGTTTGTAAAAATATATTTGATAAATAATAATTGATAAATACTTTTCATAATTATAAGAAACCTAAAAATAAGTTAATAAATTATTTTAAAAAATCCTCTTAATATAATGGATAATATTAAATTGATACTATAATTGTAAACTTGTAGTTATTGAGCATGTAGAATGTAAAATAAAACATTAAACATATTATATATTAGAATACATCTAATATGTATGTGATTAATATAAAATAGTTTCTTTACGAAGTGATCCCATATTAAAAGCGGATAAGAAGACATTTAAAAATATTACTAATGATTCAAATTTTATAAAACATTCTACACAAAAATAATAATAAAATAAGTATGTAAAATTTTCACACCTTCAACCCTAGTACTCTGGATCAAAGTAAATAAATACTACTATAATTTATTCAAAACAAAAAGATAAATGGTAATTGCTTAGCTATGAATTGGAAGAAGAACAAATTAACAGAAAAACTACAAGACAAAAAAGGAAATAAATAAATATTTATACATATATATATATATTGGTGGAAAATTTGTAAATATTTGTATATAATGATAATTACCACGTCTAAATAACTCATTTGGAATTCCAATCCCTACTTTTAAAACAGGGAATACTATCCAAGAAAAGGTTTATAAATTCAAATTCCTTTAACCAATAGTGTAATTATTTCAAATCCATAAGTTATAATTTCAAGACCTCCTATTTTAAAGGTCTACAACTCTAATCCAGCTATTATATAAGCGGTTTTACAATAACAAGGTACACCTTTGAACAATTTTCATACTTAATTTGAACAACCATTATCTAATGTTGAACAACCTTTATAATAACGAACAATCAATACATTAACTTAAACAACTTTTGAAAAATGAATGGTTGCTAGTAGGACCGGATCTATTTGTCTACAACTCGTCCTTACCAGACATAAAAAAAGGGAAAATTCATGAGATACCCCTATTTTCTTTCGTAATTCACAATAACCCTGTGATTTTCGTAATTTAACTTTAAACATGCTTAAATGTTGTCCAAAATTGATGAAACTTTACATGGACGATGCTAAAGTGTTATACTTTGGTCCAATATCAAATTTGAAGTTTTTAAGCTCACATGTGACCTGTGGGACCCAATGAACAGTCACATATTCATTGGGTCCCACAGGTCACATGTGAGCTTAAAAAGCTTCAAAATTGATATTGGACCAAAATATAACATTTTAACATCGTCCATGTAAAGTTTCATCAATTTTGGACAACATTTAAGCATGTTTAAAATTACTAAAATCACGGGGTATATTGTGAATTAAGAAAGAAAACAGGGGTATCTCATGAATTTTCCAAAAAAAAAAAAATTAAGACGGGTCAGAGGGTAATTTTACTTGTTTCTGCTTGGCTCGATCTCCGGCTAAAACTGTCGTCTCTGTTGTCGCTTTATTGAAAGACCAACTGATGAGTGTTGGAAGTTCGCCGCTGCTTCTATTTCTTATCCTGCAGCGAGGGACCCAGAAAGGAAGAGACAGAGAGCGGAATAGTGAGAGGGGAAGAAGCGGGGTGGCAAATATGAGAGGCGGAGTGGGATTCATCGGCAGACCTCCGAGCACACCAATACGTCCCGTCTCCGTCTGCAAGATTAGAGCACAATGCTTTGCTTCTCCCTCTGGTATGTAGCTATCGGGAGAAAGAAGATTCATAATTCTCAGCTCAAATGTTCTTTCTTTTCTCATCATCAGCTGCTTGCTGCCAGTTTCATTTGTATCCATCTGTTTCCGTTATCTCAAAGATGAATTTCTTTCAGTGATAAAATCCAAGTATTCAACTGTTCTATTCTTTTCCCTTTTCTTGTTTTTGGCCACCTTAATTTTGTTTTGGCTGCGATTAATGGAGGCTGTAGAAATCGAACAATCAGTTTCTGAAAATGTAAGTTGTGCTAATGGCTTAACTTCTTTTGGTGGCGAGTTCCTGAGGAAATGCATGTCGCTGCTCCTTTCCTTGTTTGCAAACTGTTAATGGAAGGAAGGAAGCTTCAATTGAATCAGATAGAGCCAATACTCCAAATATCCAATACAAGATAAACATTTAGTCCTTAGGGTTATAGACTGAACATCTGGACAAGGCAATAATGAAATTGGATACTCAAATGTGGTTGGGAGTAAAGGTCCTTACTACCAGGGTAAAAAAAGACTTGCGTGCTGGAATATTCAATCTAGTCGGGATAATGCTATCATAGTTCTACATGCGTGCCAAACTATGCTGGATCGTTCCATGTGAAGATCTCTGCATGGGGAAAGAGACATTGCCTCTTTCTTATATAATTTAGGATAGAAAACTGATCTTTCGTGGAACTTGTAGGTCACACTTCATTCATTAAGGACATAGCATCAACCCAATCTCCAGAGCATCTTCCTCACTTGCTGAAAGTCTTGCAAGCAAGAGGTACTCCATTGCTAAAAGCCTGGGCCATCTCCTCCTGTGTCTGAGATTGGGCATGTACTGTATTCTAAGCTTTTGCCTTGCTGATTTCTTGTACCTTATTTCGTTTATGTAGTTATAACAGCTGTTGCGAGAATCAATCATGTTTCGCTGTTGAAATAATCTGACACTTTCAGTGTTCAGCACTCTTATTGGCCTTTAGCTGTTTAAATAATTGACAATTTTATTGTAAGTATTAATGATTATCTTGCAAAAGCAATGCCACAAGTAAGTTACTTCATTACCTTAGTGATAGATAATGATAATAGTCCATTTGACGTACTTCAATATGGAAATTTGCTTTCATTGGGCAGAACTTTATAGATAAAACAATGGAATGCAATATATTGTTATCACTTTCATCCAGATCGAATAATTGTTCAACCATATAGCATACTTACATCACCCATTCCTCTGGTCTTACAGTTAGATTTATATTGGCATCTCTCTTCTTACACGCCTGGTTTAAAACTTGTGTTACAACTGACAAGTGACAACCAATAAACACTGCTTTCCGCATGCTAATAGGTGAAACTATCATTTCCCCTGGAGCAAAGCATGGTTTAGTTCCCCTTGCTATTCCACTGTCAGAAAATTTGTCAGGTCAAATACTCAAACTCATTCTTTGGGTTCTAGCCAGGGTCCGCTTTTTCTAAATTACTTTAGAATCATGTATACTTTATTTACTTTGCTATTAGGTAATATAACCGCGTTGCTGAGATGGCCGACTGCTCCTCCTGGGTAAAGATACATAAATATACTGCCATATTTTGCTACCTGTTCCATGCTAATACATGCAATTAAAAGACATAAGCTAATTTTAGAGAGTTTTTCTCCCATATAGATATGGAGAGTCCTATTGTTGTTCAGTTCAATTTGTGGGGACTCACCACTTTGTTTCTCATGTTAATCCCACAGGATGGAAATGCCAGTTGTTCAAGTTGGAAAGCATTGGGTGTGGCTTTTGGCCAAGAATGTAATAAGTTAAACCTGATAAAGCATCTAAATTCATGTGCGTGTATGGACTTCTATCTATATCCACTTGGCACGCCATGTAGATTTTATTCCTAAGATTTACTGAGCCCTTACTCTCACTTCATCATTGTCTATCATTGAACATTTTGTGAGGTAAATTTGATCTCTCTATCTGAATGTCTTTTTGAGTCGTAGGTAGATCAATATGTGCATAGAATTTTGGTCGAGGAAGATGCTGGGAACCTGGATGGAAATGGAAATCTTTTGTTTCATGCTTCTTCTGAGGCGGGAAGAAATTGTATAGAAAAGGTGATTTTGCTGAATCTCGAATGGCTAACCTTGATGCGTATCTTCTGAAAAAGGTTAGTAAAAAGTTGCATTTATAGTTATGTAGGTGAGGTGTCAAATACAGTGAGGTGTAGTAAACGGCTGAATTTGTGAAGTATAGATTCTTCTCCTTTCAGGTGGGATTATTTCCTGATGTCTTGGAGTCAAAAGTGAAGAGGCACTTTGAGCAAGGAGATGATGTAAAATAAAGATCATAACATTAACTTATCTACTCACTCTTTGAATATCTATCTTGCTTGCCTGTTGTGTCAAGTGATATATGTGGTTTTGTTGATGATATCCTTTCATTATGGTTGTCAAGGTTTCAGCTTTGATAACCGGAGAATTCTACACCAAGAAAGATCACTTCCCAGGATTTGCACGGCCCTTTGTGTTTAACGCCCAAGTTATGCTCAAGTTTGTTAAACTATCCTTTTCCAGTTGCAGCTTTTAATTAGATGGTCTGATTTCTCTTCTGTTTTGATGATTTGTCATCATTATTGAAGAAGGTCTCATCTTTTTACAGGGTCGGACGTGTTACTGAAGCCAAGGATGCTGCACGGCTTGCTTTGAAGTTGCCATGGTGGACCCTGGGTTGCCCATACCAGGCATTTTCTCGCTATGACTGTTGTTTTACTGCATTGTACTGCAAATGACATTCCTACATTTACCGCAAATAACAGTCTCACTCATGATGTCTCTAACCAGGAAGTGGCCGGTATTGCTCAGTGGGAAGACGAGCAAATTGAGTACATCAGAGAGAAAGTGACTGAAGAAGGTAGACAGGAAGATCTTAAGAAAGGCAAGGAACCTGGCCAGGTACCTCATCTGATGCTCCCTTTGTCTTGACAAGTCCTTTACGTTTAGGTACTCAAGCTCAGAAGAAAGAAGAAGACTATTTAGTATTTGATCAGATTATCACCCTAGCTTTGAGTCTCGAATTGTATACTTCTGTTTTTTTCAATCATCCAAGTTTCCTTGGTCTTACAAAATGTCAGGTTGCATTGGACGAGGCTGCGTTTCTGTTGGACTTGGCCTCCCTTGACGGGTCTTGGGATGATTGTTTGGAGCGTGTTGCAGGATGCTACCGTGAAGCTGGGCTGGATGAAATTGCTAGGTTTGTTGTGTATAGAGATTGATTAATATTTCTTGTCATCTGAGTCTACCATTGATCACCATGATCTCAAAGAATTGCACAGCTGAACTCTTCATACATTTTTTGTAAGGCGGCATTTTACTGGCAGTGAGGGGGTAACATTATGGGAAGATACGTTTATTTCAGCTTTAGTACGATTAAGTCCCCTGTCGCCAGGCACATCTTCGGAGCTTTAATCCAACTCAGGTTGTGCTGTGTTCATTGTGTAATGTGGGAAAGCTCAACACAGGTTTGCTGTGTTTTTTGCGTGTAACGTGGGTCTGAGTAACTATAGTAACTTCTGGACTTAACATGTGACACTTAGAAACTTCATCAATCTCTAAAAAAGAGCAACTGCTGGTAGGTTAGAAGAAAGTGGATTCTGGCAAACTGATAAAGACTCCAGAATAGTCTAGGGCCCCATTCTTTTGAGGTACTATGAAATGAGATTATTTGATTAGCTTACTTTTTCTGTCTGTGGATCATATACTTCAATTATCATAGAAGAGAAAAACTCTTATTACTTTTTATAACTTTAAAGCTACCAAAATCATTTGCAAAAGAATGGGGCTATTTGGGAGCAATCGATGGTTTTTTTTTTAATGGAGCAATTGATTGAAAGATTGTTAATATCAGTTACTCTGTACTCGTTAGTAAGGAAAAAATATGATGGCACCGAATTCAGTTTCATGTTAATATCATATCAAGTTTTTATTTTTTCTCTTACCTACTTTTTATAACGTTTATCAGCTATCAAATTCATCTCGTAAAATAATGGGGTTATTTGGGAGCCATCGATGGTTTTTTTTAACAACGTTCTGAGCTACATCTGGATATAGTTATGTTGGTTACATATGGGGTAAGTTTTGTAATTTAGAAGAATTATGAGGGAGACAGGGAGGGATGCACGTGCGTGATTGTTTTTTTTTTTTTTTAAAAAAAATTTCTTTCTTTATCACAAAAACTTTAAATTGTTGTAACTTTTAATATCTAAGTCCAAAATGAAAAAAATTATATCATTTGTTCATCTAAATTCAAGCTCTCCAAAATAAGACCAGTCATGGATATATTTTGACAACTTAAAAAAATTATTTTTACATGTATAGTGCACAAAACGTAAAAGAAAACTTGTACAGATAGTCATATAAACCTGTACAAATGTTCATTAAAACATGTACATCCACACGTAAAGACATGTACATCCTCGCATTAAAAATATACAGATGGTCACATAAATTTGTACGAATCATCAAATATGTACATCCTTAGATTAAAATCTGTACATATAAGGGAGAAAACTTGTACAAATGACCATACAAACATGTACATCGTCACATTAAAACATGTACATTCTCACATTAAAATATGTACATTCTCACATTAAAGTATATAACGGCTTCCAAATAGATTACCCTAACCCCACACACCCTAAAACCTACCCTATGAAAAAAAAACGTCGAAGGCATTTTTAGGGTTTGTAGTGGCGGATTTAGGGTGTTGAGTTAGTTGCTACAATGTAAAGTATAGAACAGTTTCCAAATAGATTACCCTCCCCCCCCCCCCCCCCCAAAAAAAAACACCCCAAAACCCACTCTAGGATAGCTAAAAAATGTCGAAGGCATTTTAGACCCTAAACCCGCTACCACAAACCCTAAAAACCTATCGAGTTAGTTGCTACAATATAAAGTACAGAACAAATTCCAAATAGATTACCCTACTCCCCCCCCCCCCCCCCCCCCCAAACACCCAAAACCCACCCTAGGAAAGCTAAAACGTCGAAGGCATTTTTAGGGTTTGCAATTAGACCCTAAACCCGCTACCACAAACCCTAAAAACATGTCGAGTTAGTTGCGACAATATAAAGTACAGAATAAATTCCAAATAGAATACCCTACCCCCAAACACCCCAAAACCCACCCTAGGAAAGTTAAAACGTCGAATTCACCACTTATTACTTAATGAATCATAATATCAATTTTAATGAATCATAATACAAATTAATGAATCATATTATCATTTTAGTGTATTGGTATAATCTAATTTTTTTTTAAAAAAAGTTGTTAAAACATATCCATGATTGGTCTTGTTTTGAAGAGCTTGAATTTAGGTGAACAATGATATGATTTTTTTTTCATTTTGGACTTATATATTAAAATTACAACAATTTAAAGTTATTGTTATTTAAAGATAAAGATAAAGAAAAAGAATAAATGAAAAAAAGGAAAAAATAAAAAAAAAGGAAAAACAGTTACAGAAGCACGCTACGCGCGTGAAAAACAAAAAAATGAAAAAAAAATCCACATTGTGCTCCTTCTTTCTTTTCCGTATTTCACTCTAGGATGTAGCTAGGATGGCTACAACCACCTGTAGCCAAAATTTAGCTTTTTTAATGAAGCAATGATTGAAATGATTGTTAATATCAGTTTTTCTGTATAGTAAAATAGTACTCGGAAAAAATATGATGGCACCGATGACTTATATTTATTGATTCGCGGTTTGGTTTGTTTTGTGTTGCTATGAGTGTGATATTGTTTGTTTGTTGTTTTTTAATTGAAATAACCCTCCCCAGATAGATTAGTCAAAAGTACGTTAACAATACAAATCTGGATATCTTCATACCACACCACTTCATAAGATTTCGTTCGTCCTCGGTTCGTTAGAACATGAGCCTCTATATTTCTTGTCCTATCCACATGTGACCAAGAGTTAGAAAACAAACGAGAGGATTGCTTGCAAGACCAAAGCAACATTTGTCCTAATGTCCCCTTCATCCTTTAGAAAGTTTATATTAGAGAGACAATCTGAATAAAAATGGACAACGGAACACCATGAGTAATTGCAACATCAATATTGAAGAGAATACCCTTTGCTTCAATCACCTGCGGTGCCTCGGGCAACTGAACATTAGCTATGTCAACTATGAAATCGTCCCATTCAAGTCTTTGCAAATAGCTCATATACATGAGCCATCGTGCGATTTATTGCCGACAACAAAAACTTGAATAACATTTTGAACGGGAGTGTCCTCCTTTATTGTCTGACCACTTGATGAGCTAACTGAGAATGTTGTTTCTTGGAAAGATTCTGCCTATTCATTCCTTGACTCATTGATTGGGCTCAGTCATGCTAATTGGCACTTTGTAAACCACACCTTCCAAAGAATGTAAGAAGCTTCTCCAGTACAAACTAAGATCATCCACCCCCGAAAGGCATTGTGCTCGGAGATTTCTTTTGGTCTTACAAGGCCTTATATGGACCACCACTCCTTGATTTCCATGCTATGAAGGAAAGCATGAGTATATTTTCATACGCTTCGCAAACACCATTCAACCGGATCACTGCAACAGTAATAAAAAATAAGGACACAACATGGAACAATAACCTGTAATAACTTCCATGCAAAAAGATGAATTCTTTGAGAAAATGTGCACTTATAGATCCGTTTCATAGATGAGCCAATCAAGCTCTTATAAGAAGCTGAATCCACATTGTTAGAATTAATCGAGCAAGCTAGATCGTATGTTGACTATACCGTGAATTGACCATTTCTCGTCCCACCCCAAAACCACCCATCCTACTGCAATAATCTAGGAAGGATTGTCCGAAGGATTAGATCAGCGTCCTCTAGAGTAAACCAACTCCTAATGTGTTCCTCATTCCAAGATCGTTCCCCTTCTTCAATCAACCATGAAACGCGCCCATGATCTCGTGCATTGGAAGGTAAGCTCCACTCCTAAGACTTCCCTCTTTTCTTCAGCAGCCATCGGCCCGCAAGCCTTATGGAAGTATCATCCCCTACCACCCTTCAAGCGCCCACTCTGATCAGATTGAGCACTCCCCATAATGATCTCCAAGCTGAACTAGGACGTGCCCCCAACTTTGGCATTTAATATACAACAATTTCCAAGTATTTGGCTGTGAGCACACGAGACATCAAAAGATTCGGATCTTGTAATATTCCTCGACATTGTCTAGCAAGAAGGGCATAACTGAAACAACGTAAATCATGAAATCCTAGCCCACCATCATCCAACTTTTACAAAGCACATCTCATTTACGCCAGCTGATTCCTTTGTGACTTAGAGAACCCAACCACCAGAACTTCCTTATGATACTTTGTATTTCTCTAATAAGAGATAAAGGCAGCTATATAACCCCTATTACATATGATGGAATAGCTTGATGAACGGATTTTATAAGAATATTTCAGCCCGTCTGAGACACCATTTGTTCCCAACTTTGTACTCTTTTGTAAATTCGATCCCTGATGTATCTAAAGATATGATTTTTATGCCTGCCAACTGAGCTTGGATAAGCCAGATAAAGACCCAAATCCATCACTTTCTTTACTTCTAGAGTTTTAGAAATCTTCTGTCTAATATTATCAGTCAACTCTGCTGAAAACATGAGCCCTGATTTGGTTATATCAATGCTTTTTCCCACTGCCTCTCGAAATTCTTCAATAATATTAAGACTCATAATAGCACTAGCATTAGCTCGACCAAAGACCACACAATCATCAGCAAAGAATAAAGTTGGTGACATCAAAGCTCAGCCCTCGATAAGTTATACCTTTGCTCTTGAGGAAGTAGCTTATACGAAGGCTTGATGAAAGAGCTTCCATACAACAAACAAACAAAAACAACGATAGAGGGTCACCCTGCCTCAACCTCTCGAAGGAATAAAAGTATGCCCTGGGTGTATATTGATTAGCACCAAAAAGGAGACCGAAGAAGTAATACAATTATCCACTAATTTGACCCATTTGTAATGAAATCACATACTCCTCAGAACATCCACGATAAATGACCACTCTACTCTCACCTTAGCCGTATCCAATTTAAGGGTGAAATACCCTTTCGTTGATACTTTCAAAGTCTTCATCGAGTGAATAAATTCAGGAGCTATAATGATATTGTCAAATATCAAACATCCTGGAACAAAGGCCCCTTGATCCTCAAAGATTAAAAATTGCATCACATACCTTATACGATTGACGAGAAGCCTTGAGATAACCCTGTACAGTGTGTTGCATAGAGAGATGGGGTGAAAATATTTCATGGCATTTTCTTTTGTCTTTTTTGATATAAGCACAATATGAGTTTGATTTAGAGCAAGAGGCATAGTGTTTGTGTTCAAGACTAGCAAAACAGTATCAACAAAGTCCTCCTCCGCAATATCCTAGTATGACTTAAGAAAAGTACCATTTATATCATTCGGACCCGGGGTTTGGTTTGGGTTCATATCACACAAGGCAAGAAGCTTCCTCTCTACTATAATCTCGACCAAGTTGATCATGGTGCTACAACAGAACTCTATTCTCAACACAAGTGAGGAGGTGAGGGTTGGAAGTAGGTTGTGTAGTTTGAAACAAGTCAATAAAGTAATTTTAGACGAACCTCCTCTTCTCCATCCCAGTTTGCACATTCCTACCCTGTTATCCACCAGTTCATGGATTGTATTCTTTCTTTTTCTAGCCTGAACTTTATTAACAAAAAGGTAGTGTTTCGATTACCTTCCTGAATCCATCGTTGCCTAGATCGATGGACCCATCTCGTCCTTCTCAAAGGAGAAGATAGTCTAACTCTCTATTCAATTGTGTCTACAGCGCTGTTGCGAATGGATGAAGTTGAACTAATTAATTTCATCTTTAAGTTTTATAATCTACATTTCTATGTTCGCATCTTTTACTCCCCCACGCTTTATGCGCACAGTCACTTTTACCAAAATTGTCAACATAGCCACCTCAACCCTTCATACCACTCCAAATATTGTGAACAAGTTGACGACACTCTGGTTTACTGGCCAGTAATTCTTGAATCCGAATAACGGTTGACCCCTTTGTGTAGCGGTTGAGTGGCCAATTTGATTGGTCTATGATCTTCAACCCCATTGGAGATGAAGATTTCAGGCATGCAGAAACACTTGCAACCACCCAAAGTGGCCATAAATTGATCTAATCAATAGCTAGTATTTTTATACCCCTTCTTCTGTTGGTGCAAGTGAAGATGTCTCCCACAAAACCCAAATCAATCAGCTCACATTGGCTCAAGCAGTTATGGAAAGCCAACATGCGCCCCCGATTCGTTCACCTCCGCCTTTTTGCTCGTATCCATCTAAAAGTTCATTGAAATCCCCAAAGACAGTCACGGATGAGAGAAAATACTTCAAAGAGTATGGAAGAGATTCCAAGTTTGCCAGTGATCACTGACATTAGGCCAACAGTAAATACTTGTGCATCTCTAGCAAGAGCCTAGTTCCCGATCAACCCAACAATCAATGTGATGGGCGATAAAACCTGTAGTGAAATGGTGTCTTTCCATAAAGGGAAATTCCACCACCTCGGCCAATATTATCTACAACAAAACCATTAAAGCCCCACATACGCCTTCCAAAGTTACACATTTCCATTCTTGACCGTTTGGTTTCATAGAGAAGAACTATATCCGATGACTCTGCTCAAATAACCTCAACACCCATCGAACAATAGTTGGATTGCCCAACCCCCCAACAATTTATAACTAATATATATACTCAACATAAGAGGAGAACGGAAAGAATTAAGTTGATATCTTAGACATGCAATAAAAAAACTAGCATACCACTCGCATTGCAGAAGCCATAAAAAGGAAGACAGGGAAGTGAAGTAGTGAACCCTCTCCATAAGGTGGAAGATAGGGAAGTGATCTATTTTCACATGTTGTTGATGACAATTCTTATGCGCATAACTAACTGTTGGTCAGAAGATCCTCACATGTGTAAAATATGAAACATGTACTTAACTGAATTTATGTTCTTAGATCAATTAGTTGCGATAAAATTGAAAAACTTGAACAATGAATGTTTGGTAGATCTTGTCTAAGATTTTGTCAATAACGGACTTATATATCTTTACTTGAAATGGCTTGTGCTTGCTTCCATTCTGTTGTTTGTTGTTGCTTGTGTGTAATTGTCTTGTATTGTTGATGTTTTTGTAAAACTTTGTTATAGTGCTCTATAATAATAAGGGGATTACTATTGTAGGATATCTATTTACTAATTACACACAGCAATACTTTCTTTTTACGTAGATATTTTAAACACGTTATGATGTACCATTGCTACTTTTTCCTAAACATTATATCTGATAGTCAGCACAATTGAGTCGTTCATAGTTGATGAAGAGTGATCTTTACTACTTGCAGTATAACTTTTTTACTTCACTGAACCATTTGGAATATGTTGAAATGTGGTGCTGTCACATTATACTTTTAGAAGAAAAAAAAGATAATCGACACCCCTAAAAAGATAAGACACTTATTTTGGGAAGAATTTATGTGCATTACCAATTTTACATAACATATTGCAAGTATATTTTTTAACACAATATCTTTCTGATCCACCTTTCCAACCGTGAGTAAAAAGTAGGTTATCTTCATTAGGGTTTTTGTTAATTATGTTCAAAGTAGTATATTAAAGACTTATTAATAGAGTCGCCTGACTCACAGCTGGATTACCCAGGTCACAATCGGATTCACCCAACTCATGGCTCACCTGGCTCGTGATTGGATTCACTTGGGTCACGGTCAGATTCAACCTCAGGTCCCTGACCTATGGATCTTGGAAGTCAAGCTTCTTCTCAGACGCAACCACGTTGTATATTTTACGGGATACTTAGCGCAAAATCCATAGAAGATAAATATTAGTAAATCCTTTTGATGACGTCAGCTCTAACGGGCTACGCTTGTTAATCTACTCTATAAATGTCCCTTGTATCTTATTATAAAGACATGTTCAATATGTTCTTCAATCTGGAAAAGCTTTTAATCTCTCTCTCTCTATCTCTTGTTATCTCTCTCATATCGTAAAACTTGTGTAAACCCCCGTGGACTAGGTCTCTTCGACCGACCACATAAATCACTTGTGTTCTCCGTCTTTTGTTTATTCACTTAAAACCAATCCATTATTAAACTCAAGAACAATCAAGGAACAAGTCTAAAGCCTGACTCAATTTTTCTCTAACAGTATTGAAATGAATTACAAACGTGCATGCATCAAAATACCATCTATAATGTTTTTTTAGCTGTTTATGCTATTGGATATCTGATTCGTCCATGCTACAACATCCACTCCTAGATTAATTCTGATCCAATTACATCTGATTCATCCTCTTCTAAGTACATATCTCCCTTCTCCATTTGCTTCGATTTAGTAATCTTCAGCCGATAATTAAACTCTTTGGTTGGAGATTCTATGACCCTTGATGTAGCCTATGTGGAGCCCGTGACTCTTACTATCATTCTTTTTTTCGCTTGTCCTTCGTTAAGCCTTGGTGGTGGGATCATGATCGCCTTGGGCTCACTCTTCCTTTACTCCTCGTGATTTTCATTCCTCGCCAATATTTTGGCTCAACTGGTATGCACTTAAGAACCTATTAGTTTTGTTTGTTGAGCTTATTATTCGTATGTATGCAATTTGGTGGGGTAAATGTGAGTCCTTGATGGGTGACCCATGAAAATTTGAGGAGAAGGTTCACTCCGGTTTCTCCTATGCCCTTGAGCATGGGCTTTCATTTTTGAAATTTTGCTCCAGTTCGGTCTAGGCTGCATTAGTTGGTCTTTGCCTAAACCGAATGTTAGAGCATAATCTATGTTGTAGGTTTAGATTAACTCTTCTTATGTCATGAATAGTGGTTACAACTAGTGATTATGAGTAATGAGACAACACAAGGATTTACATGGTTCTAGTCCACGGGTGGTTGACAAAGGTTTTTAGTATGATTGGGAAACTACAAGTGAGGATAAAGAGAAAGGTATTAATGTGTCTGTGTGCCTCCCCAATAAATGTGACATTTATTACTATTTATAGACAAAAGACAGAAGGAGCCCGACTCGATGTTCGTTGGCTATCTAGGTTGCTGATGCGGGCTGTCTCCACGTGGATTAGTGCTGACGTCACCTAGGGTGAACCTATAAGAGAAGAAGTTCCCTTTGTCTGGTCGTGTATGCACAAGTCAAGAAAAGGACACATCAATCTTGAGGTATTTATTGATGTGTCAGGGGGGATAGGATTTGGTGTGACGGGTTGTCCAACGAGACTAATGAGACAGGGTGTCAGCGCTACGCGTGGTAGGCCATGAGTTTTTTGTGGTTGAATAGGGTTTCTTGTAATGGGAAGCCGACTGAGGTTTCTACTGGGGAAACTCAGTGGATTCTAGTCGGTCAACGCTGGACTCAGCTTTTACTCTAAAGCCAGGGCGAGGGAACTCGGCTTCTTGGTGTTGGGGTCTTGATGTCGGCTTTCTTCCTTATTGGTTGTTAACTCCCCATGTACATGTTTCAAGTATGAAAACATGATTAGCTTTCTTAATGATAGGGTTAAGATGAGATTAATCGTACCATACCAGCACCGAGTTTCTTCAAATTGAATGTTGATGCCAGTAACTCTTCGGATTCTCGGACTGAGATTGGTTTCGTCTTAAGAGATGAATTCAATAACATTATTACTTATGGATCCAAGAATCTTGAGACCCTTCTACCCGTGCTGGTCGTAAAAGGAGAGGCTATTATCTTTGGTCTTCATACTGTGCTATCGGCAAACTGCAGGAAGTCTGAATCAAAATCATATGTTATGCACATTGCATAGTTACAAGACACTTCATTAGAGATAGTAGTTGTGATGGCAAATATTCATGAAGCTTCGCTCCTTGCAGAAAAGATCTTTTTTTTTTTTCTTTCATTCGAGGACTGACGAATAGAGGGGCTGATGTGTGTGCCCGTCTAGCTCCCATTGGCCGCTCACTTGTGCGGTGGGATAATTGCCTTAAGACCGTTAATGAGATATGTGTCGAGGACCTCTCCCTCAGTATTGTGAAATAATTTTTGTGTTAATTTTCTTCCTTTAAAAAAGATGAAAAAAATGTAGTAGTATTTTATAACATGTTTTAAATATTGATGTGATTTAAAAGGACTTCGTAATACATGGGTTAGTAAATTAGTACCGAAAAAAGCTATGAGTAATAAAAATGTGTAGTAAAAATGTAAAATACACAAATTATTAGTAATTTATACATCAGAATACTAATTTTTATAATAAATACTTATAAAATGTTTAAAGACTTCAAAAATCTCATACAATTTTATATTTTATTATGCACACTTTTGAATAATTTTGTGGTTAGACAAGTTAACATATGCTAATATATACAAATAAGTTAATTTGTTGAAAACATATTTTTAAATTCAAAATAAGAAATAAACAATAAAAATTTATAAATTTGGGCAAAAATGATAAATGTTAATGTTGTACCTTTTAAATTAATAATCTTTATAAATTAAGTAGGACCCGTTTAACATCATATATAATTTTTTTAAAAAAACAAATACCTTCATTACCACTGATTAGCGAAGCAATAACATAAAAAAAACTTGTGGAATACAATCAACAAAGAAAGATAATCTTCTAACGTTCCTAGCTTCTTAGGCCACCATATGTGCCAGTACATTTTTGTCTCTACTAATAAACAATCATTCCACATTGTCAAAACATGACACCACCACACCACATAACAAAGAACAGATTAGGCTTCTCAAAGCAGGTGCTTATCACCAATTAGATATCTAACTACCTGCAAGTAGTTCCAGCATTTCCTTTCAAATCCAGCTCACCGCTTTTGCCTTAACCACACAGGGAGGTATCTGCCCACACTCGCCATCCATTGTAGCACCACAAAAATTTCTGTAGACTCTCGAGTACACCACCCTCATTCTAAACTCTCCTTTGCTATTAACACTTTCATCTACCCAGACTGTCAAACCCACCATTAAGCCCACCGGTTCCATCCAAATCTCCAGCCACACCACCATGACCAGGCTCTGAGCTGCATCACCCACCCGCCACCGCCAGAAAGCTACAAGCCTGATCCCACCCCCACGCCAACGGGACCGGCTCTCGTGACTTCACACGAGATCGAAGGCACGGTTCCTCGCTAATATCAGCCGTCTGATTGAGTTTTTTTTTATCCAACCGTCTGTATTGAATATCAGATTTTAAGGGTATACAAGTAATCTACCCCGTCTGACAGGGTATTGTGGGGTATTTTCGTAAACTCGCGTTGCACAACTCACGTGAGATCACCCACAGTTATCACATTTTGGTTTTTTTTTTAAAAAAAAATCGGCCGAATTAAATTCCCCCCAATTTCAATCTCCCCTTTGCTGAGTTGCTGACCGTAATCCAAGCAAGTTCTCCAATCTCCTTTTTTTCGTTTCACCCCATTCTTCTTCCTAAGCCCGGTCGTTTCCGGTAATCTGGGATTTTGCTGTTCCTTTCGACCGTCTTACAACTGTCGCCCATCAATCTGCATCTGTTGGTTGGTATCACAGGTAGGTGTCCGGAGTAAGCTGAGTTTAAATTTGTAAGATCGTAAATTTTCTTCTCCACGAATGGTGTCTAGTGTTTTTCATCACTCTCCCCTTGTTTGGCTTCAACCTTTCTCCTGCTGAATAAAATTGAAATCCTCTGTGTCCGTTAATCTTAAATTTACAACACGCAGAAGTTATTTTGATAACTGATTGGTCTGTGGCCACTTGTTATGTTAAATTAGTAAGTTTGGTTTCGTGAATTAGGGTCAGCGTTACCGAAATCGAGGTATGAAACCCTAATACAGTTGGAATTGCTACGTTAGTTAAACGCCTAAGCCCCCAGCCCCCCTCTGCGGCGATGCCACTGCTCTCATGTATCAAGTTCCATGCAAATTTTGCATGTATCTTTGTTTAGACTATTATCTGCTAACCTGTCCTATTTTACGCCATCCTATAGAATTCTATACCCCTACTGGGCTACCCCACCTCACAACATTGAGCTGCCTGCTATTCCTGTGATACAGCTACCTGAAAGATGTCCCCCAACATTTTTTGACCAGACCCTCTCGACACCTGTTTATCAGCCGAGTTTTACCATCATCTTGTCAAAAAAATGTACTACGTGGTCATGAAAAAGTATGATCCAGTCACGAAAATTGCACACGTCAGATCCTATTTTTGGCCAATCTATAGGGCTACCCACCTCACAACATCGAGCTACTTGCTCGTCATCTGATACATCTAGCGGAAAAATCTCCCCCCAAACTGATTTTACCAGACCATCTCGGTATCTGACTCAACAGCCGAGTTTTACCCCCATCTTGTCATAAAAATGTACTAGGTTGTCATCAAAAAGTATGATCCACTCACGAAATTTGCACACATCAGGTCCTATTTTTGACCAATCTATAGAATTCTAAACCCTTAAAGGGCCACCCCACCTCACAACATCGTGGTACTTGCTTGTCTTGTGATACAGCTACCTGATGTTTAATTTCTGTGCTTATTCTCTAATGTTGTTCTTCATAGATTTTTTAAATACGATGAATTAATGTACGTAGTGTATTCTCCTTCCATTATCTTGGTATCTGACAACACGTGCCCCTTATTAATTAGGGCTGTAGGTCTGTAGTCTGTTTATTCTGCCTGACTTTGATTTCGATGGAAAATTACAGTTATGGTATGCACCCCTTAGATTCGGGAACAATTAGTAAAAGGGGTTACATGAGCTACTCTGGACCCATGGTTGTTGTCTTTTTCATCGTTCCATTCTTTTTTCCAAGTCTTTAATTTCTGATCATTTATGAAATGTCTGTCTTTTACCTGTGTTGTCCTTAATATGAACCAATATTCGACTACTGAGCTACTCTGGACCCATGTTTGTAGTCTTTTACATCAATCCATTCTTTTTTCCAAGTGCTGAAATTTCCGATTATGTATGAAATGTTTGTCGTTTTCCTGTGTGTTCTTAATATGAACGATTATTAGTCCACTGAGCTACTTCAGACCCATGGTTGTTGTCTTTCTCATCATCCTTTCTTTTTTCAACTCTTGAAATTTCAGACTATGTATGAAATGTTTGTCGTTTACCTGTGTCGTCCTTAATATGAACTGTTATAAGTCCACTGAGCTACTCTGGACCCAAGGTTGTTGTCTTTTACATCATTCCATTCTTTTTTCCAAGGCATGAAATTTCTGATTAGGTATGAAATGTCTGTCGTTCCCTGTGTTTTCCTTAGTATGAACGATTATTAGTCCACTCAGGTTTACTTGGTCAAATGGGTCCTAGACGATCACATAGGGCAGCTGCCGAACGTAAACTTAAAAGGAGGAAGGTTGCGCATCATCAATCGGTTCATGATGATGCTGACCCCAAGATGGGAAGCAGCAGGGCGATGAGGACCGGCATCCCGACAGCTACCAGAACAAGTGCGCGCCCAAGAAGATGATTGAGATGGTCAATAATCTTGTCAACGGTGGTATATTATCAGAATTTAGAGTTCTACGTAATTCTACTGGGTTTATCGGTCTGACCAAGATATCAGTCGATCGTATGGATCGAGGTATCATACACAATCTGTTACAGTTGTATGACAAGGAGTCGAAGTCATTCCGTCTCGGTGAAGGAAATTTGCTCAGGGTGGGCCCTGATGACGTGAAGAGGGTCTACAATCTTCCATCGGGCAACTTACCAATCAAATTAAGTCCCAATCGTACGAGTAGGGCTAAACAACTTGGTGCTGATATGGGACTGCGGTCCACCTCGCTGGCTCCATTGCAATCTGTGTACAGTAGGATCCTTTGTGAAAAAGATCCTGAAAAACGTACGAAGCTGTTTATCTTGTACTCATTAGGATGTGTACTCAACCCGTCCCCCAACAACAGTCAATCTCAACTACGCTGACTTTTTACATGATCTGGAATTGATTCCAAAATATAACTGGTGTCAGCACATTTCAGACACCCTGATCGGTGGTCTAGACAAATATGCTGATTCCAAGGATGCAAGCCCTGCTCAAAGGGGATTTCCATTTTCTGTTTGTAAGTTACTCCTTAACACATTTGTAAATTCATTCTATGTTGTTTATGTGAGATCCATGATGCCGTAACAGTAGTACACACAACGCAGGTACATTTTCTTGACAGCGTACTGTTTGATGACGAAATACCGTCTGACGTTGTCCCAACATGTGGACTCTGGTCAACAGAACTAATAAAAAACAAGTTACGCGATGTGAAGTCGGTTGAAGCGATATGCAGAGGTCGGGTTAACTGTCCAGGTACATCCAGCTGTAAGATGGGGACCACTATGCCAAAATCCAATTACCGTGCAGATCGTGAGTCTGTTGGTGCTGAGGGTTTGGATGATGGGGAAATTGACATGACTCTATCGGAGGTAAAGGAGTATTGCAGTTGACCACTGTTGTTTGCCGAACTCTGTTATGTATATATGTGATTTAAAATTTTGTCCATCTGCAGGCCACTGCAGCACACGCTGAAGCTGTATTAGCCACCACAGATGGATTCGGAGGGTTGAAACATTGAATAATTACATTGTTAGGTTGCTTCGGGCAGATGGTAAAAGTGAGGATGCACAGGGTAAGGCAGAAGCTGATGGTCTCAGTGAGGGTCGACGCGAAAGAAAAGCAAGTTACGATGGGTGTACAGAAGATACCGGTGATTGCAATCTTGCGGCGCTGGTATTCTGTCCCAATCAGCTCTATGTTATTCATTTTTGTTTGCCGTGCAATCTTGTAATATTTATTGGTGATACTTTTGTCGTTTGGAACCAATTTGTTGCTACAGTCTTTAATCACCCTGCGCGATCGAGGTTCTAGCCAACCACCTGTCAAGTATGATGTTGAAAAGGTAAACATATGTGGTGATTATCAGGTATTCATGCCTCAAGTTTTAAGCATTGATCATTTCTAATATAATGAGTGTCTCCGTGTGGTTTCATTGTAGACTGGTATGGATGGAGAGGATGGGGGTGCGTTAAGTGCTGAGAGGGAGGACGGGGGTGCGTTAGGTGCTGAGAGAGAGGATGGATCAAAGTATTTATCTGAACAGTGTATTGAAGCTGAGGGGGGTGATAGAACGCTCGCTACCGATGTTGTTGCTGCAGAAGTAGATCAAACTCCAACAGAGGGCGGTGTGAACACACATGCCGGAGATCCGCCGGGTGGTCAATCTGAAACTCCGGCCTCAGTTGATACGGTGGTGGAGACTATGATTTTGACGGATAGTTCTCCCAAAAAGGATGTTAAGTCTATTCATACCAGTCCCAACATGCCCAGGCAAGTGAAGAAAGGACGTTGTCAGTGTTCGCCTTACGTCTATACCGGGGCAAAGCGTGCAGCCAAGCTTAGTGAGACTGAAATTCAAATCTTGGAGTATGTTAGGGGAGCCGTGTGCGATGACCCGGTGTAAGCTTATACACACTTTGCTGTTAACTTCCATAATAATGATGAAATTACGTTGACATATTGTTTTGTGTTATTAAACAATCTTGTTATGCAGGAGTATGCAGGTCTTCTGTGATGATTTCAATACACTGACTCAGCATGACATGTTAACAATGAGTGATGACCAGTGGATAAGCACCAATGTTGTTAACAGTTTTGTTAACTATTTAAACCGTCATCAACAAACTAAGAGGGTCATCAATGCCATATTCATGCCTGTTTTGATGGTAATGTCCGTATAATCCTACAATTAATGATTTCAAATATTCGTCTTCTGTATCTCATCTGCAACATGATGTTATTATCTTGCGCATGACAGTCCCAGGCTTCAGTACTGAAGGATGTATCGTGTGATGACCAGTTCTTTATCAAGCGATTTGATAGTCTTGTCAAAAATCTTTGCATTGAAGCGGACACTGTCAAAAAATGTAAATATGTACGTACATGGCACCTTAATTCCAATTTGGTGGGTATGCTTATTGTTTGAAATGCTTTAATCACTGTTACTGACATTGTTAATTGTCTCTTTCCTTCAGTTTGTTTTCCCAGCGTTGTATGATTCACACTACGTCCTAGTAGTTATCAACATGGTGAACAAACAATTTCACTGGATAGACACTTTACCTCAGTCGAATTTGAACTTCAAGAGAGCTAAAGTGCATGTCTCCATACTGGTAATTCTGTGCGATGGCATAACCATGATTTTGGGATTTGCGTACCCGTTGATTTTTGTCGTCCATTTAAATTTTGTCGTCTTTGTTGTCAACCACTGCAGTTGAAATATGTATTATGCTGGCTCATCCATCATGGAATAGTGGACAAAGCGGTGTTCGAATGGAAGTGGGACATCTGCACGTTTTTGATCAGGGGGATGCGGTAAGCTGTGGCCTACATTGTATGCGGATGATGGAGAACTATTTAGCAGTAATCAAATCGCGTAAGGCCCGTCATGATAAATCTGTGTGGTCTGATTGGACCAACAAAGATTATATCTCATACCATCGAGCAAGAATATCTGTCATACTACTCTTACAGCCTGAGAACAGTCTGAAGGAACAAATCGTTGAAGCATCGTCGTCAGCTGATGTTATGGACGCTATTGTTGTGGAGGGTGCCAAACAAACGAGAAGGTCTGTACGGAATCGAGGTGGCAGGTAGGGACTGGGTTGCGAGGGCACCACTTAATTTTGACCGTGTGTATCTTATTAAATGGCGTGTGGATTTCCCAATTATGTGAATACTACCTATGGTTGTATCTTATTCGATGGGTATGGTTTGGGGGGTGGGTGGTTGTTGGTTTGTTACAACAGTGTTAAAAAGTTGGTCCTTCTGATTCTGATATGAATGGGTCATGTCGCCAATGTTCTCCACAAATGGCGGAGGCAATGGCTCTTAATTTTGCTCTGCCGACCGTTGATGATATGGAAAATGTTGGTTTTTGTATGTATAGCGACTGTCTCGCAGCGGTGAATGTTGTAAATGGGAATGGCGAAGTAGATGTAGATGCTGGGGTTATTTTGTGTAGTTTTGAGAGGAGGATGAAAGATATGTTAGATTGCTCATTTTCTTTTGTTGATAGTAGTCAAAATGTTAATGCCCATGTAGTATTGTATACTGTGCAGGGCTACCCAACCGCAAAACAATTAGCTACCTGCCTGTCCCGTGTTGCAGCTACCTTAATCCTCTTAAAACAACCTTTTTTGACCAGACCATTTCGATACCTGTCTAACAGCCAAGTTTTGCCTCCATCTAGTCATAAAAAAAAATACTCTGCGGTCATACCAAAGTACGATCTAGTAACGTTTGACGCAGAGCCCCATTCTTTTGGACACGTGATAGAATAAACCAGCTGATAGCTGATATGGGCTGATGACTGATTTCAAAATTAGATGATTGTGTAAAAACCTATATAAGTTGTTCTTTTTGTATTAGAGTTTTGAACTGATAAACCAACTGATAATGTGACTGACAATACGTAAACCAACTGATAATGCAACTGATAATGCGTAAACCAGCTGATTAACTAACTGATAATGCTGTTTTGAATAAGCTTCATAAGTAAATGATATCTGACCCATAATACAATAAAAGAATGAGCTGAGCCTGATAAACCAGCTGATAAATCATAAACCAGTTGATTATGGTGCAAAAGAATGGGTACCTCCCCTTCCTTTTGTATTAAGTTCAGACAGGGCTACCCGACCGCCCAACAATGAGCTACCTCCCCTTCCTTTTGATGCAGCTAGCTGAATCATATCAGTGCAAAGTTTTGGAGTAGACCCTCTCGAAACCTGACTTGTAGGTTAGGTGTACCACCATCTAGTGACAAAAATATAGTTGATGGTGATGAAAAACTATATGATCTTGTTACGTTGCACATCTGGGTATTTGGCCACAGATATCAAATAGTATGCCCACACAGGGCTACCCAACCGCACAACAGAGAGCTACCTGCCCCTGAAGTGATGCAACTACTTGAATCTACCAGGGCGAGATTTTTGGACCATTCCCTCACGCTACCTGACTTGTTTCCGAGTTTTGTGGACATCTAGTGATTAAATACACTATATAAGGTCAGAAAACAGTAGATATAGTCACGTTTCACGCAGCAGGTCCGTTATTCGGCCAAAACGTATCAAATTGTATACCCCTACAGGGCTACCCGACCGCACAGTGATGAGCTACTTTACCGTCCTGTGATGCAGCTACCCGAATCCTCTCCACTTTTTCCAAACCCTATCCATGCTTGACTTATAGTCGAAGTGTATCACCATGTAGTCATAGAAAGCTACTATGTGGTCATACCAAAGTGTGATCTAGTCACATTGTGCACATGAAATTCGTTATTTGTACTTAAATACAAATATTTATAATTATTCTATTTTATATATATAGAGATATATATGTATATAATAAATGTCTGAAATAACATTAGCTATCTAAATACAAATAAATATCACGTATGAATTATTTTCATTCAAAAATTTGACCACGGATATAATGCCTACGAGTTTTGAAAATGACTTGTCATATAGGATCACTTTTACTGTCTAACCCTTTTAATACATGACCAATTGCGGAGGTCTGCCACCATCTTATCATAAAAATGTACTCTTTGGTCACACGAAAGCATGATCTAGTCACGTGTCACTCATCAGTTCCAGCTTTTTTGGCCGAAATATAGAATTCTGTATCTTTCCTCTAGAGCTACCCGACCGCACATTGATGGGCTACTTTCCCGTCCTTTGATGCAGCTACCCGCATCCTCTCCAGTTTTTCCAAATCCCATCCATGCCTGACTTATATTCGGAGTGTATCACCATCTAGTCATAGAAAGCTACTATGTGGTCATACCAAAGTGTGATCTAGTCACGTTGTGCACTTGAAATTCGTTATTTGTACTTAAATACAAATGTTTATAATTATTCTATTTTTTTAATATATATATGTATATAATATACGTCGGAAATAACATTAGCTTTCTAAATACAAATAAATATCACGTATGAATTATTTTCCTTCACAAATTTTACCACGGATATAATACCCCCTACGAGTTTTGAAAATGACTTGTCATATAGGATTACTACTACTCTCTCAACCTTTTTTTTCGATCAAAATGAAGATATATTAATTAGCTAATTGGATCAGAACAAAGATCCGAGCGAAGCAGCTGAGTACACACATCAGGAGGGCTAGGCACTAAAGTACATCCCCTATTACAAGATAAGGCTAATTCAGCCATAGAATCAGCAACAAGATTAGCCTCCCTCCTAATAGCTAAGACCTTACAAAAGGGAAACCATTGGATCAGCTCTTTACAAGCCTTTACAAGACACTCCAAGCGATGATTACAAGGAAGAGGATTGTTAATAAGAGCCACGGCCTCATACGAATCTGATTCGATAATCACTTGGCGAAGGAGCTTATTCTTTGCTAGGGACAGACCATCATAGATTCCCCATAATTCTGACTCCAAAATATCCACGTTACCCAACAAATGAGTGAAACCAAACAGCCAAATTCCCTCATGATTACGACTAACTCCACCAGCTGCCGCAATTCCATTAGATGAAACAGCAGCATCATTGTTAATTTTCACAAATTGATGGGAGGACTCCAAGATCTTACCAGCTCAGGTTGAGGGCTGAAAGTATGGTGCCGGTCAATCAATTCAGGGATATTCAGGTAACTCCTAATCCTGCTCTCCACCATCTGAATAGGAAGCTCACTTGCAGCTGGGAGCTCTTCATGAAATTTTTTTTTTCTCCAGAACCAAATAGCATGGCAGGTGATAGCAAAAATCTGTTTCCACAAGGCAGACCCAAAGTGTGAAGTATGGACATTGCACTGCAGATTATATTCAAACCATTCTTGGAAAGAACCATGCACCTTATCCCACTGAAGCTGAAATAAGCTGTGTAGGTATTCCCAGAGTTTAGAATTGATCTTACAATGTCTCAGAACGTGGTAAGTATCCTCAGCCTCCCCACAAGTAGAGCATCGGTTATCCCTGGCCAAACCCCGCGAGAAAAGTAGACCCTTAGTCTTCAGACCCCCCATGGCAGCAAGCCAGAGAAATAATTTGATTCTCTCTGGAACTTTCAGCTTCCAAATAACTGTCCAGAACTTGTTTTTAGACCCAGGTCCAGAGCATAACTTATAAGCAGAAGCAACGGTAAGAGATCCCGAATTATCCTTGGACCAGATAATGGAGTCACTTATACTGTCATCAAAGATGGCTTTAGATGATAAGGTATTTAAGAAACTAGAATGCAAGGAATTTTCCAAAAAGCTCCCACTTCCAACCTCTACCAGCCTCCCAGAACTGCTCGACTGTGGCATCATAGTTAACACTAGAGGGATTTGGTCTGCACACTTCCAGCAAAGGGACATCAGAAAGCCATATGTCCTTCCAAAAAAAACTTGTCTTTGAACGTTACCCAAGGCTTCCACTTAGCACCCTTCTCAATGATATCAGAACTGTCTAGGTATTTTTCCAAGAAGTGGAGGAATTTCTCCTATCAGCTCCAGCATATTTGTTAAGAAAAAACTTAGCCAAAGCTTGTCCTGATTAGTCAGAAGGCGCCATCCCAGTTTGGCCAAACAGGCCATTCATGGATGAGGAAATCCTCAACCCGAGGCCACCCTCATCCTTAGGTCTGCATATACGATTCCAGGAGATGGTATGCAACTTCTTCTCACGTCCTTATGGCCCCAAAGAAAGCTCCTGCTCAATTGTCAATTTGTAAACAAGTAGCATTAGGAATCTACCTCCTGTGGTTTCTCTTCAACAGGTTTCTGAACCATCTTAAATCCTCCATTGTTATTTGGGCACCAGAATCGTCAACCAGAGGGCAAACAACATTTCACTGAAATGACCATATCGACCACAGAGAAAGCAGGAGTTGATGGATACCTTCATACACAATCCTCTGGGTCTCCTTCTTGAACTGAAATTTACCGATCAGAGGTTTAGACAAATCAATACTTACACACACACGCCCATTGAAGGCAATACCAAGCTGGACCTTATCAGTTCAATCTTTCGAACCCTACCCACCAGATTCCCGATTGCTGAAAGAACATCTTCATCCAAATATTCAAACTTTAAGTCCGGGAACCGAATCCAGACATCTAAACTCTTAAGCGCCTCTGTATGAATATCAAAATCCTTAGACCACCTCCGAATAGTGAGATAATGATCGGAGATCATCCAAGGTCCCCCATAAAGGGCATACTTCCTATCCCCCGGATTTTCGAACATTATCGAGAAATACCCTTACCTAGAGGGAAAATGTCGAAGCGACCTTTGATTCGCCATCTCTGCACAAGCCTCTCGTACATAATAGAAGTAGGAAAACTCTTACCAAGCAGCTTAATGATAATCGCCTTTTTCATTTGTTGTTGATGTTCTTCAAGACGGTCTTGGGAAGATTGACTCTTGGGCACAAAGGATCCTCCTCATCTGCTCATCATCACCCTCCTCATCTGATAAATCATCCCCCGACGAATCACCATCTTCCCTCGCAGCCTCTTTCTCGACAACATCCCGATAGGAGACCAAATTTCTCTTAACACTCGGACCAGACTCACCCAAGTCTTGCGCCGGAAACATCTTGTCGTTGAGGCTCCCGAACTCCACGGAAACTTCTATTTTTGCGCTTCTTTAGAGCCTTTACGGGATCTTCGTCGCCCTTAGACGCGTTGAACTCCATAGCCAGATGTACCCAAACCTCGCAAGAAAACTACTAAGGGCGAAGCCGCCCAGATTCGCCAATCCACGACAACACAAAAGACCCAAAGTGAGGACACCACGCACGGCGCTTCGAAAATTCGAACCTCGGAGAAGAAAGAAATCGAAGAAGGCGACGCCGCCCCCAAGATCCCACCAAAACCACCGCTAACAACGGAGGAGTATCGGAGAAGATTATGAACGGAAAGAGGGAAATCGACAAGAAGTCGAAAACCCTAGGTTAGAAGAATATCACGCGCAGCGCGTTCTTTTACCATTGTGACGCTAGGCCAAACTGTTAATGGTTTTTAGTTGATAACTACTACTCTCTCAACCTTTTAATACATGACTAATAGCGGAGGTCAGCCACTATCTTATCATAAAAATGTACTCTCTGGTCACACCAAAGCATGATCTAGTCACGTGTCACTCATCAGTTCCAACTTTTTTGGCCGGCATACAGAATTCTATATCTTTCCTCAAGAGCTACCCGGCCGCACAGTGATGAGCTACTTTCCCGTCCTGTGATGCAGCTACCCGCATCCTCTCCAGTTTTTACAAACCCTCTCCATGCCTGACTTATAGTCTACTCATAGAAAGCTACTATGTGGTGATACCAAAGTGTGATCTAGTCACGTTGTGGACATGAAATTCGTTATTTGTACTTAAATACAAATATTTATAATTATTGTATTTTCCTTTTATACATATATGTATATTATATATATATATATAGTATATATCGGAAATAACGTTAGCTATCTAAATACAAATAATTATCATGTACTCTCTGGTCACACCAAAGCATGATCTAGTCACGTGTCACTAATCAGTTCCAGCTTTTTGGCCGGCATACAGAATTCTATATCTTTCCTCAAGAGCTACCCGGCCGCACAGTGATGAGCTACTTTCCCGTCCTGTGATGCAGCTACCCGCATCCTCTCCAGTTTTTACAAACCCTCTCCATGCCTGACTTATAGTCGAAGTGTATCACCATGTAGTCATAGAAAGCTACTATGTGGTCATACCAAAGTGTGATCTAGTCACGCTGTGCACATGAAATTCGTTATTTGTACTTGAATACAAATATTTATAATTATTGTATTTTCCTTTTATACATATATGATATTATATATATATATATATATAGTATATATCGGAAATAACGTTAGCTATCTAAATACAAATAATTATCACGCATGAATTATTTTCTTTCACATATTTTACCACCGATACAATACCCCGACGAGTTTTAAAAACGACTTGTCATATAGGATAATTCCGTACTCTCTCAACCTTTTAATACATGACTAATAGCGGAGGTCAGCCACTATCTTATCATAATAATGTACTCTCTGGTCACACCAAAGCATGATCTAGTCACGTGTCACTCATCAGTTCCAGCCTTTTTGGCCGGCATACAGAATTCTATATCTTTCCTCAAGAGCTACCCGGCCGCACAGTGATGAGCTACTTTCCCGTCCTGTGATGCAGCTACCCGCATCCTCTCCAGTTTTTACAAACCCTCTCCATGCCTGACTTATAGTCGAAGTGTATCACCATGTAGTCATAGAAAGCTACTATGTGGTCATACCAAAGTGTGATCTAGTCACGCTGTGCACATGAAATTCGTTATTTGTACTTGAATACAAATATTTATAATTATTGTATTTTCCTTTTATACATATATGTATATTATATATATATATATAGTATATATCGGAAATAACGTTAGCTATCTAAATACAAATAATTATCACGCATGAATTATTTTTTCACATATTTTACCACCGATACAATACCCCCGACGAGTTTTAAAAACGACTTGTCATATAGGATAATTCCGTACTCTCTCAACCTTTTAATACATGACTAATAGCGGAGGTCAGCCACTATCTTATCATAAAAAATGTACTCTCTGGTCACACCAAAGCATGATCTAGTCACGTGTCACTAATCAGTTCCAGCTTTTTTGGCCGGCATACAGAATTCTATATCTTTCCTCAAGAGCTACCCGGCCGCACAGTGATGAGCTACTTTCCGTCCTGTGATGCAGCTACCCGCATCCTCTCCAGTTTTTACAAACCTCTCCATGCCTGACTTATAGTCGAAGTGTATCACCATGTAGTCATAGAAAGCTAACTATGTGGTCATACCAAAGTGTGATCTAGTCACGCTGTGCACATGAAATTCGTTATTTGTACTTGATACAAATATTATAATTATTGTATTTCCTTTTATACATATATGTATATTATATATATATATATATAGTATATATCAAATAACGTTAGCTATCTAAATACAAATAATTATCACGCATGAATTATTTTCTTTCACATTTTTACCACCGATACAATACCCCCGACGATTTTTAAAAACGACTTGTCATATAGGATAATTCCGTACTCTCTCAACCTTTTAATACATGACTAATAGCGGGGTCAGCCACTATCTTATCATATAATGTACTCTCTGGTCACCACAAAGCATGATCTAGTCACGTGTCACTCATCAGTTCCAGCCTTTTTGGCCGGCATACAGATTCTATATCTTTCCTCAAGAGCTACCCCCCGGCCGCACAGTGATGAGCTACTTTCCCGTCCTGTGATGCAGCTACCCGCATCCTCTCCAGTTTTTACAAACCCTCTCCATGCCTGACTTATAGTCTACTCATAGAAAGCTACTATGTGGTCATACCAAAGTGTGATCTAGTCACGTTGTGCACATGAAATTCGTTATTTGTACTTGAATACAAATATTTATAATTATTGTATTTTCCTTTTATACATATATGTATAGTATATCTGATCGGAACGCAAATAACGTTAGCTATCTAAATAATAAATATGATGTATGAATTTTTTCTTTTCTTTTACAATTTTACCACCGATACAATACCCCCAAAGACTTACAAAAAATTAACACCTTTAGTTTTTTATTATTTAGTTTTAGGCTTTGGTTAATGAATAACAAAACCCTAATAAATGTCCCAAATCTAATCTATCAGTATCACTATCCCCCCATTCACTGGTCTTCTCCATCTCCAATCTCCATCTCCATCTCCATCTCCAATCTCCATTCTCCATCTCCATTCTCCAGTTATGAGTTCTCCACCTTCGATTCGACCTTCCTTATCCAGTTATCCTTCCTCTTTCGTCCTTCCTTATCTCCGACTCCGATTCACTAAAAAAACGAGGACTCAATCTGCAATCACGGAGGCCAGAGCAGCGTCAGCAGACGGTGAACAGAGACGGACGGCGGCAGACATCGACTGGCGTTGGGGGCTGGTATTACTCTTCCTTCGGCGGCTGCGCCTGCGTGTTTCTCCATTTTAGTGGCCTGCAACTGGTTTGCTTCTGGACGACAGTTTCTTTGCTTTTCTGGTCATTTACGGTTTATCTCTATGGACTGCCTGAATATGTTAAGTTGTATACAGCTACTACAGCCTGTTTCTTGTACTTCTGGATTTGTTTCTTATACATTTTCTTATTTTGAATGCCTGTTTCTGGTCACGAAATTGGACTCCATTTTCATTAAACTGGGGATGTTGGCTAGGTTTCAGTGCGAGAGTAGGAGTACGTTCTCGTTTCCTATTTACGCAGCACACTCCTCTCCCCTCCCGTGCTCTGGTGTTTGGTTGCTTATCTAATTACCTATTCAGTGAGGTCTGATGATGAGATTGCAAAGGAGGATAGCTAAGATTTTGGAAAAACGTAATCGGATTAGTAGAAATGTCACCGTTGAAAGAGTCTTGGCTTGGGAATTGAATCAGATGCCTATATTAAACTCTACAAATTTTCCTATGGTGCGATATGATATTCAATTGTTTATTATATTAGCTGTGACTTCAATCTACCGCTGAGTAGAAAACAGAGCCCATGAAAAGTTGGAAGAACTAGGAGGTTAATCTCCACCCATTTGTCTGAACTTTTGCTCTCTACTTGCTTAGTTACTTCCCTCTGTTTCAGAACTTGCCTTTACTGACAGCGCTCTTGGTAAGTTTCTTCATTGATCTTTTCTTGATGTTTAAACAATCTGTCACAACAGTTCAGTTTTTATTACAATCTGCTGAGTGTAAACAATCTGTCACAGCAGTTTAGTTTTTATTACTTCAGGGTGATATATGAATCTTCTCTTTATTACTTCAGTTTGTTATCATTCAAAAACAATACGTGTGTTTAGCTACTGCTACTGCACCTTATTAAGGAGTCTTTATTACTTCAGTTTTTTATAGCACTCTTAAACTCTGTTTATAAACTGAAATATGTATGTTGTCTGGTCTGAATTCAGCTGAGCACAAACAATCTGTCACAGCAGTTCTTTTGCAGACATATGTGTTTGTTTGATCTTGGTTTATACCCTCTGCTGACATCTTTATTTGATTACCATCATTCTTTCGGACTTCACAGATTGTGATGTGTTAAATACCATGGACATTAACTAGCGAGTATGAATGAAGTTTTCTTTGGCTGCTGAGGAATGGTAAATCGAAACTGGTTTACTGTTGGTTGGGGTCCACATTTTTTGTTTTCTGTTAGGTTTTTTCTACGTATCCTTTGATACTATCCATCATCGGTCATGGTTTGTGTTATAGAGAATAGATTTGGACTGATGATATGGATGCCATGGTTTTGGAATACGCTGTGCTGCTTCTGTCTTCTAGATGGGTGTAGATGGGTTTGAATCCTTTTACAGTACTGCAATTTAATGTTCGATGGCGCTCAGTATTGGGGAATGTTCTCATTTATTTATAATATTGTGTAATATGCATCTCTGGTTGGGTGTAGTGCTTAGATGAAGCACACGAAATCAGTACTCCCTCCTGTTTTTTTTATAAGTCGTTTTAGCCAATGTACAGTTATTTAATTTATAAGACATTTTGTTATTTTTTACCCTCTTTTTTTCCTAATTCACCCCTACTTAATAGTTAGGGGGTTGGGGTCTATGTCTCTCAGTATTCTCTCTGAAAAAAGCGTGCATGCTTCGCTGTTTCTTCTTCAGCACACGCTTCCTCCATCCGCGGTTTGAGTTTTTTTTTTTTCTTTTTTAACTCTCAACCTTCATCGCTCCTACTCCCTTCAGTAATTGTTCCAAGTTCCAACCAATTAGTTCAATCAACTTATTGCAACTGACAATAGTGGATAGAAAGGGGGCTATATCCATTAAATGCCTCCCTGTTAACTTGTGGCCTTCCAACTCCCCTGTAACCGGTACACCTGGGACTGTTGTTTTTAAAAGGCAGTCCACCACTGATCAGGATGTACTACCGAATTAACCCACATCCCTTTTTCCATTCTCAAGTTAAACACCTTTTCACCTTTCTTCTCCTCTGCTCGGGCCGCACTGAACGTAATGGAAAAAAAACAATATACCCCCTAGAAAGGTTATCGATTTGGAAACCACCCCCCGTACTGAAAGGGAGTACATTGGTAATGTACCACTGATCGTGTTGGATGATTCCCCACCTCATTCCCCTACTAAATCTCCCGAGAAGTGTGACTCCATGCACGGTTCCAATGAAAGTTTCCAATCTGACGATCTTACCTTCGAAGATGCCCTCTGCACTCGGTACCAGTTTGGCTACTACCGATCAAGGTTCACACCACCAGGGCGGCGGGAGTTTGCAGACTTGTGTATGTTCGCCCCCTCAACAAGCAAGGAAATAAAGCCGCGCAGTGGCATAGAAGTGGTGGAGAGTCCTGATATAGAATCGGTTGAGAGTGCAACTTACAAGGAAGATGATGAGTGGTAGGTAGTCTGCATGCAGTGGGTTTAAGATAGTTTTTTTCTGTTTGTTTCCCTTCGAATATGCCCCCTTGCCAATATGTCTCTGTAAATGATTTGAAACTTGAACTTTAAATTACATTTGTATTCTTATTTAGTCCGCAAGTTAACACCCGCAAGGTGGGCCAAACCGACGTTGAACTAGATGTGGCAATTGGGGTAAATGTTTGGGTTCGGTTTGGTTATTTTTGAAGACTCAAACAATATTCCAAGACAGCGATATATTAGAAATAATATTATAATTTTGATACATATTTCCATAACCAGTCACATGCAGTTGACTCATTCCCAAATCTGCAATTTCCATTTACGTCGCACACATCATGGGACAACTTATTTTTATTATTTGCTGCTGCCACTGTTGCTTTAATTGACTTATTTTATATTTTACATCAGACACATCATGTAATTAAAATGTATGCTCAAAACATGGCTCTGGAGGATGTTTCGGGTACGTGCATCACAGGACGGGCAAGTAGCTTAATGTGGTTCGGTGGCGTAGCGTTATACAGGGGTATAGAATTTTATATGTTTGCCGAAGAAATACAGACCTGATTTCGTGAGTTGATCATAATTTTGCATGACCGCTTATTAGATTTTTATGACAAGATCGTGGTAAAACTTGACTATCAGTTTTTACCTTTTTTGTTTGGTTGGTCCAACCAAGGGGCCATCAGGCCTTTGTAATATGATCTCGAATTGGGAAAGAATCTCACAAAAACCAGGATCCCACCTAAGTCATAATCGGGATTATCTATCAGCCACCTTGTTACTGGATGTAGGGGTAAAATAACATTTGCCTGATTAATTAACTATCAGGATTCCTTACATGCATAGAACAGTGGGTGAGAATGATAATTAAAGGGAGACTCCTCATCAAACAACTTATTTATAATTTGCTGCTGCTACTGTTGCTTTAAATGACTTATTTTAATATTTTACATCAGACACATCACGTATTTAAAATGTCTGCTCAAAACATGTTTCAACTTCTGCATTACAGTTAAACTTTAAAAAAAAATGAACATCTGCTACAAAAGCATCAAAACAGAGGAATAGACTACATATTAACTTTGATGTTTAAAGTATGTTGAAAAACCCTTATACTCTAACTAGATTAAAAATATAAAAGTACTACGCCTTACAGAATATCTAGCATAATCTGAAATCTAAAACTAATTGATTCCATCAAAAAATGGAGAATTGTACAGCCTCGCTTCATCCAACTACCCCAATAGTTTTGTCTGTGAAGAACCTTCAATGTTCTTTGCAAACACTTTAGCAAATGCGTACATAGTTATGCAATCAGAATAATAATGAAAAAATTTAGAGCAGTAGCAGCAAACAACTTAAAGTGTAGCAGCAACTTCATACTGAATAACAGCAACAAACAACTTAAAAACAGTAGCAACTTCGAAGCAGCAGACAATCAATACAGCATGGAAAATGAGGTTAATTTGTATCAAAATGGTGATCCATTTAGTGCTAGTGATGAAGTTGTCCCTACAAATGACAGAAACATGGCTGAAGTGATGAAATGGAAAGAATGAGCAACCCAACATGCAGCTAAATGATTTCTGATGCTGAAAATGTTAATTTCACAGAAAAAATATATATATCAGAGCAGCAGACGATCTGTTTCAATATTCAATTCCACCCGCAAAAGTTGCAAGAATGAGCACCCCAAGCGCGCAACTAATACCAACCAGCAGCCCCTCTGTTTTCAAAAGGAGAAACCCCACCAAGGGAAATAACTACAAGCAGCACCAACTTAAGTACAACAAGGGGTTAGACAATGAAGCAGCATCACTTATATAAGCAGCAGCAACAACTTATTGAGGAAACAGATGATACAGGATTAGACAATGAAGCAACAACAACATCAACTTTATATTGGAAAGACCACAACAGTTTCCTACTACACTTGTATAAGCATCGTGCAGGTAAAAGATACAGGATTAGCTTTCTTCAGTTGGAAAAGAAAACAAGAAATCATTGGAAAAAAAAAAACTTGTTTATTTTCAAGAAGTAAAGAAAGACTACTGTATGGCAAATACTAGTAGCTGACAAGAAGAAATGACATCACTGAAGCAGTTAAGCATAATGTATTAGACAATGAAGCAGCAGCAGCAGCAGTGAAAATAACAACAACAATCACACCAAACACCAGCAATTCAATTCAAGGGCAGCAAGTACATTAAGCAATTCAAGGTAATAATATATTCATTTTCAATACAAACTAAAAAGTGGAGGACAGAAATTTCTTACCTTGGCCAACTCCTCCATTCGAAGCAACTGATTTATGTATCGCTTATCCACTGAAAACCAACCGAACCAAACCCGAGCCAAATCCAGTGTGACCCGAATAAATATATCCATTGTGACCCGAAAGAATATATTTGCATTAACTATGGGAGACAATGAAAATAAAACGGTTAGTCATTACTTAATAAGCGGCGTACGTATAAAAAGTATTAACAAACTTATATACAAGACAATTAATTTAAATATACCCCAAATATTACATTATAAATTTTAAAGTAATTAATTATCATGCATCTTCATTAATCGCATAAGTAATGATAATTGATGATAATGCGTTACTCATCAATGATAGATTCATAAGAACCAAACATTTTTTTTATTTAGATTCCAATTCTTCAGTGATTCGTATCATTCTTGTATGACCATGTAGTCATAAAAATCTACTATGTGGTCGTACCAAAGTGTGATCTAGGCACGTTGTGCACTTGATGTACGTTATTTGTACTTAATACATGTATTTTTATTACTCTATATATATATATATATATATATATATATATATATCGGAAAAACATTAGCAAGCTAAATACAAATAAATATGACGTATGAATTATTTTCTTTTACAATTTTTACCACAGATATGATACCCCCAACGAGTTTTAAAAATGATTTGTCGTATAGGCTAACTACTACTCTCTCAAGCTTTTAATACATGAGTAAAAGCGGAGGTCTTCCACCCTCTTATCATAATAATGTACTCTCTGGTCACACCAAAGCATGATCTAGTCACGTGTCACTCATCAGTTCCTGTTTTTTTTGCCGACATACAGAATTCTATATACTGTCTAGAGCTACCACCCCCCGGACAGTGATGAGCTACTTTCCCGTCATGTCATGCACCTACCCGAAATCTAATATTTTGCCTAACCCTCTCCATGCTTGACTTATAGTCGAAGTGTATCAACATCTAGTCATAGAAATCTACTTTGTTATCATACAAAAGTGTGATCCAGTCACGTTGTGCATCGTTATTGGTACTTAAATACAAATATTTATAATTATTCTGTTATTCAAAGCATAACTAATAGCTACTTTCACGAGATACCCCTGAGGTTTAAGTGAATTTCACGAGATACCCCGAGGTTTCATTTTCATTATGAGGTACCCCCGACGTTTCATTTTTTCGATATACCCCTGAGGTATCATTTTCATTACGATATGCCCCCGAGGTTTCAATTTTTTTACGAGATGCCCCTCAGTTCAGATTCTGATATATTATATTTTTCATATCCTAGTTTTACCCTCGGATCAATATGTCCCGCAATAACCTGACGGGTTTATGGTCAAATTTTTAAAAATTTAAAATATGAACAAAATGCACATAAAAATTAAAGAACGATTAAAATTTTAATTCAATTTGAAAACATAAATAAAAGTATAAAAATTTAGAATCATAACAAGTTTAAAATAAATATAAATGACTAAACAACAAATAAATCTATTTAAAAAACTTATATTGTTACATAATTTAAAAAATATTATAGCGACGGCTTAAAATCGTAAATTTTTTATAAAAATTATATTAAATACAAGAAATCATTAAACAATTTTATTAAACTATAGTATGAGTTTATTAACAAATATATTATTCGATATCAATAATCACAGAGAAATGATCATATTTTATGGTTTTAAAGTTTATTTTCTAATTTAAAATGATGATTTTTTCTATGTACTATATGAAACTATTGCTTTTAATATTCTTCATATTATTGTTATACAGTTTTTATATTTTTAACAAATATCTAGTAACTTCCTAACAAGTTAGGATACAAAAAATATAATATATCACAATCTGACTGAGGGGCATCTCGTTAAAAAATTGAAACCTCATGGGTATATTGTAATGAAAATGATATCTCAGGGGTATTTCGAAAAAAATGAAACCTCGGGGTACCTCATAATAAAATGAAACCTCGGGGGTATCTCGTAAAATTCACTTAAACCGCGGGGGTATGTCGTGAAATTTTCCAAATAATAAATATCACGAATGTTGACCTATTGACCTCCCTCACCAAAGAGAAGTGTTATTTACCCCTCTCATTATGTTGACTCCAGTAAATGGGTTCACTTATTCGATACTCTTCCTAGTTCCTATTCCTCACTCTCGATAGCTTCATCTTCGTTGGTTCGGATCCCTAATCTATCTCGACCGTGTGTCTAAGGTAACGAAAAACATGATTTCCTTTGCAACGATCCACGGCGCTGTTATCGCTGCTCTATTCTGTCGCCAATCTAGTGTTCGAAACTTGATTTTTTTTCGCTTTTGAATCCCAGTATCGCCGCTGTAATCTGTAGCCGATTTAGGGTTCTGGTTTTTCAAGTCATTCTTCGTAAACGATTCTGTGCGGTTATGAATTTAGGGATTACTACCCTTGTCTGCGTTTTCAGGGTTCGCACGCGATTTAGTCCCGTTTATCTGGTTTATTGACGTCATGGTTAGGATTTGGGGAAATTTTTATGGACACTCCAAGACCCTGGATTAAGGTTGTGGGATTTGGCAATTTCCCTGGCGATTATGTCACGTCGTTGCTCTGTTTTTTGGCTTTGATGGTCGGGTCTCCTCCCCTGTCTTATTCACGTTCTATATTACGGTATCTGTTTATGGGACCAAAAAATTATTGTTTGGAAACTTACCAAAACCTGCTGTATCCACAGGCTACCTGGAATATCTGCTGCTTACCAGAATTTGTTGTTCTATGCTTTTTGTCTGGCTGAAAGATTGAAATATTCATCTGTTATCTGCTTCTGTTATACGAAGCAGCAATGGTTCTGTATGCAAGTTCTGAATATGTTTATCAATGGTGTTGTTTTGCTATGGCCTCTTATGTGTAGTTATGACTTTATTTACTTATCCGTGTAGAAAGCCGCCGTTCATGTAATTGCTCCGCTTGAATGCGTTGAAGCGGTTTATGATAGGGTTCTCCATAGATACGACATGTAAACAATTTTAAACCACTTTTTTGTAGCAATGACGATGGCCATATACACCAATCTGAGCTCACTTGTTATGATATACTTAAGTTTGCGTTTCTGTTTGATTTTCCATGCAGAATGTCGTCATGTAGTGGGCACAATTTCAACACAACCCCTACCAAGGATTTGAAATGCCACTGCAATTTGAGTGCACAGTTGCATGTTACTCGTAATGTTAGAAACTATGAGAAGCCGTATTTCAATTGTGCCAATAATAAGTGCAAATTTTTTGTATGGTGGAGGGACGTCTACCCACCCGTCTCTTCATCACCAATTCATGCCTCATCAAGAGCTTCTTCTTCCGCTGGTGATATCGAATCTATGCTATTTGAATTGAAGAATCAAAATGCATGTCTGCTGAACAAGCTCGAGGAGATACAAAAGACAAGATTGGCTGAGCTTCAGACGACGAATGATGGTTACATGAAGATAGTGTTTGTCATAGTCGTAGCGTTATTTTTTTCCGGTATTCACTGATGTAATGACAACAGACAACGTAGTAATAGTTTGGAGTGTTTTTTTTCTACACCACACTATCTCGAAACCTGACTTGTATTCGAGGTTTTCCAACATCCGGTCATACAAATACACTCTGAGGTCATACCAAAGTATATAATCTAGTCACGTTTCACGCATCAGACAGATCCCCATGTAACACTGTACGTCTGCTTCGCATGCACCCCTGTGGCCTGTCTCTCTCGATTGTTGCCCTCTGCCAGTACTAAATATGTTACCTAGGCTGACAAATCATTAATAATAATGAACTCTGGATTAGTAGTTGCCAATATCCATGTTTAGTGTGTCTTAAAATATGTCTTGATCTGTTTACATCTCTATGTACAACCTTTACAATACTACTACAATGGTGTGTCCTGGAATGCCCAACTCATCACTCATGGCCCGTGCAAGTGGCTCTATCGAACAGGGCCACCAAATATTAGGGGACCAATTTTGTATTTAATCTCTTTTTACTATGTTGTCATGAGAAAATTATAAAGTGCCTAACTGTATTTAATATGAGTGTTATAAGGGGCCACATGTTATCTTTTATTTATATTTTTAATTTATTTATATAATATAAATTCTATAAGGGACTCATTCTAGGGAACAATTTCATAAAAATACCCAATAAAAAAAATTACATGCCGTCGTGTTTTTCGAACAGAATTACGCGGATTTGCCAACCCCATGTAAAGAAGCAGCCACAGGGTCATGAACAGCTTGCCAGAAACCGCGGCCATTGCAGCCATTGTCTCGGGGCGGTTTCTGGCAAGCTGCGATGATCGTGACTGCCTCTTTGCATGGGGTTGGCACATAACCGTATTTTTTTTTACGGAAATTTCATGAAATGCCACTATATTTTTGGCTAACTCATGAAATGCCACTAAAAAAAGAAAGTCACGAATGCCACTATATTTCTGAAAAGTCCATGAAATGCCACTAAAAATAGAAAAAACAAAAATACCCCTACTAGTTAACAAAGTACTTTTAGACTTCATAAAATGCCCCTAAGTGTGGTATTGGATAAATTATTTGTTTACAAAATTGGTATAAATTATTTGTTTAGAACTCAATATTCTTTTAATGGTATTGAATAAATTTTAAAAAATGAAATATTTATTTTCCACATTTAGGGGTATTTTATGAATTTAAAAAGTACTTTGTTAACTAGTAGGGGTATTTTGTCTTTTTTCTATCTATAGTGGCATTTCATAGACTTTTCAGAAAATATAGTGCCATTTCGTGACTTTCTTTTTTTTAGTGGCATTTCATGAATTAGGCAAAAATATAGTGGCATTTCATGAAATTTCCCTTTTTTTAAATGCCTTAGCCCAAAAAAATCAAGATGGCCCTTGGACTCTACACCCTTCTGTGCGCTTCTCAAGCGTCTCCTTCTCTTTCTCTCAAAAACTTCTCCCTCTTCTTCTCTCAAACTTTCATCCGTTACACCATTCGAACTTTTCACTCCTACACATCCTCTACCTTCCGGGAATGGATAGTGGTGAAAAAAAAATTCTACACTTTTTTACGACCGCCTTGTCCTGGGAAAACTGTTGACGGCGGATGATATGCAGCCGACGTCCATGTTCACATGGCTCCGCCACTCTTGGCTCTCATATGGCAGTTTGCGTTTCTGTAAGTTAGGGCCCAACTTTTTCCTTTTTGAATTTGCCCTCCCGTCGACCTTGCAGAAGATTTTGTCTAGGGGGTTATGGCTGGTCGATGGTTCTCTATTGGTTCTACAGCAATTACAAAGGGGCCTTACAGCAGAGGAACATGTATTCAGATGGGTACAATGCTGGGTTAGGGTAAATAATATCCCCAGCAACCATTGTACCAAACAGATGGCTAAACTCCTTGCGTCAAAGGTGGGTGTGGGTCCATACATGATATCTTTCGAAAAGCCCAGTGAATCTAATCTCTCATACTTGCGATTCAAGGTTCTCCTGGATTTAGTTAATCCGGTCCGTCGTTCAATATCTTTGACTCTAGGAGAAGACACCCTTGTGTTGCCAATCATATATGAAAATCTCCCAGATTGTTGCACTGGTTTTAAATTTAGATTAGATTCTCCCTTGCATAATCCTGATTTTTGCTTTGCCACGGATGGTAAATCGCTCCGGCCGGAGGTGTACTCGCGGAACAGTGAATTTCCACCGCAAGACGGTTGGCTACAGGTCGGCGCCGACGGTGCTGATACCTATACTGCAGTTGCTCATTCTGCCACCATTAACACATCGTCCCCCGCCACCAGAGAGCAGCAAAACAATCCGCGTTGCCCATTACAACCAGCATGCCTCCAACCCACCACCCAACACGGTTCATCCCCCCATGCTCCAAGCAAGTTCAGATGATGACAATCTTCCCATCAAAAAGAGGAAGATTGTAGATGGAGGAAGCTGAAGAATCGGAACTTTAATTACATATTTCATTGGATGAGCATTTGTCAATGTGTCATTAGACTTTTGTTATTTTCAAGTGGGTTATGTCTCTTGTGTGCAAACGATGTTCTGTAGATGGCTCAATGTACTTGTTGTTATGCAATGTGGGGATATGTGACTATGGCTGAAAACGTGCTTTCACTAATGGCTCATTCTACTTTTGCTGTTGTTAACCCTGTTAAGTGGGGTTTTATTCCCTTCGTCTGCAAACTCAAGTTCTCGTACGTTAGGTTGCTTAGGTAGAGGTTGGTAGACTGAATATGTATGGGTCAGTGACATTTCCAGATTATATTGCAAGGTTAGGTTGTGCAGTGACAAATGGAAACTATCTTCATTCAATTTTTTTAAAAAGTACCTTTAATTCTATATATTCAAAATATTCCTTTTCAACGACTGTATTAAGTTCATAACATTCTGCTCATGATGGTATTCACATTGCATATTACACAATGTACCAAGGGCTACTTCCAGTAAAGCGGCGAACTACCAGTTGCACTTGAGATATAACTACCCACCTTCTCATACTAAACATGGACCCGACTAAATGACATGATACAGTCAGAATTGCGATAGTTGAACACGCTATATGTTCATCATGATTTGGTTGCATACACACAACGTGATCCCCTTTAAATAGCATTATAAAACAAAAATTCCAAACAATGAGATGTAATTTCACAAGGATGGTAAAGGATGGGTAGAATATGGGTAGAATATGCTAATGGTTGCGGTTGTTTAGATTAGGATTTCTTGGATAAGCATCTGTCTCTACCACATTTCACTTTTGTTGTTGTTAATCTATTGGGCTGAAGATGATGTTTTGTGGATGGTTCAATGTACTTTCGCTGTTGTTATGTGGGGATATGTCCCTAGGGCTAAAAATGTGCTTTCGTTAATGGCTCATTCTACCTTTGCTGTTGTTCATTGTACATTTGTCCCTTGAGCTGAAAACTCAAGCTCTTTAGGTTGCTTAGGTATAGTTTCCATGATTCACTGCATAACCTAACCCTACAATATAGTCTGGAATGTTACTATCTTCCTTCAACACTTAAAATTGGACCTTTCGTTTCATATATTGAAACGATTTATTTTTAATAACTGTATTAGGTTCAGAAATTTCTGGTCGCAAGTGGTATTCACATTGCAATAACACAAAGTGATTAGGGCTTCCTCCTGCAAAGCGGCGATCTACCTATTGTACCAGAGAGATAACTACCCAAGTAGTCATCCTGAACAAGGAATCGATTGAATGGCATGATGATACAGTCAGAATTGAGATAGTAGAACATACAATATGTTCATCTGATTTGGTTGCATACACAGGCAAAGTGCTCCCCTTAGTTGGTTGCGTCGTATGCTTAGGCTGTTCAGTCCTTATCTCCAGTTTCATAGCTCCTGTCTTCACTACCAATTATAAACTTCAGTGACCACTATTTGTAGCTGCAACAGTATGCTGGATAAAGATTTTTCCGTATTCGTTTCTACTTCGACTTTTCGACCAGTGTTGTAAGAAGACAGCATATACGAATGGCGTAATCACTTGCACAAGAACATCAAAGAGATGCATTCAACAAATGTATCACAACCCACGGGAACCTTAGTTTACTTAGTTGACATAAGTAGTCGCATTTTGAAATACAAGATGTTACAGTAACTATTTCAGTGATAGCCAAAAAAGCAATTTATACATACACTTAATGACAAAATAGAAAACCAGTGGAAGCGGCCAGTAAACAATGACAACGGCAGGTGTGTTTACCGGACGACCAGAGACACGGCAAACGCCTCGTTAAGAGAAGTTAGGGTTTGCATGGGGGCACATCATCTTCTTTTTTTTTTTTAAACACTACCACTCTTCAAAAAAAAAAAAATCTAGTGGGCCGGGTTGAAGTTCACCCATATCCAACCCGTTTAAGATTGTATAGACCCATGTCATTATAACAACAAGATTTAAACTAAGGGGAATGAAGATCGCTGCTACCGTGCACTGTATCGTTAGTTTTGGTTACAGAAAAACTAGTCTTCAATTTCATATCCAATTCCTTCAACATCTGCTCCACCTCCTCCTCATCCTTCTCGAGTTCCTTTTGTATCAAGTCCATTTCTTCCAGAAATTTTTTGTGTGCCAGCGAACGTGCGGACCTACGGACTTCCATTGTGCAAATTGCAAAATGAACTATTTGGCGGACACTGTTAGGTGGACAATCCTACAATCGAAAGACATATATGAGAAGCTCATAACGAAACAAGACATGGTGTTATTCGTAATCACAAGGGCAAAATGATACTGACCGAACCGACGCATTCATTCATTACTCTCTTCAACACAACTCCCTTATCCATATCCGCAGGGGCACTTGGAATAAATTCAGCACTCAATGCACATAGAACACACAGTAGGAAATTAGGTTTCTTCTTCCGTTGTTTGTAGCTTCCTCAAAATAATTAGGCTGAGATGAAGTGTGCCGTTTAAATAGAAAGGCCAAAGGTAAGTTGATGCATGTCGCCACGCCTGGCGTTTGGCGAACCGGCGTTAGGTGGCCGTGGCACACCTTCGGGTTCGTTCTAATGAGTTCTTAAGTAAATAAATAAACATGATATGGAAGAGAGAGAGTTAAGAACTACTACTCCAATTATGGGTTCACCATGTTTTCCCCTAATTATAATCGGTCCCAATTATAATATGTGAATATAAATAGTTAAATCTTACATATTTTAAATTATTTTAAATACTACTAATTACGTATAAATAAACCTAAGTATATCAAAATTCTTAAAATCTCACACGAAATCTTTATTGATTATGTTTTTCATATTTTATACATGTATTTATTTTAGTTAAATTAATATTTAATATTTAATATCTACATTTTGGTGATATAAAAGTAATATTAAAATATATTTGAAAAAATAATACGTACCAAACTATTCATTATAATATTATAATCCAGAATATCAATTGAAAAATATTAAAAAATAATATTAAAAATAAATATGAATAAGTTCATTTTACTTTTGTTTCAAAATATTGTACATTTTAATCATCTATAAAGGATTAAGTTCAAATTATTTGTGTATTATTGAAAATAGTAGTAATAACAATTAATATTAATGTTTGTATTATACAATGCTTAATAGAATGTTAATGTTTGATTAAAAAAAAGTATTCTCATAATAATTTATAAGTAAAAAATTAGATGATATGACAAATAGAGAGAGTTTAAAACTAAATGATAGGTTCTCTCTGATGTTGGTCCCAAACTAAACATGATTCTTAAAATGATGTGGAGGTGAGAGAAATAGGAAAGAGGGGTTAAGAACCCAACTTTGAGTTCTTTGATATTGATGCTAATGGTGGCCACGGGTCCGGTTCCATCGGTTCCGGTTCTGGGAAATGTGTATTCGTATTTGGAACCGGTTTGGGCGGTTCCGGTTCCGGTTCTGGGTCCGGTTCTGAAATCTGGATTCGCTTCGGATTCGGTCAAAAAACCGGTTCCGGCCCTTTCCGGTTCCGGTCCGGTTCCGGTTCTGATCGGTTCCGACCGGTTCCGGAAAGATTCGATCAGCTCCAGTTGTTTTGTTTTAGCCCCGATTTGAGATCCGTTTGAGCGCACACGTTGCTCTTTTCATCCACTTTACTCCTAGATAGGTTATTCTTCAAGTTTATAATCTTAAATGTGTAAGAAACAAAGACTTAGGAATTTTTATTGAATTTACAAAAAATAAGGAACAAAGAGAATTTTATTATATGATTCAATGCCTCATTAAATCAAGATGGTTAGGTAAAAACCCATTGGGAAAACCCTAATAAGGAAAAAGAGTACAACTATTTTCTTTAGTGGAGCGCGCGCCCGAGACCCAAAACGATGTCGTTTTGGCCCGATTCCAACGGTAACTTCAACCGGTTCTGCGGCGGTTCCGGTTCCCGGTTCCGAATCCGACAACGGTTCCAGGCGGTTCCGGTTCCGGGCCCGGTTCGGGCCCGAATCTCAAAACATATATTCGTAATCGGAATCGGCTGAGGCGGTTCGGTTCCAGGTTACCACCGGTTCCCGGCCGGTTCCGATTCCAATCGGTTCCGGGTAGAACCGCCGGTTCCGGGTAGAACCAGACTCGATGGCCACCATTAATTGATGCTCTTAGATAAGGTGCACAAGGACTTGTAAATCAATCAACATCACCCTATTTTCTACCTGCCCCACAGCAGATGTCTACTTTCACTTTGCACAAATATTAAAAAAACAGTGAAAGTAGAGAGGGAAAGAAATCTCACAATGCTGTATAACACAGTATTTTGGGACAAATTTAAAAAGCTTATGGGACACTGCCGTTGGGACAGAGGGAGTAGTATTCCTCCTCTATTTGTGGGAACTACTCATATTCTTGTTTTCTTTTCGGCTAAAACAATGAAAATCAACTAAAAATAAGAAGGAGATCTTGTACACTCCAACACGGCAAACTATGAAGGAAGGAGTATTAACCCACCTCGAATAAATAAGGGTTTTTAATAAAAACTCTTAAACGTCAATTATTTGCTGTAACAAAATAGAGAGTCTAATACGACTGACAAAAATGAACGGAGAGTAATAATTTCTTGAAATGTGTTGTGTTGCAGTGTATTTTTAAATTAATGCATATTTTACTAGTAGTAGTAATTGAAAATAGACATACAACAATCTTACAATTATACCAGTACTAATATAAGTTAACGTATTTGTGTTCTTCAAAATTAATAAGCGTGTGCATATATTAATAATAAGGGGTAGAATTGCGAGAGGGATCAATAAAAAACAACTAGTACTACAACTTTTTGAGTGGATTCCACTCTCAGTTGTGATCATTTAATTCGATTTGATGTATTTGCAGGCGAAATACATCATTCATCGGGGAATGAAGCGAATAGGTAATCCTATATTACTAGCCCACTCTACAAACACATCAAGTAATTATGACGTATACACTTCCCGATGTGATATTATCCTACCCCACTAAATGTTTTTAATACAGTAAGAAGATAAGGAAAGGAACTAGCATTGGAAAAATAAAACCCTGGTGTGTATTTATTTATTTATACCTTAAATGCTGTCACCTAACTTTGTTGCTTGTTACATTCGCCTATAAAAATAAGGGAAGTTAGTGAACGTAGATGCTCTCGCTTTTACTGGGATTTAACGTCTGATGGAGTACAATGAGAATATCGAATCGAGCGACGACGAAAACTTCCCCCCGAAAGTTCGAGTGCCAAGACCACAGTTACAAATGTCATCAGTTGTTGATGAAGAGCTCCACAAGTTGGGGCAGCTTGTAAAACGACGCCTGGCCCGAGTACTATCCCAGGTAAAACCAATTGACACTTACATCATGCACCGAGAATTCACGGTTACAAAGTTGCAGCTTGATCGTCTGGGGGTAGACTACACCACTCTGGGCCAGCTTTATACAACATACCACGACTGTTCGGAAAAATACGTCCCATGGCATGATGAATAATGATAATGAGGCTTGTGAGAATCATAGAAAGTTGAACACTTCCCGTGCGGAACTTCTGGAGAACAGCAAGCTGCGCAAGTCCAAAATCTAGAAATTTATCTTACGTTCCACAACTGTATGTCGTATTTAGTTTTATGTAGTAAATTATAATTAGTAAGCGTGTCATTTCAATTAAATTATACTAGTACTTTTGGCTGTCCCGCCAGTCCCGCTGCGCGTTCAGTCGACTGAGCCTATTCACCTTTACCTAGGCATTGCTGGGCGTATGCGTAATGATTGTAAGAGTAGCTCTTTAGGTCTATCTATTATGGGGGGTGGAGGAGGGGGCTGAGGTGGAAGGGGGGTGCCAGCGTCGGAAACAAATCTTAGACGATTACGTGGCCAGATTTTTTGTCTTTGGGCTAGGCCGGTACCTGGCCCACCAGGCCCAGTATAATCATTATTATACTAAACAACTAGTTGAATTCTGTTCTTAATATAACTACTAGTTTTAGGTCGGTAAACAATTGTACATAAATAAGTGGTAAAATTGTACAACACAATATTAGTCATCTAACGGCGCACCCCCAGATGCTTTAGATGTGTCAAACACTTATTTTGGCTGTCTCATTGGAGATATCCAGAGAATAATAACCAAAGACTATGGTCAACCAAGCAGCATAGGGCATAGAGGAAGCACATTGGGTAATTTCATGATGGAATAACCACCCTGAGGCCTGAACGAATCAACTTTACCCAATTTTATGCAGAAAACTATCGCAAATATTTACATTATAACTATATTTTAGTTCCCCCAAACTGAAACATCGTGCATATTAATGTACATGAAGGAATACCCACCCTTGAAAATCCGACTACTAACACAAAAAGGATTCCGACGGAAATGCGACAAAATGGGAACCTTCGTGGTCAGACGCACCAACCTTGACGTGTCCAGTAGACCCTAGTACATTCTAAGTGTAAACGTAGCAAAAGACCAAAACAAACCGAACAATACGGAACCTAGCCAGCATAAATAGCTGAAATAGCTGGACTTAGTGAATCAGGTGAGTGTGATCAGTGATCACCTAACCTGTGGTGGAGCACGCGTCGCCGACCATGTCGGCCGTTGCAATGGATGGTGTCTTACTGTCGTACCCTGTTGTTGAACTGGTGCTTCTCCCAGTGCCAATTTCGCCGTCGAAATCGGGAGACATGTTATCAACGGCAACCTCTACATTCCCGCCCATGTTGGTACCGAATGTGGAAGATTTAATTTCGAACAACGACTTGGAGTCTGCTGTGTCGGTAATTTCGGAGAAACACGGATATGAAATTTGCATGTCCCGATTCAGGTCAGAGTCTGAACGACAGCAGGCGCAGCCAGCAGATGGGTGTTCGCTCAAAGAAAATTCTTGTGCAGGATCACCTTCTTCACTGGTCGATATGATAATTGGGGAGCCAGCCACACCTGTTTGTTCAATATGGACACCAACGAGGGGGCTGTTTTCGCCCTGTACGTATGAATCGTCGCTTAGAACTACCATCGGTACAACAGCAGCTTGTTCAACGATGGTCGAATCCATTTGTTGAACCCTTAACCCTCGTTGTATGACTGGGTTTCGCAGCCCTTTATTTTCATTGTTACTATTATTAATAGCGGTCCCGCGGGACTGGCCTCCGTCTCGAAGCGGCTATTGCTTAGGTTACTTAATTTTAAAAGATTTTTATTCGAACAGCCTGCATGATAAACAATGGAAAGGAGAGGAAAAGGATTCCCGAATTAGTAGTACTATGTTTGATCTTCCACAGCAGAGTGGAATCCACTCTCCAACATTCCCCATTAAAAAGAAAAGATTATTGCTTAGGTGGAGGGGAGAGACATGTGTGTGTGAGTTAGGAACTCACTTTATGTCAGAAGAGAGAGAATTGTGAGAGAGAGATATTAAATAGTACTAGTAGCTTTGGGTGGATTCCACTTTGTTGCTGTGGATGCTCTATGGGAATAGAATCTTCAATCATTGGGTTCGTTTGGGGATTGCTGCTAGGGACTGCTGTTGGGTCTGCTGTTAATTGTGAAGTTGTCTGCTCATGGTTTTGCGGAACAGCATTTATAGCGACTGTTAATACATATTTAAATTTATGAATAAAATATATTACTAGTAGTACTATCTAATTTGTATGCATCGGTTAAATCTTGATGTCCATTAATATGTATATAACTAGATCTATATATACAATTAAATTAAATTTAAATATACATACAAAAATAAACCTATTGGTTAACAAAAATAATTTCAAAATTCACATTACGCCACCGGTTGTTATAAAGTGCACAACAAATTCAAAATTAATATGAATATATTATACATATATATAACATTGCAAAAAATTTAACAATAACCCGTACAAATATGATCACAAATTTAAAAATTGTAAATATTTTTATATGTCTTTGCACCGTAACACAATTATTGAGTCCGATTGCGTCGTTAAATTACCGGTAACTATCGCGATTTTGGGTGTTGTGGGTCAAGGGTACACGTGTTCAGGATAAAAAAAATAAAAAACTAAAGGATGAAGGTCTCATTTCCACACGCACATAGGCTCAAGACAACTCATATTTTATAATTTTATCCTGATATATTAAATTATGAATCAAGATATTTGTCACACTAATTCGGCCCATTTAGGTCGCGGAAAATTCACGGTAACCATATTTTCTCTTTAAGAATTAATATGAGAGATATATCACATTTTTGGATATATCAGTTAGCAATACAATCCTTATGTGAAAAAACGACTATGTTGTATAAATTCGTTGTGTAAAATAATTTTATGCGATGTACGATTTTAGGTTAAAACACGTGTAAGAAGGCAGAATGCACGGTTACGGTTATTCGAAGAGGCTTGAAGGGTAAAAATACAAAATAAAAAAAAATCTGCAGTCCGTTTTGTTACCGAATCGTGCGTGGCAAGTTTCCAATCCGCAATTTTGTACGCTTTGCGAATACCACGATAGCAACTTAAAGCTACTTTTTTGTTCAAAAATGTGACAGATGTCAGATTTACATTGGACAAGAAGTTAACTCAATACAGTTGTCAAACTTTGATAAGTTAACTATAGTGACATTTTTTTAAACGCAGGTATGGCTGCGTTTGCAGCTCACAGTCGAACGCCCCCTTGGTGTTTTTAAAAGACACGCACATGACGAAAACAAATGTCATCCCCTAGCTGGGGCCTGCAGGCCTCGTCATTAATGATCGTCATAAATAAGGCGTGTCAACTCCAAGTCATATCGTTCCTCTTGGGTTTAAGAAAAAACGATTAAAAAAAATTAATAGGAAACAGTTACTTCTACAGGGCCCACTGACAGTGGTCACATTCGCCGCCAATTCCGTGCACGAAGATCGAGTATCTATTGTCACATGTTGCAATGTATCTTTGTTGTGATGATTTCCATTACTATTTAGTAAATATGATCACATTAATAACTCACGTACAGTCATACAGTCCCTCACATAATTAAGCATATGTGGCAACCGATACTTACTTACGATTAACCTTGTGATAACTAGTGAGCCAAAGAATTGAATAATAGCATAATTATAAAAATATGTATTCAAGTACAAATAACGAATTTCATGCGCACAACGTGACTAGATCACACTTTGGTATGACAACATAGCAGACTTTTATGACTAGATGGTGATACACTTCGACTATAAGTCCAGCACGGAAAGGGTTTGTACAACAAATGAGAATACGGGTAGCTGCATCACATGACGGGGATGTAGCTCATCAATGTCCGGTCGGGTAGTTCTAGAGGAAAGATATAGAATTCTGTTGTCGGCCCAAAAAGTGGAACTCATGAGTGACACGTGACTAGATCATGCTTTGGTATGACCAATGAGTAAATTCATATGATAAGATGGTGGCTGGTCATGTACTAAAAGGTTAACAGAGTAAAAGTTATCCTATATGACAAGTCATTTTCAGTTGTGTTTCAAAAAAAAAAAAAGTCATTTTCAAAACCCGTAGGGGGTATTATATCCGTGGTAAAATTTGTAGTCGAAGATAATAATTCATACGCCATATTTATTATTTAGATAGCTAACGTTATTTCCAATATGTACTATAAATATATTTAAAAAATTGAATAATTATAAATATTTGTATTTATGTACAAATAACGAATATCATGTGGACACCGCAACTAGATCACACTTTGGAATGACCACATAGTAGATTTTTATGACTACATGGTGATACACTACAACTACAAGTCAAGCATCGAGAGGGTTTGGCAAAATATGAGACTTCGGGTAGCTGCATCACAGGACGGGAAAGTAGCTTATCACTGTGGTGTCAGGGAGCTCTATACAGTATAGAATTCTGTACTGGGGCCAAAAAAAATGGAAGTGATGAGTGACAGGTGACTAGATCATGCTTTGGTATGACCAAAGAGTACATTTTATGATACGATGGTGGCAGATCTCCGCAATTGGTCATGTATTAAAAGGTTGAGAGAGTAGTAGTTATCCTATACGACAAGTCATTTTTAAAACTCGTTGGGGGTATCATATCCGTCATAAAATTTGTAAAAGAAATTAATTCATACGTCATATTCATTTGTATTTAACTAGCTAATGTTATTTCCGATACTGTACATATCATAGAATGCTCTGAATAATATAATAATTATAAATATTTGTATTTAGGTACAAATAACGAATTTCATGTGCACAACGTGACTACATCACACTTTGGTATGACCACATAGTAGATTTTTATGACTAGATGGTGATACACTTCGAATATAAGGCCCCGTTCAGTAATGAGATGAACGGAAGCTAAACTACAAACGCAGCCAATGCGGCGTCTGAGAACAAGCTTCAGCAGAGTGTAGTTGTGGGCCCCATTAAGGAAAAAGAGACAAATGAACAAATCAAACGATGACAAGTGTTATTTTAAAGTGGCATTAATCTCATTGATAAAGTCCGCTTGTTAACGAACGGAGTAAGTCAACCATGGAGAGGGTTTGGTCAAAAAAGTTGGCAAATATGAGAATTCGGGTAGCTGCATCACAGGACTGGAAAGCAGCTCATCACTGTGCGGTCAGGTAGCTCTATACAGTAAAATCACATGGCTCTAAGTCCTAAAACACAGATCTGAAGTGAGCAATATCATTCCCACCTTTTGCTCCATGATTCACAGTCAATTCATTACGTAAATACTCAGTGTGCACAAGGCAAAACATATTGGTTCCCATAATTGAGTAGTTATAGATATTGCTGATATATTTAGAAAGACATAACTAACAACATAATCAACTTTCAAACTTAATCAATTCATAGGGGTATACCCAATGTTCTAAACAGACCTGTCTTCGGGCAAGCCATGTCAGGGTCAGGCATAGGCGTGAATATGGTGTTGTCGACAACTGTTGTGATAAAGGCTGTCCGGCTGATGAGTACATGATTGGTAGTTCTGTTTCATTTTCATTGACATGCGTGCCTGTAATGAGCCTGTAAATGTCTGTGTCTGGCAACTAAAAGTTGAGATCCTAGCAACGATATGTAATCGGACATGCAGTTGAGCTTAGTAGCAAATAAAACAGAACAAAACAAGATTACATACCTTGCTTAACGCAGTTGAGAACAGACTGACCACATCACGTTCTTTAGTGTCCAGACAAGAGGTTGGTCTCCCCAAGATCATATGTTTGATCGACGGCTTTGGGCCTACAGTTGTTACATAGTCATGATTTGGTTCTCATTACTAGTAGTTGCCGTTGTGTATAGGTAGCCACGTTAGTGCATATACCTGTAGGCGGATTGCTTCTGCATTATTCATGTCTGAACAGATAGGGTCTACGTTCATTGTTCTCGTGCAGCAAAAATTTACAAAGATATCTCTTACGCAGTATCTCCATTTGTTTCTCCTGCATGGAAAACAGGGCATTGCAGATTAATAGTGTGGGGTAAGGTACTCAACAACAAGCCAAATAGATGAAATAATAATAAATGCAACGTCTCCTAGGAAGATAGTCATCACGGGGCTCACACTGTCTTTCTGTAGACCGGGATACCATCGAGCCACATCACCCATGAATGTCTCCATATGTCGCAATGCAAATATACTACAGTCACTATGGGTATCCCGAGACTGCCAGGGCAATGTCATTTCTATGATCGTCGTTGTTCCTCTGGACTTAAACTCACCGTGACAACAGATACCGAAGATATGAAATGATTCACGGATTTGACCTAGTTCATCAGGACACAGGAACCACATCTGTTAACTGGGTATGTCAAGGAAATTATTTGAAGTCATGATATGTAATTAAGAATCAGTAATCTTAGTTCGGGGTGCATACCAGTGTACGCATGACTTCTCCGTACTTGGCATGCACGCCGAATCCATCGGCTGTTCTAGCCATATTGTCCAGCACAATGTTGCACTTTTTGTTATAGTCGAGCACCAACACATAGTAGTGCGAATGGGCGTGTACTGGTATGAATACCATATCGACATGCGTTATGTCCTTCGTCTCAAATCCCGCCCCGATGAACTCATTGTACAGTAGCCTTATTATACAAGCAGCATCCTCATACGGTGCATTGTTGCCGACATTTCCATTTTTCATTCTCGCAAGGGCAGTGTTAAAAACCTGGACAATCAGATTGTCAGATTATTTAAATTGTTGGTAGTAAGTGCGAGCCTCCTAAAAATCTACTATGAGTGGAAGTACGCACGCTTACCGCTGTGCTGCAGAAAAAAACGGTTAGGAGTTCCTTCATGTCTTCGTCGGTTTCAAAGTTAAGCACCCTCGCATGTAAATCTATCATGCAGCTGTTCAATGCAGCTTTGGGCGCGAAACACAAGAAGGCTTCAACTGGAATCCTAGTATCACCTTCCAAGTAGAATGTGACACTACAATAACCAACTCATTACAACCACAACGCTGTCTTGCCGGCAATAATAACACTCAATTATAAAGAAGAGTATGGGTCGTAGAATACAAAACTCACGCCTTCTCACGGGTTGTATTTACAAGAATGTAGACAAGCTCTTCTGTCCTGTCAGGCAACGCCGCCGGGTCGACAGGTCCATGCGAGAACGGGGACGCATATGTCTTCATACACCCCATATTTGAGACGAGGATGCATGAACACACGTTTCACCTATCACACCACTACCCACTGTCTCCGGTCCAGACTTGGTCACTTGTGTCATTCCCTCAGACGCCACTTTCTGCTTCTCTTTCAATTCCTTTTCAGCCAATCTGACTTTGTTTTTCTCTTCTTCTATCGCACGCTGCGCAGCATCCACATCCTTTTCCTTTTCCGACATTTCACTCCTCCACTTATCAAATTTATCACTCTCGCTTAAGCAATACGCCGTCCTAAAATTAATATACCTCAGCTCACTGTGCAACCTCTCTTTCACAATTCCGATGCTTTTCAGTAGGTCAGGCAATGTGCCGTAGCCTCATCCAATTTTTTCATAATTTCGTAACTGCATTCTTCTACAACACCCAACCAACACGTACTAAACTCCTCCGATAACACTTCAGTTTCATTTGTCTCTTCGGGTTCACGGGTGATGGTGTCCTCAACTGCCAACACACAATTATGATCATCAAATTGACCCTGTTCCACATGACTTGTGATGGCTTTCTCTATTGCCATACCACATTTACGATCCTCCACATGATCTGGAGTCTGCAGTCATTTGCATTAGCGCGATTGTGATGAATCAAGGACATAGGTAAAACATGAATAGTATGTACAAACAGTGGTTGATAATTACCTCTCCGGTTGGAAACGCAGGACGCGGATTCACAATGACAAGAGGTCTGGTATTGACGATCCTACCCGCTCCAAATTTTCCTACATCTCTCTCTCTGATTAGCCTGTGTTTGTACATGTCGTTGTTCCATTTGGATATCGATGGATAACCGTGCTGCTCGTGACGGCCAACAAGAGCCGTTTTGTCAAAATAGAACAGGTTAAGGAACAACAGAGAGCCGGTGAAGTAGTGGGTTTTGAATGTACTTTGCTGATAGTTACGAACAGACTCTACCAACTTGTCAATTGTGTATCTACACCAGTTCAGCCTAGATGCATTTGACGGGTCTCGTATTAATGGCAGAATCTTGTCGTTGCACCTTAGGTCGCACTTGCCGCTGACGCAAGTGGAGACAACAGCACATACAAAACTGGTCTTGAATAGATCTGTCGCTCCCATTTTCGGCCATTTACTTATGAGATCTAGTGTTCTGGCTGTTTTACGTCCAAAGACAGCATCCCACTGTAACTTCCATTCCTTGAACTCATCAGACTTTGAGTTTATTGATGCTTCTGTGATCTCAACGCCGCCGGGGGCAAACCCTAGTATGTCATGAACATCATCCTCTGTTACGTCAACTCTTGTGTTATCAGCAAGTGTCAACTGACAGCTACGCCAATCAAAATTTTTTGCCAACCAACACCCCAGGTCGTAACAGATCGAATCCACCCCTAGATTCAAGAAATGAGCAAACCCAGTCTCTTGCAGGGCTGCGCGCTGTTCTGGTTTGAGACCCTTGATGCCCCTTCTCAAGCAGCAATCGACATTTTGCTGGTGAAAGGTCGGTTTGTCTTTTTTTCTTGGCCACCACCAAGTCCGTTGTTGAATCTTCAATATCCTCGGCCCCGCGTTTGGTGGAGGTTCCCTTGTTGCTTACACAATTGGAGGTTGTTGGTTCGTCCGCAGTGGACGACGCTAAATTAGCACTTGTTCCGGTGAAGTCAGGGCACGTCCGACGCACATCCTTCTTCCGGCTGTTTCGTTGACAGTGAAGATGGTAAATCCACGGTTAACACTACCTCAAATCGAATTAATCGCACATGCAGTACAACCACATCAGCGAGGGAGTCGGTGGATGTAAGTAGAACACAAAACCAAAATCATTGACAGTATTTGAATTCAAATGTATTTTCGGGTTACAAAATGTAAATTCGGCAGTAGTTACGGGCAGACTTGTACCTGTACGTGTAGTGGAACCTGTATGAGGTGGCTGGGCGATTTGGATCATCCTTTTTGATGAGCTCAGGTCTATCTTCCATTCCGCGCTGTGATTACTACCTTGTTGGCCACGGTGAACACCAGTTTTAGATAAGTGTTGGTCGGGGTCTTGTGGGCGCGCGGCGCGCCAAGGTAGGATATGCAGTCGAACTCGGAATGAGTAACCGGGAGTTGGCGTATTGGGGAAGGAACAGGAACAGAAAGGACGATCACCGGATTTCAGCTTTCTACCTCAAGACGGTTTCATCTATCCTTGCTCCTCCCTCCATGTCCACTACAAAAAAAACATCATTTAGTGACACTCAAAGTGTGTCAAAAAAACCTTAAAAAGTGTCAGTATAAGACCAATTGGCATTTGCAGACACACAAACAAGGTGTCCGCAGCCACCACAGTTACTAAAGGGTTTTACTAACAGAAAATGGAGAAGTCGGTAAAAGATTTTCATCTTTACTGACACTTTACTATATGTCAGTATACCCTTTTTTTTTCATATTGATGAGATGTCAAACTTAGACTTTAGTAAGCTTTAGTCACAGTTATTGTTGTTTCAGTGAATTCAATTGTGTGCTTGTAAAAGCCTTTAGTGACTCATAGTCATAATTTGGTTAACACTTTTTTCTAACTATGAAAGATTGTTTTGACTTTTCGTAATGACTAACAAGTGTAAATGGAAATCATATTAATAAGTCAATACACATTATACACATAATTTTTAAATTGTACTAAAGCGTGAGCATATACACTGATTACTTCAATAAGAAAATGTTTCACCTTCTTCATTACAGTTAAAATTTGAAAAAAAAAAATGAACATCTGCTACAAAAGCATCAACAAAGAAGAATAGTCCACATATTAACTTCGATGTTTATAGTATGTTGAAAAACCCTTATACTCTAACTGGTTTTAAAATATAAAACTACTACGCATTACAGAATATCTAGCATAATCTGAAATGTAAAACTAATTGATTTCATCCAAAAATGGAGAATTGTCCAGACTCGCTTCATCCAATTACCCCAATAGTTTCGTCTGTGAAGAACCTTCAAGGTTCTTTGCAAACACTTTAGCAAATGAGTACATAGTTATGCAATCAGATGAATACTGAAAAAATTTAAAGCAGCAGCAACAAAAAAATAAAAGTATAGCAGCAACTTCATACCGAATAACTGCAACAAAACCATTAAAAACAGTAGCAAGTTCAAAGCACCAGACCATCAATTCAGCATGTAAATCGAGGTTAATTTCTAAAATCCTGCCCGATCATTTTCAAAATGGTGATCCGTTTAGTGCTACTGATGAAGTTGTCCCTCCAAATGACAGAAACATGGCTGAAGTGATGAAGTGGAAAGAATGAGCAACCCAACATGCAGCTAAGTGATTTCGGATGCTGAAAATGTTAATTTCACAAAAAAAGAAAAAAAAATCAGAGCAGCAGACGCTCTGTTTCAATATTCAATTCCACCGCAAAAATTGCAAGAATGAGCACCCCAAGCGTGCAAGTAAGACCAACCAGCAGCCCTCTGTTTTCAAAAGGAGCAACCCAACCAAGGGAAATAACTATACGCAGGAGCAACTTAAGTACAACAAGGGGTTACACAATGAAGCAGCAACACTTATATAAGCAGCAACAACTTTATTGAGAAACTGATGATACAGGATTACACAATGAAGCCACGACAACATCAACTTTATATTGGGAAGACCACAACAGTTTCCTGCTTCACTTATATAAGCATCATGGAGGTAAAAGATACAGGCATAGCTTTCATCAGTTGGAAAAGAAAACAAGAAATTATTGGAAAAAAAAAACTTGTTTATCTTCAAGAAGTAAAGAAAGACGGATGTATGGCAAATACTAGTAGCGAACAAGAAATGACATCACTGAAGCAGTGAAGCAGAATGTATAAGACAATGAAGCAGCATTGAAGCAGCATTGAAGCAGCATTGAGCAGCAGCAGCAGTGAAAATAACAACAACAATCACAGCAAACACCAGCAATTCAGCAAGTAGATTAAGCACTTCAAGGTAATAAATACCTTGATTTTCACTATAAAATAAAAAGTAGAGGATAGAAATTTGTTACCTAGGCCAACTCCTCCATTCGAAGCAACTGATTTATGTACACCGGATGAACGATTTGTACCACTAGCAAGGTCGCTTACCCAGTAAAATTAATAAATAATTGACGCAAGTGTAAGACACCATTCAGACTAAGGCAATAAAAGACAACTAAATCCATTCTAGTGATTTGAATCACTCGTCTGATGTAGGTTAATCTTACAACTCACAGACTGTGTGGCAATCACCGTGACTCTGGTAAAGCAAGGTCACCTATTTCAGGGGTCTTTTAAATTAGTACCGCAGAATCACCTATTTCAACAGTCTTTTAAGTTAGTACTGCAGAATCACTGCAACAGATTATGGTAACGTAGATGCATAATTTGACAAAAATAAACAAATTACATCCACACAGAAGAACGAGTAGTTGGAGGCTTCTTCTGTTTCAACTTCTACGCCAGTTAAAACTGAAACCCCCAGAAGCGCCTGAACTCATTAACCCATCCTAGTTGAAAAAACGAATTCTCATCGCCTGGAAATAGCGCGCGTCGAGTGAGTTGAGTCTTACCTCCAATTGTTGTAATTGACAAACAAGTGTGCAAAAATCCATGTACAAGTGAATAACGTAATCCCTAATCTTAAAATTACGGGAAAATTTAGAAGCCTGCAATTGCATACCGATTAAACCGACGCCTTGAATCTGGTTTTGTTTCAACCTGTATAGCCTCTCGTCAAGAAAAAACTGTGGGAGGATGACGGTTTGAGTTACTGAAATCCAAGGGATGAACTGTGGGAAAATGACGGTTTGGGTAGAACGCCAATGAGAACTGGGAAGATGACAACAATTTGAGGAAGACTAATGCCGATATTTGCTGTGGAGGAAGAGAGGAAGAGACTCGATATTTACTTAACATCAAAAATAAATAAGGCCGAAGATTTAAAATTGCAAAAATTTCTACTAACAAAATTATTTAATGTTAATTTTAAAAGCATTCTAAATATTTTTAAGTTATGATTACCTGTTTTAAGTTTTACTTTCTACATTTTTTAATAAATAGTTATTAGAAATCTTTTACTGTTATCCATATTATTTTATGTTTCTTTTATATTTATGCTCTGATTATTGGTTTTGGCTTTTCTTTCTCAATTTGTCGTTCTTCATTCATTCCTAGTCCTTGTGACTACTTGGTTCGTTCTGGAAATTTTCGCCGAAATACAATTTGAAAAAAAAATTAGTTGCGGTGGTTTTTTTTCAAAAGAATTACGCGGAAGTATCAAAACGATGCAAATTGCGGTAAACCGCATCGGGTCAACGCCATTATCGGTTATTTATGTCATAAACCGCATCAGCCAAACGCATATTTGCGAGAAACCGCATCAGCCTGATGCGGTTTATTTGCAAACCGTTGCTATTGAAAAAAATCTCGGAATTAAATTTAAGCCGTCGGTACTCCACGATTTCCACGATTTTGTCGGATAATCTTATCCAAACATTTGTAAACTAACACCAAGTTAATAAGTTAGTGAATTAATTAATTACAAATTAAATTAATAATTATTCAACTAAAACTACCAAGATTAACTTTTTCCTATAACATAATAATACCAACTTAATTTGTTGTAAAATTTATACACCATTTTAAATAAACAACAAGTTAATATATTAGTGCATCAATAATAACGAATTAAATTAATAATTAAACAACTAAAACTACCAAGATTATAAAATTGGTGCATTAATTAATTACGAATTAAAATAATAACTAAACAACTAAAATTAGTTCCTCATTTTTAGTTAACTAGTCTTTATGTGGATTTGTTGTTATAGCTAAAATTTATTTTATTTATTTACTTTATTGTTTAATTATTATGCTAATCTGTAATTAATTAATGAACTTATTTTATAACTTGCTTTTAATTTATAATGGTGTATAAATTAGCAAAATAATTAAGTTGGTATTATTATGTTATAGACAAAAATTAATCTTGGCAGTTGTTTAATTATTATTTTAATTCGTAATTAATTAATGCACTAATTTTATAACTTTTTAAAATTTAGAATGGTGTATAAATTTGCCAATTAGTTAAGTAGGTATTATTATGTTATAGACCAAAATTAATCTTGGTAGTTATAGTTGTTTATTTATTATTTTAATTTGTAATTAATTAATGCACCAATTTTATAACCTGTTTTTAATTTATAATGGTGTATATATTAGCCAAATAATTAAGTTGGTATTATTATGTTATTGACAAAAATTAATCTTGCTAGTTTTAGTTGTTTAAAATTAAATTTGTAAATAATTAATTCACTAATTTATTAACTTGTTGTTAGTTTACAAATGTTTGGATAAGATTATCCGACAAAATCGCGGAAATCGTGGAATACCGGCGGCTCAAATATAATTCCGAGATTTTTTTCGAGTAACAACGGTTTGCAAATAAACCGCATCAGACTGATGCGGTTATCGCAAAGATGCATTTGGCTGATGCGGTTTATGACATAAATAACCGATAATGGCGTTGACCCGATGCGGTTTACCGCAAGATGGATCAGCCCAGTGCGGTTTTTTGCATCGTTTTGGTACTTCCGCGTAATTTTTTTGAAAAAAAGCCACCGCAAGTAATTGTTTTTTCAATGGGTATTTCTGCGAAAATTTTCCTGGTTCTTTCAACTCCTAACTGGAACTGAATCTAACACAACCAATGGGTGTTCACTAACTTATGGTGTCGGATCTTTTAAGTGAGTAACTTTACCTTCCTATTATTTATCTCTATTCTTGACTTGTTATCTATGACTTGGTGTTTTTAAAGTGCCTTGTTCCTCTGATATGTTTTAATAGTTTGATTTGTAGTTATTGTTTATTTTAAGAGATATGCTTAAAGGTTTTGTTTTGGAGGATCGTACTAGTTCCATTCCAGGGAACTTGTACGATTCACCAGCTGGGGTGGGCTGCTTGGTTTTATCTTGCAGGTGCTGATTGTTATACAGGTGGCCACGAACAGTATGAGTGATTGGGATGGGAATTAGGATTTGTGAAGAACTGTTGTGTTTGGCTATTATTGTAGTTATGTTACGTTCTCTCGAGTTCCAACTGTAACATCTGTAAGTAGTAGTTGGTGAGGTTTTGTACCGGTTTTGTTTGAACCTGGTGATTTGTACTCGCCATTAGAGATTTTATTCCGCTGTATTAATTTAAATAGGACTGTTACAATTACCCTCGATGTCATATTATGTCATAGACTCAATGTGAAAACACTATTTTGAGTAACATTGGGTGACTATGAGCCCCGGAATTATAACTCTATTATCAAACCGTTAACTACATGCTCACTTGTCAGCTTAATCACATTATTAAAGGCAGCTCGGACGACAAAAATAGTTAATCAACATAATCTAACTATCTCCAATCCCAATCCATATGCATTTTACACGGTAGGGTTGTCATTTTCGGACAAGAAAAATGCTGGTTAAGGTGTGTGGTTTGAGCCGTGTCCAACATGTCATTAATAATGTGATTAAGCTGATGGGACATCACGTAGTTATCATTTCGATAACAGAATTACAGTTCGGGGGCCAAGAGTCAAAGGCTCAAAGTACCGTAAACGCAAAACCGTTCCCAATAATTATGATAAACACAATGGGGTTAACTGTATTACGCCCAATCCTCAAGGGGATTCCGAGTAATTTACTCTATTTATTTAAAATAATCTCCTTCATCCGAACTGACCCAAACCAAATTTTGTTAGACATTGTCAAGAACAAGGCACAATTTAACCTTAACCCGACTTAGGCGAACCTGTAAACCCCTAAGTTGATCAACAGGATGAACTTTAATAGACCCCCTTCGATGTAACCCAAAAAGAAAATTATAAAATTCACAATATACCCCCTTTTCCTTTCATAATTCACAATAGACCTCCGCTAGTTTTCGTAATTCAACATTGAACATGCTTAAATGTTGTCCAAGATTGATGAAACTTTACATGGACCATGCTAAATTGTTATATTTTGGTCCATCATCGAATTTGAAGTTTTGTAAGCTCATATGTTACATTTAGGACCCAATGGACATGTCACAATTTTCTATGGGTCCCACAAGTCACATGCGCGCTGAATAAATCTCAAATTGGATATTGGACCAAGATACAACACTGTATCATCGTACATGTAATGTTACATCAATCTTGGACAACATTGAAGCATGTTCAACGTTGAATTTCAAAAACTAACAGGATATATTGTGAATTAAGAAAGATAATAGGGGTATATTGTGAATTTTCCTAAAACAAATTGTACCGCAGATTCCTGGGTCCAGCTTGGTAGGTAGGATACTCGGAAACAATTACTCCAGATACCATTTTTTAATTAAAACCCATCGTTTCGGAACTTTTGCCATTCGAAATAAACTTGGATTGCAAATTTCGTCCATACCACCACCGAACCCGGCTAGGTATATTTATGGTCTCCCACTTCGTCACCGGCGTATATTAATGGTCTATCATTAACTGCGCAGCGCTGCCCGTCCACACCATCTTAATTCCAGTCCTTCGTCGGGGATTTGACGGTGCGTTCGCCGGGTATTTCCAGCTTGTTGAATACTGGTAATAATCAGCAGATTCTCTCGTCAGTGAGGGTAAGCTTATCTAATGAGTCGACCATTTGGTGTACGCGCGACCTTATGTCGGTATTTTCGCTGAGTACATTACGGCTTTTGCGATGTGTCCCAAAACTTGACTATGTTTGGTTCGGTTGTCCGTTGACCCCTCGGGCTTTCATTTTTAACTATACTGTTATCTAGGTCTGTAATGTTCTCTTTGATTTAACTTCTTACAAGCGTAAAATGGCAAATACCCTGGTCTAATAGGTCGACAGCTAATACTCGTCTTGGGGGTGGATTTACATGGGCGAACTATAAATGGTAATTGCTTGATTTATTAAGCTTTAGGCACCTTCTTTCATTTTACGTCGTACAAATGCAGTAGGAGTAGTCTAATGGAACGCCTCTCACTGGATCAACTATGGTGGTTATCCATTGGGGCATTTGACGTAAATATACTGTTTTGAACTGGTAATCGGCGACTTAAGATATGTGCTCTTCTCTTTAGTCGCCTATTGATTCGTCATTCTTGGAATTAAATATCGTGACTTGACGCGACCACTTCAGAAACAAATTATGACATGTTGTGGACAAGTTGATTATCAATGAACAGCCCATCCGCAAGTAATGTATATAGCAATGGGAAAAAACAATTCCACAGCTTTCAATGAATTACAGAAAGATGCAACCCTTACATCTATGTATAAATATGTTTGACTATCATACTTCTTCATCCTTATACGGTCTTGCTCATTCCAAATGTTGTTGCAGCAACATCTGTTATCTAAAAATCCAGGTTCACATTAATAGATGACGTCTGGATCGCATCAGAAATCTGATATCCCACAAGCAACAGAGTATGATAATGAAGTGCGACAGCAATGTGATAAGCACGATGGTCATCACCATGGTGATAATCACGATGATGTTGACTGCGTGGATGCATACGCCAAGGTCCATCTGTATACCTTCCAGAATAGATGTTCTCCTAAAAGGTTTACCAACATGCTAGATGGTTTATTCCGTTGTAACGACAATTTGATGTCATCAGTCAGAGGATTGCTACGCCAAATTGGTTTCAGCGGGTTAATGAAGGTAAATATTACCCGTTTGGATCGAGGATTCCTAGACAGTGTGCTCCAACTGTACGATAAGAAATCGAAGACATTCCGTTTGGGTAACGGACAGGAACTGGGAATTGGTCCTAACGATGTCAAGAGAGTCTACGGTCTTCCGGCTGGTAAATTGCCGATCAGGTTAGAAGGGTGTGGTACTGGATTGGCTAAAAAACTTGGCAAAGAGCTGGGTCTTTCACACAGCAGTGCCATGTTTTCGTCAGTCAAAGATGTGTACGATAACATCATGCGGTCACAAGACCCTGAAAACATCGTGAAGATGTTTGTGCTGTACGCCCTGGGCGTTCTGCTGTCCCCTGTGTCAGTTAGCCTGGTAAACCTTAATTACGCGGAGTTCATGTATGACATTGAGCATGTTACAAGCTACAACTGGTGTCAGCATGTGTCGGATGTTTTGATTAGCGGTTTGGACAGATATGCTGATAACGGCTCAAAGGGTGGCAGCCCATTGATCAGGGGGGACATACATTTTCTGTTTGTAAGTCCAAACAGAACCAGACCGACCACTTACTGCATCCCATGCAACTGTTATTCCTCATTGATCTGTTGCCTTTGTCATGTTTCTTGATTTTTTGATGAAACTTTTTTTTTTCCTTAAACTATTTGACATATATTGTCATTAATGCAGATACATTTCTTGACTGCATTTTAGTCGGCGATGAAACCACATGTGAGATTCTTCCCTCATGTGGAAGGTGGACCAAAGAAGCTGTGACCAAGAAGTTACAGGGTTTGCAATCAATAGGTTACATACACGGTTGCCGGGTCGTACACCCCACAACCAGTACATGTCACCCGCGCTTATTGTTCTCGAAACCTGGCTGTTTTATGGATAATCTTCATGCTGACAGCCCATCTCGTGACGTTGCAGTATTTGCGAAGACCATATCGGAGGTAATTGTGGTACCGTCGTTGCATGTGGTATGTTTCAAAATTTGCGACGTTGAATATAATTTTCCTGATACGCAGGCAATTGAAGCACAAGGTGAATGCATTGCTCAGATAGCTATATGGAACCAGCGGTTAGCTAGGTTAATGAACCGTTTACCGGACCATGCCGTAGAAACCATTACCCCCGGTGATTCAAATGTTGGAGAACAAGCTGCTGTCGAGTCCTACCGTACAAGGAAGAGGAAGGCATGCGGTGGCTTGATTTATAATCAGAAAGAGAATCACAGAAGGGCCAAGGTGCCGCAGGTATTATGATAATACGTCTAGCATATGTAGTCAACGTCAAATGGCGTTCGTTGAACAATAATATATCGTAAGGATTGAATCATCCTTAAATTATGTCATCCACATCCGCTAGGGAAATTTATGGGACCATTCGAATGTTGTCTTTATATTATATCCGCGTACTGTATTCGATTTATGAGCAGTGTGCAACACCAAACAGTGACGGCGTTGCATTTGGACAACTTATTGAGGACAACCATGAGAGCACAATACGTATTTGTACGGTCAATGCGGAATGAACTGAGGCTGCTGAGGTATTCACGCACTGTTACATCTAAAATTAGATCAGCAGATTGCTGTAGTATCTGATGTTTGATTAATGTGTTGCTGTAAAAAGACCATTATGTATTTCCCGACTCATCTGGTGTGCCATGTTATTCAGGGTTGGACGCCTTGAGGGAGGGGGTGGAGCTAAGGGCAAAAATTGTAGCAGCTTGTGGAACGGTTTGGAGTATAATTACAAGACTGATGGGGTGGAAGGCTGTGGTCTTCGGTAGTGCGGAATGACATTAATAGGCTGGATAAAATTTGAAGTATAAGCAGGGCGTTGTAGACACATTTTCAGTAATATCATAGTACGTATTTATCTAATCAGTGTTGACTTCAAGTTTGTAGTCATCTTCGTACGGTGCGAATATATTTCATGGAAAAAGTGTTCAACTTGTCCACTAGCTTGTGAACAATATACTCTTTTGAGTCATTATACAGCAATTTGTTTTAAGTTCCATGAGTCGTGGCATTAAAACATTGTCCAAGAGTCGACGCAATGGTAGTTTGAAGAAGAATATCTCTAGTGCGTCGGGTTTTATTATGTCGTGTCCAACAGCCGATTGACAAAATCAAAAGTAACCCCAACAGGGGTGTCCTGAAGGTGGTGTTGTACATCTGTGTTTCATGAATAGTAGTGGCATTTCTGGCAACTATTTGATGTCTTAAACCACCTGATGTCTTTTTTCCATTTGTTTTTAAGGAGTAATAGTATGTGGCAACATTTTATAAGACATTTCTGGCAATTCTTTAATTGTATTTATGATTTTTATAAAAACTATTTTTTCAGGTATATTACTAATTTATACAAATTCAGGCGATGTGGCCTTTTAATACTTCTTTTTCAGTATCTTATTTTTATTGTTTCTTCTACAAACTATGCTGTAAGAAATATATTTGTTTGTACATATTATTGTTATAGTTAGTATAATTTTCAACCAGTTCTGTGTGATTTTCCTGTGTGTGCGTGCCTTTTTTTATTTCACTAGTTTCATAATATTTGTTCACAAGTTTAACACTAATTATTAAGAATAATATTAATTGCTTGCAAGAATGAAAAAATAGAGTTTAATGCAGGTCCATGTACCGGCCCAACCCAAAGACCAAAACTGCCCCCCCCCCCCCCCCCCACAGCCCCACTGTAGAGTAATCAATAGCAATAGTACACGTGTAGTTTCGTTTGCTTCCATTTAGTATGGGGGCGCCTCAGTGACGGTGAATTGACAGGCAAGATCAGGAACAGTGATATCTACGCAGAGGGCGGCCTCGAACAGACAAAAGTGCAGACATTAAATTGACATGGATCGCTTACTAATCCAATAAAAGTGAATACTATTTCAATTTGAATTTACTACATTTTTGCCCAACATGACAAGAAATCGTCGCAGTTTCCCATAAAAGCATCTTGCAGATATTAAACTGAAATGACATGACACGGTTACTTAAACAAATCTACTACTATAAGATTTCTTCTAAAACTATTCTGTAATACTAAGTATTTGTTTGTATCTTTTAATGTTCTAGTCAGTGGTAGAATTTATTGTACCCATCTTAAGGAAAATAATGCTACATTTTTATTACAGGTGGTAGTGAAAAGGTGGTGAATTTCAAAAACAATTTTTCCAATTCAAAAATTTAATTTTTTTTGGCTTTTTAATAATCAAAACTATTTATCGTAACTGATGAATAGTCTCATCAGTTGGGGGTCCAAATTGAGGTGGCTTAGGACATCGGTGTGTTGCAGGTGACCCTAAGTAAGTAGGTAAGAATATATAAATAAGGAAGTATAGAAAAACTGAGAACGGAAAATTGAGAAATAAACATGAGAAAGAAAAGCCAAAATCAATACTCCCATGTTAATCCAGGTGTTAAGAAGTTATACATATATCCAAAAAAATACTCAATATATATATTAAATAATTATAAATATATATGTACTGTATATATACATGTGCATCAACATACTGGAACAGATCATAAACATTATAAACATAATATACCAAACATACCATAAAACAATACCAATAATGGTAAAAAAATATTCTAAAATTCGTTATTGTTAAACAAGTACAGTATAAGACTTCAAAAACGGCATATTACTTAAAACGTAGTATCACTTACCACCAGCAAGTCATCAAAATTGGATTTGGCCAACATATAGAATTATATACTGTACACGGCTACCCGACTGCACACCAATGAGCTACCTTCCCGTCATCTAATGCAGCTACTTGGTTGTACTCCTTTGAAACATTTTTTTGCAGACCCTTTTCATACGCGATTAATAGCGGATGTCTGCCACCAGCTTATCATAAAAGTTTACTCTGTAGTCATACCAAAGTATGATCTAGTCACGCGTCCCTCAAATATTCCAGTTGTTGGGCCAACATATAGAAGACTTTTTATGGAGCTACCCGACCGGACAGCTATGAGCTACTTACCCGTGATGTGCTGCAGCTACCCGAATCCACTCCAGCCAACTTTTTTCACCAGACCCTCACAATGCTTGACTTGACTTGTCGTATAGGATAACTATTACTCTCTTAACCTTTTAACAATTAGTAGTATTATTTTTCCTATAAAAGCGTAAATAATTTTTTTTTTGATCAAAAGGAGATTTATTTAATTAACCAGGAGGATCAGAAGAAAGATCCGAAGATAGCAGATGAGTACATACAGCGGGGGGGTTGGTTATCACAACACAACCCCTTTTACAAGAGAGTGCCACTTTAGCTATGGCATCAGCTACTACCTTTGCTTCCCTGCTAATAGCTACGATAGTACAGGAACAAAACAAAGAGAGATCTCTTTACAAGCCTTTATAATACTTTCCAGAGGATGATTACAAGAAGTGCCATGATTAATGAGATTAACCGCTTCGGAGGAGTCGGACTCAAATATGACTTGTAGAAGTTGCCTATCTCTAGCGAGAGCCAGTCCATCGTAAATCCCCCACACTTCAGCTTCCAGGATGCCCACCTCACCAAGCAAATGTGTAAAGCCAAACAGCCATGTGCCATTGTGATTTTACAGAAGCTGTCAGCTGCTGGTTTTGAGTGTTTGGTGGAAGCCTGCTGATTTTAAAAATTGTGAAACTGTCTGCTGCTGGAAGCTGTTCCCCAAACGAGAAGCTTTAGAATGAAGATTGCTGACATTAATGCGATCAACGAGATTGGGGAGATGCAGATAGCCCCAAATACTTGTTGAGGAGCACCTTGGCCCAGAGTTTGTCCTGGTTATTGAGCAATCTCCAACTCAATTTAGGGCATGCCTTGTTCATAGCAGAGGAGATCCTCAGACCGAGACCACCCTCCTCCTTAGGTCTACAAATTCTGTTCCAGGAAATGGTGTGCAGCTTCCTGTCATGATCCTTGTGGCCCCAGAGGAAATTCCTGCTCAATTTATCAATCTTCAAACAAGTAGTATTAGGGACTTTCTGAGACATCATACTGAAAACAGGAATAGAGTGAAGCACAGATTTAACAAGAGTCATGCGGCCAGCAAAGGACAGGGATTTAGCTTTCCAGCCAGCTAATCTGTTCTGGATCTTATCAAGAAGATAATTAAAGTGATCAGCCTGCATGCGACCATGGATCAGGTAAGCCCAAGGTATTCCCCAGATTATCAGCCACAGGAATGCCTAAAGATCGGCTAAGCTCTAGTTTTCTTCTAGCAGAAACGTATTAGAAAACAAAAGTTTAGACTTGCTGTGACTCACTGTCTCACCAGAGGCATAACAAAAATCCTGAGGAATATCTCATCATCCAAAAGGGCATTAGAGGCAGAAGCAGATCCCCATTAAAATTAAGTCACAGCAAAAAAGACCAGAGAAAGTTAGGGCCAATCCTATCAGCTTAATAGGAATCCAAATTTTATTCTCACTGGCCTTGTGAATGATATGGGATAGCCTCTCCATGCAGAGAACAAAAATATAGAGGGATATAGGGTCCCCTTGCCGAATGCCCCGGGAGGGAGAGAATTTATCAGACTGACCACCATTCCAAAGGATTCTCATAGAGGGGGATTCGATGCAGAACATTACTAGATCGATAAAGCTACTAGGCAGGTTCAGACAAAGTAAAGTATTTCTGATGAAAGACCATGAAAGCTTATCATAGGCTTTCTCAAGATCAATCTTCATGACCATCCAACCATCTTTGCAGGAGGTTTTCCTCATAGAATGAATAACTTCTTGCATAATGACATGATTGTCTTGAATAGACCTACCCGGGATGAAACTGGTTTGTAAAGGAAAAACTATATCAGGAAGGAAGGCTTTGATTTTAATAGCTAACAGTTTCGAGACGATCTTATAGCTGGTATTACAAAGAGCAATGGGTCTAAAATGACTCAAGGAAGAGGGGGAAAGAGTTTTAGGGATCAAACAGATAAGGGTCTCATTCAGCTCTCTAGAGAAACTAGAGGAGGAAAAAGTCTCAAGTACAAATTCATAAGTTTTAGGCTCAATGATGTCCCAATGCTTCTTAAAAAACCACGCATGAAATCCATCAGGACCCAGGGCTTTAAAGCTACTCATGGATTTAACTACCTGAGCCACTTCATCCAAAGTAGGGAGACTGCTGCACTCACTAAGATGGGCTTCACTCAAGGGCGGGAAAGCATGGAAATTAGAGACACATATGATCTCAGAATCCTGAGAATAGAGGTTCCTGAAAAAATCAGCCGCTAACAGCCTAAGATTCTGCTCACCTTCAATAGTCTGGCCATTCGCGTCCTGGGGGAAAGGATTCTATTTCTAGCCCTCCAAACCATAGTCTTCCTATGAAAGTAACTAGTATTTCTGTCCCCAAACTTAACCCACAGATCTCTAGATTTCTGAAACCAGATTAACTCCTCCCTCAACAAACAGGACAAACTCAAGGTCACGAAGCAGCTCAGCCTCAAGATTTTTCAGGAAAGGAATCTGCCTAACCTCTAACCGCTTCTGAATACCAGCAATTCTAGCCAGGAGCCTCCTCTTAGTAGCAAAAACATTACCAAAACCCTTTTATTCCAACTATTCAAAACAAGACTAAGATCAGAAAGATTAAGAAGCAAGCTCTTGTCCTCAGTCCAATTCTCCTTGATAGTTTCCATATAATCAGGATGAGTTGCCCAAGCAACTTGAAAGCGAAAGGGTTTAATACCAGAAGGCAGAACAGAGGAAGAAGGATTACAGCAGGTCAAGACAGGGGAATGATCTGAAGCAGTCCGAGGAAGATTAATACTCCAGCAATTAGGAAAGGCATCAAACCAGCCGCTAGAAACTAGAGTTCTGTCTAACTTAACAAAAATCGATCCATTAGTCCAAGTGAAGTTATTGCCTTTAGACGGCGATTGAATGAAACCATTGGACTGAAACCACCCCTAAAAAAGAAAACTATTTAAAATTCTAACACCACCCTTTTTCTCATCTAAGTTCAGGATAGAATTAAAATCCCCCGTTAACATCCAGTTCCGATCCCCACTAGGCCTGATCTCATTCAGAGACTGCCAGAGTAAAATCCTATTATTATCAAGAGGGCTTGCATAAACAAAGGTGCAGAAAAAACAAACATTATTTTTTGAAATAACAGAGTGGATAAACTGAGTATCCTGCGCAAGAATAGAGATAGTCACAGAATCATTCCAAAACAACCAAAGGCCACCACTGAAACCAACAGCATCCACTCTACAACTATGAGAAAATCCAAGTTTCTGACAGATACCATCAGCTCTACAACCACTAACCCGAGGTTCACATAAAAAGATAATAATATCAGGGCAATGATCAGAGATTAAGTTTCTCACAGTAGGCAAAAAACTGGGTTTACAAGCACCACGAACATTCCAAGATAAAATCTTAAGAGACAAATTCATAGAGCAAGACACAGATAAAAGACACAGAAAGGACAGTTAAGGGATAACTCCCTGTTCTCCCCTCGGGGTATCTTCCACCAGGATAGTATCTTGAGACATGAGCTCTTCCGGATCCATCTTCTGATTATTCTGATCCAAGAAATTAAGAGGGTTGGAATAGAGACTATGAGCATCAGACTCTCTTCCTCCTTCAGGGACTTGATCCGCACTAACCATACCATGAGTGGAATCATCATGGGTAATATGGCCACTACTCGCTCTACCATCTAGATTCCTCCGGACCTCAGAGAGCAGCTCCTGATCCATCTCAATCAGGGCAGCAAAGGAATTCTTACCATCAACAGAAGGAGGAGCCTCTTTAGTTGGAACTGTGGGCTTCGGTCGAGGATTTGGCTGAGCCTCCTCTTTTTTCTTCCAACTAGTGCCAGCATCTCTCTTGGGAGGCCCTTTCTTCCTCCTAGAAACCTTCATCCAGTCACCAAAGTTGTAAACCTCCTGCGGCTTTTCATCCACTGGTTTCCTAACCATCTTATACCCTCCTGCATTAACTTGAGCACCAGAATCCTCAGCCAAAGGACAATTAGACTGAACATGACCAAAACGCCCACATAGAAAACATAATTGATGGATGCCCTCATAAACAATTCTCTGAGTTTCTTTCCTGAAAGTAAATTTCCCAATCAGAGGTTTAGCCAAGTCAATGCTGACACACACCCGCCCATTAAAGGCAATACCCAGACTCGACCTCCTCAGCTCAATCTTTCTAACCCTACCAACCAAACCTCCTATAGCCGAGAGAACTTCTTCATCCAGATATTCGACTTTCAAATCGGGAAAACGGATCCAAACATCAAGATTCTTAAGCGCTTCAGAATGCACATCAAAATCTCTAGACCATCTTCTAATAGTTAGGTAATGATCAGAAACCATCCAAGGCCCCCCATAAAGCACATATTTCCTATCTTCAAGATTTTCGAAAACAACCGAAAAATACCCATTTCCTAAAGAAAAGATATCAAACCTCCCTTTGACCCGCCCGCCATCGCTGCATAAGCCTTTCATACATGATTGGAGTCGGGAAACCCTTCCCAAGCAGCTTGACTATCAGCGTCTTCTTCCACTTATTGTTGATATTCTTCATTACGGACGAAGGAAGAGTAACCCTCGGGCATAATGGGTCATCTTCCAACTCTTCATCGTCAACCTCAACATCTGACATCTCATCGCCTGAAGACTCACCACCTTCCATCGCGGGTTCTTTCTCGACCACATCACGGTAGGAAACCATCGGTCTTTTATCAACCGCACCAGAATCCCCCACCTCCTTCGTAGCAATATCTTGCCTCGGAATCTCCCGAAACCCTCGAAAGCTTCGAATCTTCCTCTTCTTGATAGCAGTTACGCGAACATCGTCCGACTCTGACGCTTGAAACTCCATGAGCAACACGCTCCTCACAAATCAGGGAAACAAGACAGGAAAAACGCAGACGCCTAACGCTGAGGAGAACTGGAGCCAGAGCACTGGGGACCGACGGCAAAGCAGCAATCGGAGCCGGAAGAGAAAAGGAAACAAAGAGAAAGGCGACCGAGAGAAACCGGAGAGAGAACCGGGGGAAAAACGGGCTTAGTCAGAGATCAGCATCATTCTATATACTGTCTAGAGCTACTACCGACGGACAGTGATGAGCTACTTTCCGTATGTCATTCATCACCTACCCGAAATCTAATATTTTGCCTAACCCTCTCCATGCTTGATTATAGTCGAAGTGTATCAACATCTAGTCATAGAAATCTACTTTGTTCAAAAAAGTGTGATCCAAAGCGTAAATAATTTAGTCAGTGTACAGAACTTAAATAAAAATAAAAACACTTATGAAAAATTTAAAACTAGTTACGTACAGTATATTAACCTGCTCCACTATGTAATGCGCGCCTGTTACTTTTTTCCTTTCTCCTACTTAATAGTAGTGCAGTTAGTTACAACAATTTTTAGAAAATTAAGACTAAATATGCTTGTAACTCTTTATATGAATAATATTAGGAAAGATCTGTTTATAAAATATATATGTTTGATAAATTCAAGCAAAAAGGATGGTTTAAAAACTAGATATATAAATCATTCTCTAATAAGTATATTTGTTTGTATCTTTTTATGTTCTACTTAGTAATATCCATTCTCCCCATTTGTCGGAAAATAATGCTAATTTTTTATTATTAGGTAGGACTGAAATGCTGGTGAATTTCAAAAACAATAAATTAAATAAAAATGTATATATTTTTGGACTTATTAATAATCAAACCTATTTGTATCATACTAACTGATGAATCTAGCGGGTCAAATTCAAGTGGAATGTGTTGAAGGTGAGCCTATGTAACAAATATCGAAAAAGGAGAGAACGAAAATGTGGGGGAAAAAAAATGCCAAAATCAATAATCCCATGTTGTTCCAGCTGATCAAAAATAATATGTATAATTCCCATGACTGTACTAGAAGAAATCATGAACACAAATATGAAAGACACCAATGAAATAATATGAATAACAATAAAAATTTTCTACTAACTATTTATTGTAGAATAGAATATAAAACTTAAAACACGTAACCATAACTTAAAATCATTTAGAATGTGTTGAAAGAAACATTAAATAATTTTGTTATTACACACATTTTGCAATTTGAAATCTACAGCCTTATTTATTCGTGGTATTCAGTAGATGTTACATATATTTCTGCATTATATTTTAATACATGGTGTATAATATAGTTATATTTTATTACAGCATAAATAATGTCAAATACATGCGTGTGCCCGTAACTAAATCACATAATTATTTACTATTTAAAAAAGTATATAAATAACTTATTAACACATTAATATTTTTATTGTTAGTTAATTACAACTGCTGTATGTATAAAAATAATAAATAAATACTTACGAGATAGATGGAGATGGAGCGAGGAGAAAGGGTAGATGAAAAAAAAACTGAACTCGTACGCTCAGTCGTGTTTTCGCTTCGTACAGTCGGAATTTTAAAAAACTTTACGATCTTGCCCGTACTTTAATATCTTTCATAAATTACTATACTTAACCACAATTTATAACATATTACGAGGTGACCCCAAATTTTATTACGCACAGTCGGAATTCCAATACGCTCAGTCAGAAAATGACCAATTTAGGTGCTAATGAAGGCAAAATTTATTAAAAGCGGTTCGAAAAAAGCAAAGAAAGATTCCGAAGTACTTATATAAGTCAAAACATATATCATAAAAATTATCAGCAAAGTATACCATGACAAAGTAGACGAAAAGACGAACGCGTCGGCGCAAACGGATCGAAAAACGGAGCTATAACGAAGAAGATATGGGAATTTTAAGACCGGAACTCGGCCCCAGCACCAATAAGGAAGAGCCGGCGCCGACGCCAGTAAAGAAGACCGCGCGCGGGCGCGCGTCACTATGTACCGGCGCCGACGCCAGTAAAGAAGACCGCGCGTGGGCGCGCGTCACTATGTACCGGCGCCTTGTGCGTGCGTGCGTGTGTGTCTGTGCGTGTGTGCGTGTGTGCGCGTGTGTGTGTGTGCGCGCGTGCGAGTGTGCGTGCGTGTGTGTGTGCGTGCGTGTGTGCGTGTGTGTGTGCGTGTTCGCCTGCGTTCGCGTGCGTGTGCGTGCGTGTGGTGTGTGTGTGTGTGCGTGTATGTGCGTGTGTGCGCGCGTGCGTGTGTGCGCCTGTGCGTGTGTACGCGTGTGTGTGTGTGTGTGTGCGTGCGTGCGTGTGTGCGTGCGTGCGTGCGTGCGTGCGTGTGTGTGTGTGTGTGTGTGTGTGTGTGTGTGTGCGTGTATGTGCGTGTATGTTCAACTCTTGTTCGAAATTGCCTATCAACCACTAATTACATGTCCGTTGAAGAAGAACCTATTTGAAATTCATTGAACGTTTCTATCATTTCCACCAATTTCACGTCCATAGACGAAGAATCTATTTGAAATTATCAAAATTCCCTATCAACGATTAATATTAACTATCATTAACTTCTTGTTCCATAGTAAATATAATCAAGCATGTTCTATTCTAATTAACAGATGAATTGGACACCAATCTAAATAGTTAGATGTACCGACATTAACTATCATCGATGTCTTGTTCGAACTTACCTATCAATTCCACTAAATTCATGTCCATTAAAGAAGAATTTATTTGACAATCATCAAAATTGCTCAAAAAATGTCATCGTTGAAACATTTTTTCAATACTTCAAAAGCGAGATCGGTTTGTCGTCGGAGAATGCTCAAAGAATGTCATCTTTGAGTACACATTTTCAGTACTTCAAAAGCGAGATCGGTTTGTCGTCAGAAATTGCTCAAAAAATATATTTAGAGAAAATTACTGACAGCCCCCCTGAGGTTTTAGGTAATTACAATTTACCCCTTTAGGTTATCAATTCATAATTATCGTATGCATTTCCACAATTAGAAAACACCTAAACATGCCCAGCTCAACTGACATCTTCCTAATCAACTGATTATTTTAATCTCTCTTGTATAAATCTGAAACAAAAGATAGTGGAAAACAAGAGGACAGAAGATCAAGAAACAGCATATGAAAACAATCTCAATTCATATGCAAAAAATCTGAATATGAAAACAATCTCAATTCATAATTATCGTATGCAAAACTGCAACACGTGACAGAGATCAAGAAACCACTATGTTGCTTTCATGATTATCGTATGCATTTCCACAATTAGAAAACACCTAAACATGCCCAGCTCAACTGACATCTTCCTAATCAACTGATTATTTTAATCTCTCTTGTATAAATCTGAAACAAAACATAGTGGAAAACAAGAGGACAGAAGATCAAGAAACTGCATATGAAAACAATCTCAATTCATATGCAAAAAATCTGAATATGAAAACAATCTCAATTCATAATTGTCGTATGCAAAACTGCAACACGTGACAGAGATCAAGAAAACCACTATGTTGCTTTCATGATTATCGTATGCATTTCCACAATTAGAAAACACCTAAACATGCCCAGCTCAACTGACATCTTCCTAATCAACTGATTATTTTAATCTCTCTTGTATAAATCTGAAACAAAACATAGTGGAAAACAAGAGGACAGAAGAGAACTTCATCGCTGTAACAGAAAGGAAGATTGTACAAGTACATATAGACAACAACAACAACATACTTTCAAAACACAATCTGACCACATTTTAATCGTCATAATATATTACTACAACAGCATCTTGTCTACATCATGTCTACACCTTAGGAAACTACACTGAAGCAACACTAAAATATAGGAAACTATACAAAAACAGATCCAACACTAAAACAACTAAAACAGCTCCATAACAACACTACAACAACTCAATCTATGTTGCTTTTACAAACAACACTAGAAGAGCTCCAATAACAACATAGGAAAGAACTAAAAGCTTAAAAATTTCACTCCTGATAACCGTAGCATCTTTGAGGGCAATGGTTCTCATCTCATTCAACATCTCTTTCAACTCTTTGATCTCCTTTTTAAGCATCATATTCTCATGGTTGACATCAGCTTGGTTCACCTCCTCACCGTACAAATCTGCTCTCAAAAGGTGCAGGTTGTGTTCCACCTCATACCACCATTTGAAGAATCGACACGTATCACACCGGTAGAACAACTTTTTAACCGTTTTCAGCAGTGTCAGCAACCAAAATCTTGGAATTCTTATTGCATCTACATTTGACATTAACAAAGATAAACTTGCTCAAACTCACTGAATTGTTTGAGGATGACATGCTGATGGTCACAACCTATGAATCAACCAACATCACACCATAGTAAAATTAGGGTTAACATCAGTAGTCATTTCTTGAACACAACACAATATCATTCCATTGTATTAGTATGCATAACTTAGAATCATTTCTCTCCTCCTCAACCAAATATGAATCAGGTGACCGCAAGTTTGAAGTATAGAGAACAAACATACAGTATTAGTATTAAAATTATTTCTCTCCTTCGCGTCCAGCCACCACATAATGAAGTACCAATTAAATTGATAATGGGAACAAACATACAGTATTAGTATTAAAATTAGAAGTTAACGTATAAGTAGTAATGAAATTGATAAAGCTATTAATCTAAAACTATTGCTTCATATAATGGGAACAAACAGACAATATTACCAATAAAACGAATAAATACCGTTAAAATCTGAAATAGGGGTTAGTAGTATTAGTATAACAACACAGTACATTGTAATGTTTAAGCTTCTTCAGCTTTTCACACGGACAGAGAGGAACCGGTTCTTGTTGGTTGCAATTCGAAACCAATGCGTGAAAGAGGCACATACCTGGAAGAAGCTCGAGGATGAAGCGGACAGATTGTGTTGTGCTTGCACCCACGTTGCAGTCACAGACGCTTCGGTTTTGACAATGTCGACAGTGGGTTAACAGGATTAAAGTGATGAGAATTTGAAATTGTGAATTCCAGAGAGAACTGTGAGAACGAGGGTGAAGCGTGAGTCTAAAGCAACGTTGCAGTCACAGAAGATTAGGTTTTGACATAGTCGACAATGGAGAACTGAACGGGATTAAAGTGATGAGAATTTGAAATCGTGAATTCCAGAGAGGAGAACTGAACGGGTGAAGCGTGAGTAAAATATCGCTTTAGGGTTCTTTCACGATTGAAGAATTTGGGGGTGGATGTCGTGTGATTTTTTTTTTTTGTATGAGTGTGCAGTTTCTGTTTTCCACGTGGTTTTTTTTTTAAAATTATGTTACACATCAGCAAAAGTCAGAAGTCTCCGTTACGAGTTACATTGCAGGGGTTGGTAGTGAGGGAACTGATAAACTCAGGGTGGTTGGAAGTAATTATGCTAACCTAAAGGGGGTAAATTGTAATTACCTAAAACCTCAGGGGGGCTGTCAGTAATTTTCTCTATTTTTAAAACAAATGAAAATGTATACATGTTTGAAACATATTTTCAATACTTCAATAGCGAGATCGGTTTGTCGTTGGAGAATGCTCAAAGAATGTCATCTTTGAAACATATTTTCAATACTTCAAAAGCGAGATCGGCTTGTCGTCGGAGATTGCGCGTAGAATGTCATCTTTGAAACATATTTTCAGTACTTCAAAAGCGAGATCGGTTTGTCGTCGGAGATTGCTCAAAAAAGTGTTTTTTTTTTGTCAAACGGAAATATACACATCTTTGAAACACCGTTGAAACATATTTTCAATACTTCAAAAGCGAGATCGGTTTGTCGTTAGAAATTGCTCAAAAAATATTTTTTTTATAAGAAATGAAAATGTATACATCTTCGAAACATATTTTCAATACTTCAAAAGCGAGATCGGTTTGTCGTCAGAGATTGCTCAAAAAATGTCATCTTTGAAACATTTTTTCAATACTTCAGAAGCGAGATCGGTTTGTCGTCGGAGATTGCTCAAAACAATAGTTCTATTGACGATCTTCTACTAGACTGCAAGAGCGATGAGGAAAGACTAAAAAAGATCAAGACTCCAAAGTGTGCAGTAAATGATGACGACAAACATGAACTACTTCATGTTGACGATCTTCTACTAGACTGCAAGAGCGATGAGGAAAGACTAAAGAAGATCAAGGCTTCAAAGTGTGCAGTAAATGTTGATTTTTTAGTTTTAAACAGCAGGGATTTTCCATATACACAAACATTGTCTATCATTTCCACCGATTCCACTAATTAATTCATTTTGACAACAGATGCCCTAAATGCATTCCGCAATCCTTGAATGACTAACATGAAAACCCTAATTGGAGGCTAAATAGTACAACTTATTCGACTTACGCATCATTTTAAATCCCAAAACAATTAACAATTCAAATGACTAACACGAAAACCCTAATCGGGGGGTACATGGTAGAGGAGAAGAAGAAATCTGATACATTTTGACAGGAGAAGTGAGAGGATGAACAGTGGCGTTAGAAATTAGTCTAGGTTTTAGTGCTAATTGTGGGTGCGTTAGCCCTTTAGTGTATCATGATTCTCGTGGATTCTATTTAGTGAATTCTTTTAAGAACAACGAGATCGGTTTGTCATCAGAGATTGCTCAAAAAATGTCTTTTTTGAAGACATTTAATTGTCATCTTTGAAACATATTTTCAGGACTTCAAAAGCGATTGTACTTCGGAATTACATACCTCGACAACTGATGCCCGAAATGCATTCCACAATCCTCAAATGACTAACATGAAAACCCTAATTGGAGGGTAAATGGTACAACTTATTCGACACACGGATCATTTTAAATCCCAGGACATTTAACAACTCAAACGACTGAGCGTACAGTCGTGTTTTCACTTCGCACAGTCGGAAAATGACCATTTTGCCCCTGCTTTAATATCTTTCATAAATTACTATATTTACCCACAATTTGTGACATATTACGAGGTGACCCCAAATTTCATTACGCACAGTTGGAATTCCAATACGTTCAGACTGTTCAGTCAGAAAAATGACCAATTTAGGAGCTAATGTAGGCAAAATTTATTAAAAACAATTCAAAATAAGCAAAGAAGGATTCCGTAAGTAAGAAAGTGACTCCGTTCTCAACACAGTGGCTGGTAGGAGATGAAAATATTTTCTTTGCGGGACCCACTAATTAAAGGACTAGATTATTTCATCGTGTAAATCTAACGCTGCTACACCTATCGTTTTCCTTACCAAAATGGGATCTACTAGGACCCACCACTTTCATCTTGGTCCAGAACGGGGCCTTAATCCTTCGGGGAATCCATTGATGTTCCTTTCAACTTCTCCGCTGTTTTCTCTGGTCCTGTTCCTTCCCCCATACGTCAACTCTCAGTTCCCCATTTCGATTTCGACTGCATCACCACCACCCCCCCCCCACAACACACACACACACCTTGGCGTGCCGCGCGCCCTCGAGACCCCGACCAACAATTTACTAAAACTTCGGTTCATCGTCCTCAACTCCGTAGTAATCATAGCGCGGAAATGGAAGATATACCCGAGCTCATCAAAAAGGAGCATCCAAATCGTCCATCTACCTCGTACAGGTTCTGCTACTCCCCCATAATTACCTCCGAATTTACAATTTCTAAATACAGAATAGATTTGAATTCAAATACTGTCAACGATCTTGGTTTTTGTGTTCTACTTACTAGTATTTGCCATACATCCGTCTTTCTTTACTTCTTGAAGATAAACAAGTTTTTTTTTTCCAATAATTTCTTGTTTTCTTTTCCAACTGATGAAAGCTATGCCTGTATCTTTTACCTCCATGATGCTTATATAAGTGAAGCAGGAAACTGTTGTGGTCTTCCCAATATAAAGTTGATGTTGTCGTGGCTTCATTGTGTAATCCTGTATCATCAGTTTCTCAATAAAGTTGTTGCTGCTTATATAAGTGTTGCTGCTTCATTGTGTAACCCCTTGTTGTACTTAAGTTGCTCCTGCTTATAGTTATTTCCCTTGGTTGGGTTGCTCCTTTTGAAAACAGAGGGGCTGCTGGTTGGTCTTACTTGCACGCTTGGGGTGCTCATTCTTGCAATTTTTGCGGTGGAATTGAATATTGAAACAGAGCGTCTGCTGCTCTGATTTTTTTTTCTTTTTTTGTGAAATTAACATTTTCAGCATCCGAAATCACTTAGCTGCATGTTGGGTTGCTCATTCTTTCCACTTCATCACTTCAGCCATGTTTCTGTCATTTGGAGGGACAACTTCATCAGTAGCACTAAACGGATCACCATTTTGAAAATGATCGGGCAGGATTTTAGAAATTAACCTCGATTTACATGCTGAATTGATGGTCTGGTGCTTTGAACTTGCTACTGTTTTTAATGGTTTTGTTGCAGTTATTCGGTATGAAGTTGCTGCTATACTTTTATTTTTTTGTTGCTGCTGCTTTAAATTTTTTCAGTATTCATCTGATTGCATAACTATGTACTCATTTGCTAAAGTGTTTGCAAAGAACCTTGGAGGTTCTTCACAGACGAAACTATTGGGGTAATTGGATGAAGCGAGTCTGGACAATTCTCCATTTTTGGATGAAATCAATTAGTTTTACATTTCAGATTATGCTAGATATTCTGTAATGCGTAGTAGTTTTATATTTTAAAACCAGTTAGAGTATAAGGGTTTTTCAACATACTATAAACATCGAAGTTAATATGTGGACTATTCTTCTTTGTTGATGCTTTTGTAGCAGATGTTCATTTTTTTTTTTTCAAATTTTAACTGTAATGAAGAAGGTGAAACATTTCTTATTGAAGTAATCAGTGTATATGCTCACGCTTTAGTACAATTTAAAAATTATGTGTATAATGTGTATTGACTTATTAATATGATTTCCATTTACACTTGTTAGTCATTACGAAAAGTCAAAACAATCTTTCATAGTTAGAAAAAAGTGTTAACCAAATTATGACTATGAGTCACTAAAGGCTTTTACAAGCACACAATTGAATTCACTGAAACAACAATAACTGTGACTAAAGCTTACTAAAGTCTAAGTTTGACATCTCATCAATATGAAAAAAAAAGGGTATACTGACATATAGTAAAGTGTCAGTAAAGATGAAAATCTTTTACCGACTTCTTCTCCATTTTCTGTTAGTAAAACCCTTTAGTAACTGTGTGGCTGCGGACACCTTTTTGTGTGTCTGCAAATGCCAATTGGTCTATACTGACTTTTTAAGGTTTGACACACTTTGAGTGTCACTAATGATGTTTTTTGTCATGACATTGCTCTTGATACTGAATGATTTTTTGTTGTAGACACTTTGAGTGTCACTAATGGTTTTTTTGTAGTACATGGAGGGAGGAGCAGGATAGATGAAATCTTTGATCTAGAAATGATCCTCCCGTATCTTTCTGTCCTGTCCTAATCGCCATCTCCGTCTCATACTCACCGAGTTCGACTGCATCCTACCTTGCGCCGCGCGCCCACAGACCCCGACCAACACTTATCTAAAAACTGGTGTTCACCGTGGCCAACAAGGTAGTAATCACAGCGCGGAATGGAAGATAGACCTGAGCTCATCAAAAAGGATGATCCAAATCGCCAGCCACCTCATACAGGTTCCACTACACGTACAGGTACAAGTCTGCCCGTAACTACTGCCGAATTTACATTTTGTAACCCGAAAATACATTTGAATTCAAATACTGTCAATGATTTTGGTTTTTGTGTTCTACTTACATCCACCGACTCCCTCGCTGATGTGGTTGTACTGCATGTGCGATTAATTCGATTTGAGGTAGTGTTAACCGTGGATTTACCATCTTCACTGTCAACGAAACAGCCGGAAGAAGGATGTGCGTCGGACGTGCCCTGACTTCACCGGAACAAGTGCTAATTTAGCGTCGTCCACTGCGGACGAACCAACAACCTCCAATTGTGTAAGCAACAAGGGAACCTCCACCAAACGCGGGGCCGAGGATATTGAAGATTCAACAACGGACTTGGTGGTGGCCAAGAAAAAAAAGACAAACCGACCTTTCACCAGCAAAATGTCGATTGCTGCTTTGAGAAGGGGCATCAAGGGTCTCAAACCAGAACAGCGCGCAGCCCTGCAAGAGACTGGGTTTGCTCATTTCTTGAATCTAGGGGTGGATTCGATCTGTTACGACCTGGGGTGTTGGTTGGCAAAAATTTTTGATTGGCGTAGCTGTCAGTTGACACTTGCTGATAACACAAGAGTTGACGTAACAGAGGATGATGTTCATGACATACTAGGGTTTGCCCCCGGCGGCGTTGAGATCACAGAAGCATCAATAAACTCAAAGTCTGATGAGTTCAAGGAATGGAAGTTACAGTGGGATGCTGTTTTTGGACGTAAAACAGCCAGAACACTAGATCTCATAAGTAAATGGCCGAAAATGGGAGCGACAGATCTATTCAAGACCAGTTTTGTATGTGCTGTTGTCTCCACTTGCGTCAGCGGCAAGTGCGACCTAAGGTGCAACGACAAGATTCTGCCATTAATACGAGACCCGTCAAATGCATCTAGGCTGAACTGGTGTAGATACACAATTGACAAGTTGGTAGAGTCTGTTCGTAACTATCAGCAAGCAAAGTACATTCAAAACCCACTACTTCACCGGCTCTCTGTTGTTCCTTAACCTGTTCTATTTTGACAAAACGGCTCTTGTTGGCCGTCACGAGCAGCACGGTTATCCATCGATATCCAAATGGAACAACGACATGTACAAACACAGGCTAATCAGAGAGAGAGATGTAGGAAAATTTGGAGCGGGTAGGATTGTAAACATCAGGAGTGATGGCAGTACGAATATCGTCTTTCCCACTTTTGAGGCGGTACAGGTTAGTGTCACTCTATGAGTCTTTTTTCCTTGTTCAATATTTAACTATGTACGTTGTTGACTACAATCTTGGAGATGCAAATTCTGCAGCCTTCAGACCATGCTGCTGTTCAGGAACGTTTGCTAGAAACAGAGGAAGCGATCGTATCTGCTCCTGACCAGAAGTCTGATACTATCAGACTGCTTGACGATTTTTGGTTGTGGATGGTGGTTGAGGTAGACGGGCTCATGTCTGGAATCATGATGAAGTTGGACGAAAAGGTTGGAACATTATGCAAGCTAATAGACAACGTCAGAGATTTGACTGTCAAAATAAGGGAAGAGAGAAAGTTAATTGAATCCAGGTTGAACGACTTGTCGATTGAGAGAGATAATGCCGAAAGACGTTGGAACGAGCTGTTGGCAAAGGAAAGATACCTTGCAGATGAGCAGAGTTTGGTAGAGGAGCAGAAGTACAAGCTTAGATTTGTTGAAAAGGAATTAATGGACAAGCATAAAGCATCGTCTGGTGAGGTGGAGCAAGCGGCCAAGTCGGGAGGGGAGGCAGTGGGTAGTTCCGGGGTCGGTGATACATGTGTTCATTCATGTTCGTCCGAAAATGAGGTGTGTTTGGAGACGTATGCGTCGCCATATGCCGATAAACCTGTCGATCCGGTGAGAGCGGCGTATAATATAGAGAACGTTTTGTTCAGTTTTGTGATGTTATTGCATGATAAGACGTGAGTTGTGTACTCTGCAACCCAAACTGTTGTTTACAATGAAATATTATTGTTGCCATCATAGATGAACTATGTTAATACTGTTTCATTTGTTGAAGTTTGCCACTCTACAAGGAAGGAGACTTCATGCTCACGCAGGAGGACTTCTCTACTTTCGCATACGACACAGACCTGTACAGTTGCATTCTGGATTTGCAATCGAGGGTGCTCAACTTCGAAAACACGCGAAGAAGTGAAGGAAGCCCTAACCGTTTTTTCTGCAGCACCACGTTAAGTGTACGTACACTAAGTTGATACACTATTTTAGAGTGATCTCACTTATTTTACAATAGCCTGAAGCTGATAATCTACCTGTACAGCTTTTCACCACTGATATTACATCAACGGAAATCAGAGATGTCAACGACAGTCGAGCAGCAACTGCGAAGGCGGGTATAATAAAGCAACTTTACAAGGAGTTCCACAACGCTGGGCTTGGGCCCAAGGACATCATGAAGGTCGATATGGTATTCGTACCAGTGCAAGCCCATGGACACGTGTATGTGTGTGTACTCGACTATAAGAACGGAGTAAACTGGGTGATCGACAATATGCCTGCTCCGTTCGAGGGATTCAACATGGTTGACAAGTACGGGATAGTCCCATTTCTGCTGGTATGCTCACCCATTTATTTTTGCAGATGTTGTGTGTTAGATCATTGCTTCAATTAGTATGGACTCCTACATGGTTAACTGGCATGTTTTTCCCGCGTGCTGCTGAACAAGGTGTACTGCGTCAATACTTTCATTACTGCGGCCTTTACTTCTCAAGGTGACTTCAGGCTTAGAGGAGTTCCAAATCTCATAGTAATGCAAAAGGACTGGCAGTCTAGGCGTAACCCTTCGGACTGCGGTATATTTGCCTTGCGACATATGGAGACGTACATGGGAGATATGGCTGGATGGGATCCCGGACTACAGAAAGACAATGTGTGCCTCTTTACTATGAGTGTCTTGCAAGCAGACAATGCTTTTGTAATGGACACATTATGCTCAGGACAAGTACCATCATCCAGACTAACAATCTATACTTCCCTGTTTTCCAAACAGGTGCACCAAATGAGATTATTGCGCAAGCGATATTTGTGTAAGTTTTTGCTTCACAAGCTGAATGCCCGTAGACCCTATATGATCCATGAATTGATGAAATTCGAGCAGCTAACGTCTAAGGTATATGCAACTCCTCTACGATAACTGAACAAAACGACACACACTGATCATAGCAACATCTACTCATCATTATGTAATGTGTGCAGGTGAAAAGACCATGACCAATTGTGAGCATACACGGACCTGGACAGAATCACCTTTTTATTGGACCGTCACATGGATAACGGGATTACAGTCTGCCGTAAGTTGCGGTTGGATGGCTGTCTGTTTAAGTTGCGGTGAGCAAGGTTTCATGTCGTGTTTTTGTAGGCTGTCTTCGCTACTTATCTCCCATGCATATCAATTACAGAGTCTCAAATTTACAAAACGTCTCAGCGCAAATGTAGTTGCTCCTCACAGCATTCAATGTCCGCAGGGTCTAGTATGCACAGTATACCATTCTGGTAATATATTTGCGTTTTCTACGAATAGACATGTTGGTACGCATGTCGGCCGTTCGTCTCATGGGTGGGTACATCTGTTTAAGTTCATGAACACCCCGAGTAAGTGTACCCACTGTCTGTTACTGGCCGTACTAATGCTGCATTCCCCGGTCTAACTCCCCCCGCTCACTGTGTTTAGATAATAACTAGTAGGGTTTTACAATAAAAGCAAAGCAGAAGTACCTAATACACACCCTTTAATTAGAGAGTCTTGCGACACATGCCGACGTATATAGGAATTATGACTGGATTGCATCCTGGTCTACAAAAAGACAATGTGAGCATGTTAAATAAATGGTGTCTTGCAAGCAGATAAGGAATGATGTTTTGGTCACACTAGCTTCATGACAGGTAGCGTTAACCACACCAACCATCTGCATTTCCCCGTTTTCTAAGCAGGAGTGACAAATGACATCATTGGGCAAGAGATATTCGTGTAAATTGTCGCTTCACCAGAAGTCCAGACGTTGGAGCCTGTAATTTGTGGAAATTGATGAAAACATGGCGGCAACTGTGTAAGGTATATGCGCCGCCCACGCTAATCGTGCATAACGACACATACAGAATACAGCATATCTCAATCATCGTTATGTAATACGCGTAGGTGAAAAGATGACGATCAGTTGTGAGCGTATATGGACCTGGGAAGACTCACCTTCCGATTGGACCCTCGCATGGATAACTGGATTACAGTCTGTTATCAGTTGCATCCGGGATGACTGTCTATCTAAGTTGCGGTAAGCAAGGTACGTGTTCGAGTTTTTGCTGGTTGTCTTTCAAACTTATCTCTCATGTAGGGCCATTTCGGAGACTCAAATCAAAAAAATCATGGGTGCGCAAGTTTTCGTTCACCTCACGGTATTTATTTTGTGGTAGGTCTTCACATATAATAGTGGTTGCACCGAAATCGTTTATGAGGCTACCCAACAACGCATAGAGCAATTGCCTTAGTGTGTCCAGTATACCATTTAGTAATATATTTGCCTGCTCACACCAGGCTTCGCATGTACAAATGCAAATAGCATTCCCTGGCCGTAGTCTCCCCATTCAGTCCCAATATTAAACGGTTCTGGACGGGCTGGGAATCATTCTTGGTGCTTAGATTATATAGTAATTACGCATGACCCTGGGGACTGGAGTAATTAAACTTATGCGCACGTTGTTCGCACTTTAGTAAATAACGGTAAGGATGTTACTTTAGAACTTGTAAATGAGAATGTGGTTGCGTTATCGTTATGGAATACACTTGGTATATGGAATAGGGAGTTGTCTGGGTTCCACCCTCCTATCTGTCATGACTTGCGGTGGAGGATCAAGGCAGTGCCTGATGAGGCGCCTGATTTTCTGACTTGTGAATATATTGAAGGTGTTTTTATTAATTAGAATTTTTCAAGCCTTTATCTAATCTTGTGAATACTTCTCGCTCATTAGCAATTTAGCATAAATGGTTAATATACTTGAAGGCTTCTACCTATGTTGCAAAATTCTCATGCTTCTGAATAGTTCTTCATCATTAACAGTTTTTAACTACCATTAAAAAAGTCATCAATACTTATTAACTAATTCCATTCGCTAATTGTTCATAGATTGAAAATACAAGTTACTACACTTTGTTTTAATTTTAATAGTTATCCACAAACATATTGTATTTATACTCTCAAAATAATGAAACTATTAACTAATCTAATCTAGCTACATCATTAATTTTGATAAGTTCAGAGTTAGTTGCTAAAGTATAACATGATAAGTTCAGAATCGGTTATATACATTTATACGTGTTGAGATTGATTGAAGTCAAATTTGCATATCATGACGATTTAGTTGCGGGATTCTGTAATGGCAACTGTATTTAACCCATTAATTGACCCGAATTTGAGCCATAACCCGAAAAAACCTGAACAAACCAAAGGCTAACCCGAACTGTAACTTACCACGATCCGAAGTCACCCTGACCGAAAGGCATCCAAACCAAAAATCACCCAAACCAATCTAACCCGGCCTGAAATTTCAACAAACCGAACTCAACCCGAACAAACTGAATTCAACCGATCCGATCCAACCCGAACCAAATATTGAACGATTTGAAATCAACCCTAACCAAACCGTACCCAACCGAACCCGATCTGATTGACCCGAACTGCCACCTCTGTATTTCTTTCCCCCTTTTCTCATCCCCTATCCATGTCGATGGGCAAATTCTACTATACAAGGTGTAGAAGGGAAATAAATGTAGTATGTGGATGCGTGATGTTTTTCTTTTTTATTTTTATAATTTAATTTTTTAATTAATTAAATATAATAAATGTAGTAACCATTAAGTAAAAAAATTTTGGATTTAGAGGAAAATCTGCAAATTCAAAACAAATAATTCTAAAAATGTATTAATTGTTGAGTAAAAAATCTTAGCTTCAGAGGAAAAATGTACTAATAATCCTTTATTATATAATGTCAATAAAACTAGTTGGAATTTAAATCTAAGCAAAATTCATAAACATGATTAGATAAATGTTGAACAAGTGGTTTAAAATGTTGAACAACGTGTGTTGATAATATTAGCATTTACTAACTAATATTTAAAAATGATAAAAAATAGAAACTGTATAATTACATTAACAAGATATTTAACAGATATAAATTTTTTAAAACTGTCAATTATTGAAATAATTTTTAAATCAATAGACAAACTAAATTGATTGTTTTATACAATTTTAAAGACAAAATATAAAAACAAAAACTACCATATAATTAAAAATCACAGACTTCAAGCACGCTGCTATGTGCTTCCGGTTGTATAATAGACGCTTTGATGGAGTGTTCTCCGTTTTCCGGTTGCTAACTACTAGCTGCGCAAGTGAGCTCTGACCCCATGATTATCCCTGGTGATCCCCCTACTCTCTCGCCGCAGAAGAAGTCAGGTTGCAGGCTGCATGCAGATCCACCGCACCAGACTGAAAAGGTAAACATTTGTAATCTGTCTGATATAACAAAAATCATTCTTGTTCCCCGGATGAATTTTTAGCTTCGCTTAATCTTCTAAGTGTAGCTCTCAAAAATACGAAACTTGAAAATAGAGATAGAAAACCTAAACCTAACATAATCAGCTTCTTCATCGACCGTACTCCTCCCTCGATCTATTTCGCCCCTCGATGGACTCGATCATCTCCAACTGCAAGAAAATGCAACTTCACCCCGCGGAAACGAATTCTTTGACGAATCTAGCCTCTCAAACTCCTACTCTCTCATCGATATCCAAAAAGCCCTCTTTGCTAGAATATGGAGCCCTAATCGTGTTTCAGCTAAGCTGCTTCAGATTGTGCTCTTTCAAATGTGGAAACCAGCCTGGCTTCAAGGTAGCCGAAGTAGCCACCAATCGCTTCTCTATCGAGTTTGGCACTGAGGCGGAGAAGGGGAACATTCTTTTGAATGTACCTTGGCACTTCCAAAATCGGCTCCTAGCAGTCTCGGATATAAACCCCTACATCAGTATTGCAGAGCATGAAACCACTTCTGTCAACATCTGGGTAGGCATTCATAAATTTCCCATAGCCTTCTTAAACAGAGATTCTGCTATTTATATAGCTAATCGTCTAGGGAGATTTGTTGAATGCGCTGAAAGAATGAACCCGTTATCTGCTAAAATTCTCAGAATCAAGATAGAAATCAAAATTGCTGAGCCACTGTGTAGGATGATAGTGCTTAAGACTTCCCAAGGAAACAAAGTCTGTAGAGTTTCCTATGAAAACTTACCAAGCTTCTGCTGCAGATGCGGTAGAATTAGTCACACAATGCCTGAGTGTATTTTATATAGTGAAGCATCAGGCTGTAATGAGAGATATGGTCCCTGGATCCGTTCCGAATTCGCCAGAGCAATGGATATTGCTAATGATTGTAAGCTGCTTAACCAGTGGAAAGAAGAAGGGGTCCTTGACAGCCTCACTGTGATGGCTACTCTAGGTGATCTTCTCCCTGATAACACCCCTACTAATGTTAATGTTAACCTATCTCTAGCAACCCTGCCCTCTGTCACAGTTCCTTCTGTTGCTATCCCTCAAAGATCGACCTGTCTGGAGATTCAAAATTTGAATTCCCCATCCACTTTACATGACCTAGGTTATTCACTTTCAGATAATCCCCCTGGTTTTAACCTCCCCCTGCAATCTCATATAACACCTCAGATAAATATCAGTTCCCCTGTCCAGACTGTTAACATGGACACTACCCCCCCTTCAAAACCCCAATCTCATACATTAGATGTCCATCTTCTACCTTGGGAAGCTGCTGTCTCAGCTTTCGCCACAGAATTCAACAACAGACAGCCAACCGTCCCTCCTATATCTGTTTCTGGCCCTAGCAATTCCCCTTTTATGGCCCCCAGTGGAGGTAAGACTAACCCCTGCCCTACAGAAATCCCTGACAACTCTGGTGAGCTCACTTTATGGATGGAAGCTCAAGATCCTCTGTGTATTCAGTCAAGTTCAAAAGGAAAAGGGAAACTTTTCCTTGAGACATCTTTGAACCCTAGACACTCACAATCTTTCAAAACTAAGAAAAGGAAAGTCTACAACATTGGACCTCTGGTGATTACCTCCTCTATTCCCACAGAGGAGGTGGAGGAGTCTGACTATTATGAGGTCATCCTTGAAAGGGCAGACCCTGAGCAGGATCAGGGCTGCCTGCAGAAATGAGTTGTGTAATGCTTAACTGCAGGGGGTTGGGTCGCCCCTGTGCAGTAGTTTGGGTCTCTTCCCTGTTGAAGAAATTTAATCCCAAACTTGTGTTTTTAATGGAGACCCATAAGACTGATTCTGATGTAGATAATCTTATCAAGAAGTGGAAAGATTTTGATGGGCTGGCTATTAGTAGTGTTGGTAGAAGTGGAGGACTTCTCTTCTTTGGTCAAAGGATAGCAACACTTCCATTATCAGTACTTCAAACCATCACATCTCGGCAACTGTCAAACTCCCAGGTATGAATCTCTTCAATTTTACTGGTTTCTATGGGTGGTCTAAGTGGCACCAAAAACATTTGTCTTGGAAGTTGCTAGATTCTTTAAGAGATCAGATTAACCTTCCTTGGTTAGTGGGAGGTGATTTCATTCAGATTATGTATAATTGTGAAAAAAAGGAGGGAAATTTAGAGATGAAAGATTACTGGAGGTTTTTAGAGATGATAGATGATGATAATCTTGCCTGGAACCATAACCTCATCAACTCCCTGTTTCACCCAGTAGATAAGGAAGATATCATGAACACCAATTTTGATCTATCTAATAATGATACCTGGCTTTGGAAAGGAAACAAAACTGGCAACTATTCTGTGCGATCTTGTTACTCAGAACTCACTGAAGATCATAGGAAGGAAGGACCTTCTTCTCCCACGACTCACTTATCTGAGATTAAAAGGAAAATACAAAACAATCTGTCCCCTCCTAGAGCTCAACTGTTTGCCTGGAATTTTTTTAGCAAAATCACCCCTTGCCTTGCAAACATATAAAAAAGAATGGGGGGGGGGTCTGAGGCTTGTTTCCTGTGGCGAGAGTGATTAGTCAAATGTGGGCTGTCTATGATGCTAGGAATAAAGTAAGACACAATCCTGAGATGGCTACCTTGGAATGCATTTAATCTAATCTGGGCTTTACAGAGGCCTACCAGCAGAAGATGGCTAAGATCAATGTTTATTATAGATGGCTCTCCAACTCTACTCATAATGAAGAGTTCTTGTTGTCAACTTGTTGTAAAAGAAGATTGGGTTCTAATATGTCTTTGAATGGTATTTATGCATCATACTGTTAATCTGGAGATAGTTTTCAACAGGAAATGCAGGAGTGCTGTTCCAGATAATGTGGCGGAGGTGGAGACTATCATCCATGGACTCCAGCATTTGAACAACATGGGTAGGAAGATGAAGCTTTTGGTGTCTGTCAACAACCATAACCTGATGCAGAGTATGCAACATCACAACCACGGACCAGAAGAGAAGTTCTACACTTAGTTAGCAACATTACTAATGGTTTTTGCAATTTGACAATCTCCTTGCGATTATGTAATGATTCTCACACTAATTTCTTAGCTGATCTAGTTAGCAGATGTTCAAATATGTCTTTTGATTGGAAAATGTGGGATAGCTCAAATGCCCCTCTTACTATCATTCAAGCTTGTAAGCTTGAAGCTGATATGCTACTCTTATCCTCCTAACTTTTGTAATAGATTAGGAAGTGTAAGTCTCCCTTGATCATTTATATATGGTAAGAAACAAGCTGATATACTACTTATTTTTGTTTTTCGGATGTTGTTTTAAATATTGGTAGGGTAGCTGATCAATATCGTGACAGAAGGGGAGCAGCTGCTTACCAGGAACATTAGTTTTAGAAAAATAATTACGTGTCTAAATAACCACAGAAACTATCGACGTGGCAATTTAACCGGCCAGCACTGCTCTGGGATTTGTCTAAAAACTGAGCACACTTTATTTTTATTGAAAACTATTTTGCTAAACTATACTCTTTGGTGTTTGTTTTAATGACACAGTCCTTCTCTCTTCTTACATCATAGTTCATGGTCTATTTTGTACTATTAAGTTACACTTTTTAATTGGTCAATAAACTGAGCATCATATGAATAATTAAGTGTGCAATTAATAATGAGTTCATGGTCTGTTTAATTGGTCAATAAACCCGCATCCTCTCCAGTTTTTACAAACCCTCTCCATGCTTGACTTATTATATACTGTCTAGAGCTACCCGACCTGACCTGACAGTGCTCAGCTACTTTCTCGTCCAGTGATGCAGCTACCCGCATCCTCTCCAGTTTTTACAAACCCTCTCCATGCTTGACTTATTATATACTGTCTAGAGCTACCCGACCTGACAGTGCTCAGCTACTTTCTCGTCCAGTGATGCAGCTACCCGCATCCTCTCCAGTTTTTACAAACCCTCTCCATGCTTGACTTATTATATACTGTCTAGAGCTACCCGACCTGACAGTGCTCAGCTACTTTCTCGTCCAGTGATGCAGCTACCCGCATCCTCTCCAGTTTTTACAAACCCTCTCCATGCTTGACTTATAGTCGAAGTGTATCACCATCTAGTCATAAAAATCTACTATGTGGTCATACCAAAGTTTGATCTAGTCACGTTGTGCCGGTTCTATTCAAAACCTATGGCACCATTTGTTGATTTCTTCTCTATTTTTTCTTGAATTAAAATTTCTTTACTCTTTATTTATATAGACGTATATATTAAAATCCTTATACTTAATGTTACATATACTGTAATCATTCGGTTAACCCAGTTTCCACTTCATGTTATTTACAATATTTCTCTACTATAGCCCAATCGCATTAATAGTACCTACATTAAATCGATCAACCTACCTCTGCAAATCAAGTCCAACCTCAACTATCTAATTCGAAGGTTAAAACCCATCATTTCCTGTTAGCGTACAAACCACAATTTGTGTAAAGCACAATTTGTGTAAACCACAATTTGTCTACATACTTATAATTACTTATGTATAGCAAACCAGATAACAGTCAGCAAACAGCGTGATTATATTCCAGTCCCCACAAATGATACAGTGCAATTATAGTAGAGAATACAGAAGTTTCATCACGTTTCAAAAGTCACACCATAGTCCAAAGGCAAAATGGAGTGAATGCAAAACAAAGTCTTGATTAACAGCTGCATTACCGGCGCAAAATAACTAATACAGTTACAGAAAATGCTATACAATGTGACAACATGGTGGCAAGATCTTCAGTCTTCATTGTCACTGTCATAACACACAAACATAAGGGGACCAGCATTGAGCCCATTCGGAACAGAAATCTGTTGAATACAGTTTTAAGGCATTTAGATAATTAAGGGTATGTTGTTAACATTAACAAAAATGTTTCAGCCTTACGTTGGTGTATCCTCGTGAGCATCGTCGGTGGTAGGGGTGGTTGTCGCAGTGGTCTCGAGGTGGAGAGGAATCCGAGGAATCGGAGGAACTTCAATCCTATCACCAGATGGGAACATGTCCGGGTATGGAGGAGGATTCCAGGGTAGGCGCCATTCAAAAGGGATACTAACAGTATTAAATTCCTCCTTCAAAGCTCTACTATCAACGTCGTAACATTCTTCACTGTTCCAACGCATCCAAGGACCGAATCCGTCGCGATTGTTGACAGTGACACGTTTCTTTTTACATTCATTGAGGGAGTGATCAAGCATACCACAATTATAGCAAAATATGGGAAGTTCCTCATATAAAAGAGTCACCTGAAAATCTAAGTCCCATGCCTGCACCGATAGTTTAGTCGCCAGCGGTTCAAGCGTGTTCATTCTGACGCAAGCGCGGCATCGACGGTTGTTTAACTCTTCTCCGCCCAGAACTTCACACCTTATTGCTTTACCAATCTTCATGGCGAGATAACATGCACTCGTCTCTGTCTCTTTATCACGGGGGACGTCAGCAAATCGAACCCACGCGTTCATGGAGGTAGGGATTTGAGCATCGAGTTTTGTTGACGATATGCTTTCTGAACCAACATCGCTCGCTGATGGTAGTGCCACCGACCCATTTCTATTGTTTTCTTGAACTCGGTTGGATCGTAAAACCGTATGGTGAATCTATTTTTGGAAATCTCTCTCACCTCTACCTTGGCAAGTAACTTCCATTGTATATATATACAATTTAAGTTTAGTGGCTTCAATTCTTGTGGGGCAAAGAATTCGCGCGATAGCCATTGGGAACTCATCGTCACCGAGATCATTCATTCGATTACCTCGGTTCATCATTCTATTCCCTGGTCCTGGAGTGGGCAAAACGCGATGACGACGGCCGGCCATGGTTGCAAATACAGAGAAAAATGGTTAGACTTAGGGACTTAGTTGTGAATTGTGATAAGAGGGAGAAGAGAAGACGGAAGAGGAAGACAATGGGGTGAGTCAATGACTGACTACTTAACAATTGTTATAAAAGAGCCGCTTCTAGTTTAACCGCAATTAAGTATTGTCACATAATCTTTTTTTTTTTACAGAAACATACTATAATAATAAGAAAGAAATTCACCACAAAACTCTAGTTATTTCTCGGTATTCTCGTAAAAATGCATAGTTGATGCTATGGGAATGCATGTATTTTTCAATTTAATACCGAGTTGGGGTTTGTTTATATTGTTGTTCACAATAGAATAGTGTTCACATCTGACAATCACTCCCAACCAACTATTGTTTAAAAATATAAGGGCCCTCTACACCAAAATTGGGGGCAGTTACATTTAAATTATACATAGTTAATATAATTTTCAACCAGTTCTGTATGATTTTCCTGTGTGTGTTTTTTTTAATTCCAGTAGTTTCATAATATTTGTTCACAAGTTTAACACTAATTATTCAGAATAAAATTAATTGTTTGCAAGAATGAAAAAATTGGGCCTGCAGGTCCATGTACCGGCCCAACCCAAAGACGAAACTGTAGCCCCCCGCCACAGCCCCACTGTAGAGAACTTTAATCAAAAGTAGTAAACTAGTACTAATTACATCTGTAGTTTCGTTTGCTTCCATTTATTAAGGGGGCGCCTCAGTGACGGTTAATTGACAGCTGGAAGTCAGGTACAGTGACATCTAGGGCGGCTTCGAACAGACAAAAGTGCAGACATTAAATTGATATGACACGCTTACTAATCCAATAAAAGTGAATACTATTTCAATTTTAATTTAGTACATTTTGCCCATCATGACAAGAAATCGTCGCAGTTTCCCCATAAAAACGTCTGGCAGATATTAAACTGAAATGACACGGTTACTAATCCAAGAAAAGTGAATACCAGTATTTTATTTCAAGTTCAGCACATTTTCATCATGACAACAAATTGTCACGCTTACCAATTCAACGAGTTTTTTTAAACGAAACAGGGAAATTTCAAGAGATACGAGTATTTTTGAAAATTTAACAGTAGTAAATATATGAACTATGTAATTTTTTTGACAAAAGGTAAATATATTTTATATTTTTTCAAACTTTTTTTCTTAACTACAGTAAGATTAATCATAAAGCTTGTTTTACAAGATTTAGGGTCGCGTTCGATTGCAGTCTGCAAACGCAGATATTGCTGCGTTGGGAATAAGCTTACCATAGTTAACCTATCCTAACTTGACATGTAAGCTTTAGTCAGCTTTTTGTCCAATAAAAAAATGCCACCTGCCCCTTACTAGTTTACAAAGAGAGATTAATGTGCAAAGAGAGAAATGAACAAAGCTCGAAGGGGCCCACTGGGGTTCTGTTGCTAGCTTTGTGGACATTAATCTCATTCTGTATACCTCTCACTGCCACATGTCAAGTAGATAGAATAACAACATCAAACCATGGTACACTCGTCAAACTTGTATTCCTTAACTATAGTTACATTAATCATAAAGCTTGGTGAAGAAAGTTCGAACAGCCCTCGTATGGATTCGGGTCAACCGACCATTGCTACCTACTTGCATAGAGACGGATTACCTGTCCTTCTAGAGATACATCTACCTGCGCTGTCAAACCTTATGAAAAAGGTGTCTAAGCTTAAATCGTCGTTACTTGACTACGGCTACCTACTTGCATAGAGGTGGACTACCGGGCATACAAGAGATACGACTACCTGAGCAGTCAAACCCTATAAACACGTGTCTAAGTCGTCGTTACTTGACTATGGGATGACGAGTCTGGTATCAGTTTAGGTTAACAATTTTTAACAAAGGGCATTGTGCAAATTTGTCTTTTTGTGTTTTAATCTCACTATGTTTACGAACACATAACCCTGAAGACGATGAGAATTACACACATACGATACAAGACGTCGGGAATTTTTTCCAAAGTTGTAGTTGCTACCTCCTTGCAATACTTGATTCGAGTTCAACTGCTGTTAGGGGTGCCCAAAAAAACCTGTTACCGCGGTACCGCAACAAAACCTGTTTACACCGTACCGTGAAACCGGTTAATTAACCGTACTGGTTAACGAGCCTACCGTTATTATTAGAGAAATGCGGTTAAGGTAACGGTATGTAACTTTATACCGTGGTTAACCGCGGTTATTTCCGATAATATATATGTATAACTATATATTTATATATACATATTAGTCATCAATTTTGGTTTTTCATACATTAATATTATTTGCTATGTGCTAGTCTTTTGTATATCCTTTAAGTTATATTTTGATAACTTGAACACAAATAACCTAGAATCTTGAAAAAGGACACTCCTTATGTATGACGTAATATATTATTTGCATTGAAGAGCAAGGTAAGCATTATAGATAATGTATATTGTAATTATGTTCTGTTACATCTTCTGAGATGTATTTTACTATCACTAGGTTGATAAAGTAGCTTGTAAAATGAGTCGTGCGAATCTACATGAATTGATTTTGTCTTGTATTCTTGGAACCGGTTTGTGTCATTGCGATTATAAATGTGCAGTTTTAATATTTTATAATGAATTTATTAGATGGTTGAGCATTGTATAATGGTGGAACAATATTTGTGTTAATATAAACTAATGCTTGGACATGATATAAAATGCTTGATGCTTTCTTGTTTTTTTAACTGTTTTTATTTGCACACTTTTATCTAGTTCGTTATCATTACTCAATGTTATTTACATATAACACAATCTACACCCGGTTTCGGTTTACCTAAGTTACTGTACCGCTTCGAATGGTTAACCTGAATACGGTTAACCGATCGATGTAAATGGAATGGTAACGGTATCAAATTTTTAAAAACCGTATTACCGGGTTAACCTTAACATTAACACCCCTAACTGCTGTATTTTGTCCAGACATGGCCAATCTTCTTATCTGTAGTAAAAATTAAAGGGAATATGTACTAGCGTTACAAAATAATAATTGTAACAGCAAATATCTAATTAACATCGTCACTTTGTTGGAGAAGATCAATCCCGCTTAGTTGTTGTTCCATGATTCAGTAAATAACAAATCAAATAATATATTACAAAACCATTAGCAATCACTAAGTTCACATGGTATTTAGTCAATAGTCCCACAGTCCCAGTCATGAACAGCCATTGACGTTTACATTGCTGAAATTGATATTTCCAAAATTAACCACCTACAAATGACAAATTATCATCAATTACACTCAGGGAATTGTAATTGACGACGTGCCTTCCGTGAACCACTTGTACCCACATATAACCCGAGTTTAGACCTTGACGAGTCATGGTCCAACTCTGCCCTTTTCCTGAGTTCAACGCTGAATAATTGAGACCTCTTGTTGACATAGTGAAGATGGGACGCCGTCTGCACATAATCGTAAACGGTGTCCATGAATGGTTGGAATCCAGTTACCAGAAGTGCAATAAAGGCGTCGAACACACACTCAGCCTCATGAAACATAAGCTTGTGCTCGTTTGGGGCCATGCCAAGGAGGAGGTTTGCCAACTGAACCTGCAGCCGTGTTGCGCTTTTTTTATTCTCTTTCCACATGAACAATGACATCTTCACATTTTTTTCGGACAGGACCATCTCTTCTAAGTACCTGTCAAATTCCTCAAATGGGGATAGTGGTTCTGGCTCCGCATGTAAGCCTATCGATGCATGGGTACGCTTCCTTGAAGCCATGATGGAGCTGGTCAACCTGATCACAGCCTATGTTGTTAGAGAGACCATGAATGAGACAATAAGAAACACTAACAGTTAAGAAATATGCAATTACTTAGAGGAGTGTAATTAAGTAGATAGTCTGGCGGGGGGTGGTTAGACTTACACAGGAATCTCAAATTCGCGGGGTTTTTGGTAGTAGTAATTAGTAAGCAAACTTGTGGTATTTATAGACAAATATGAATGTACAAAATTTTGGCGGTGGGCTTAACTACATTATGGGCCATACCCGATAAGGGTTGTACAGATATCCCACCAAAACCCGACCGAAATCATTAGCGGCTTAGCACTGTATCTATAATCGCATTAGCTCCCGGAATAACCGTATTTGTTATTTTACACTTTACAAAAATATAAATTGTATAAATATTATGACAGGCAGGACGTCCGTAGTTGTGATCATTTTTGTTGGGTAATGAAGCGATATAAGTAGTACCACCGAGGACTAGTTATCCTATATGACTACTAGTTAGGGGGGGGTATTATATCCATGGTAACATCATGCGGAAAACAAAATAATCGTCATATTTGTTATTTAGAGAGCTAATTAATGTAATTTCCAAAATATTAACATATTTATATATTATAAAATGGTTTGAATAATAGAATAATTATAAACAGTGTATTTAAGTACTAATAACGAACGTCATGTAAACAACGTGATTAGATCGCACTTTGGTATGACCACATAGTAGATTTTTATGACTATATAGTGAGACACTTCGACTACAAGTCAAGCATCGAGATGGTTTGGTAAAAAAAAAATTGGCTGGAGGGGATGCGGGTAGCTGCATCACAGCACGGGAAAGTAGCTCATCACTGTCCGGTCGGGTAGCTCTACACAGTATAGAATTCTTTATGTCGGCCAAAACCAGACCGAATTAGTACCACATGACTACCTCACAATTTCGTATGACCACATAATAAATTTTTATGACTTCTTGGTGGTTAGTGATATTACCTTTGAAGTAAAGATGCCGTTTTTGAAGTCTTATAATCTCTTTAACAATAACGAATTTTAGAATTTGTTTTTACTATCTTTGATATTGTTTTATGGTATGTTTTGTATATTATGTTTACGATCTGTTCCACTATGTTGATGCATATATATACATACACACGCATATATATATATATATATATAATTTTTTATATATTAACACCTCGATGAACTAGGGATTGTTGATTTTGTTTTTTTTTTCACAATGTTTTGTTTCCCTTTTGTAAACTATCCAAAATAACCCCATCATCTACATCTACTTCGCTATTCCGACTTACAACATTGACCACTTCCAAACATCACTATACACACAAAAACCAACATTTCCAAATCACTGCAATTATGCAGAGCAATATTCTTAGCCATTGCTTCCGCCACCTGTGTAAAACAATTAGGAGGTTGTACACATCATAGAAGAAGCCACCAAATTTTTAGCATTGTTGTGGGAAACAAACCCCCCATCCGACCACCCCCCCCCCCCCCAAAAAAAAAAAAAATCTAGACATCTTCAACTGGGTGAACAGCCATGTACGAACCTAGGCTTCCTACTCATATACATAATTTACAACATTGGGGTGTCTACAATCCATTAAATATGACACAGACAAAATTAAGTGGTGCCCTCGCAACCCAGAACCTATTTGCCCCCACCACTAAGTAAAGAACTACTCGTTCGTTTGGCATCCTCCACAACAACATGGTACTGATTTATCAGCTGACGATGATGCTTCAACGATTTGTTCCTTCAGCCTATTCTCAGGCTGTAATATATAAGGAGAGATATTCTTGCCCTATGGTAGGAGATACACTCTTTGTTGGTCCACTCAGACCACGCATTTTGATCAACACGGGCCGTACGGGATTTGATTACTGCGTGGTAGTTTTCCATCATCCTCATACAATGTAGGCCACAGCTCACCTCATCACCCTGATCAAACAACGTGGAGATGTCCCACTTCCATTCAAACACCCCATTGTCCACTAATTCATGGTGGATGAGCCAGCATAATACATATTTCAACTGCAGTGGTCGACAATGAAGACGAAAAAATGTTAATGGATCACAAGATTAAACCATTACGAAAATATGCAGAATCATGGTTACGCCATCGCATATAATTACCAGTGTGGAGAGATGAACTTTGGCACGGTTGAAGTTCAATGTTGACTGAGGTAAACTGTCTACCCAGTGAAATTGTTTGTTCTCCATGTTAATGATTATAACGACGTAGTGTGACTCATATAACGCTGGGAAAACAAACTGAATAAAACAAACCCTTAACAATGTCAGTATCAGTGATTAGAACATTTCAAACAATAAGCATACCCACCAAATTGGAATTAAGGTGCCATGTACGTACGTATTTACATTTTTTGACAGTGTCCGCTTCAATGCAAAGATTTCTGAGAAGACTATCAAATCGCTTTATAAAGAACTGGTCATCACACGATACATCTTTCAGTACTGAAGACTGGGACTGTCATGCGCAAGATAATAAGATCATGCTTCAGATCAGATACTAGGAACGAAAATTTGAAATGATGAGTTGTAGGATTGAACCGACATTACCAACAAGACGGGCATGAATATGGCATCGAAGACACTCTTAGTTTGTTGATCACGGTTTAAATAGTAGACAAAACTGTTCACAACATTGGTACTTATCCACCGGTCACCACTTATTGTTAACATGTCATGCTGAGTCAGTATATTGAAATCATCACAGAAGACCTGCATACTGCTGCAAAGCAAGATTGTTTATTAACCAGACAATATGTCAACGTAATTTCATCATTAATATGGAAGTAAGCAGCAAATTGTGTTTAAGCTTGTACTTCGGGTGATCACACACGGCTCCCCTGACATACTCCAAGATTTGGATTTCAGTCCCACTTAGCTTGGGTGTTCGCTTTCTCCCGCCGTTATTGACATATGGTGAACACAGGCAGCGTCCTTTCTTCACTTGCCTGGGCATGTTGGAACTGGTGTTGGTAAATTTTACATTATTTTCGGGAAAACTCTCCTTCGAAATAATAGTCTCCACTGTCGTATCAACTGAGGCCGGAGGTTCAGATTGATCACCCGCCAGATCTCCAGCATGCGTGTTCACACGACTCTCTGCTAGAGTTTGATCTATTCCTACACCAACAACATCTTTAACGGTCCGGCCATCACCCCACTCAGCTCTGTCGACAACCTCCACAATACGCTGTACAGATAAATCCTTTGATCTTTCCTCTACCGCAGGACATAACGCACCCCCATCCTCTCCATCCATACCAGCCTGCAAAGAATCCATAGTCTAAGAGAAGACATTGAAAGACCCTCATTATACTAGAAATGAGTGACGGTTACCTGACTATCACCAGATACGCTCGGCACCGACTGGTTAATGTGTACAACATCATACGCGCCAGTTGGTTGGCTCTCATCTCCATCGCCTGGGATCATTGAAGACTGTAGCAACAATTTGGTTCCAACCGAAAAAAGTATCGCCATTAATTATCACAAAAATCATCAGTGTGTCGAACTGCACGGCACACAAAAAAGAATGACATAGAGGATGGCTGGGATATCATACCTGTGCTACAACAATGGTTTTACAGCTATTTTCCATACACCCGTCGTAATTAGCTTTTCTTTTGAATTGACCCTCTGTCCCACCATCGGCTTCTGCTTTACCCGCAGTCCTGAGCAACGTACCGATGAAATTGTTTAACATTTCAACCCTTCGATTCCATCTGTTGGACTCTAATACAGCTTCAGCGTGTGCTGCAGTGGCCTGCAGATGGACCAAATTTAAAATTACAGATGTACATAACAGAGTTCGGCAAATACCAGTCGTCCACTGCAAGACTCGTTTACCTCCGATAGAGTCATGTCAATTTCCATTTCAACCAAATCCTCACAACCAGTAGAATGATGATGTGCAGGGTATTGGGGTTTTCCGATGACGGTTCCCACATTACAAATGGATGTACCTGGACAGTTAACCCTGCCTCTGCGTATCGCTTCAATCGACTTCAGATCTCGTAACTTGTTTTTTATTAGTTCTGTTGACCAGAGTCCACATGTTGGGACAACGTCAGACGGTATTTCGTCATCAAACAGTACGCTGTCAAGAAAATGTACCTGCGTTGTGTGTACTACTGTTACGGCATCATGGATCTCACATAAACAACATAGAATGAATTTACAAATGTGTTAAGGAGTAACTTACAAACAGAAAATGGAAATCCCCTTTGAGCAGAGGGCTTGCATCCTTGGAATCAGCATATTTGTCTAAACCACCGATCAGGGTGTCTGAAATGTGCTGACACCAGTTATATTTTGGAATCAATTCCAGATCATGTAAAAAGTCAGCGTAGTTGAGATTGACTCTGTTGTTGGGGGACGGGTTGAGTACACATCCTAATGAGTACAAGATAAACAGCTTCGTACGTTTTTCAGGATCTTTTTCACAAAGGATCCTACTGTACACAGATGCCAATGGAGCCAGCAAGGTGGACCGCAGTCCCATCTCAGCACCAAGTTGTTTAGCCCTACTCGTACGATTAGGACTTAATTTGATTGGTAAGTTGCCCGATGGAAGATTGTAGACCCTCTTCACGTCATCAGGGCCCACCGTGAGCAAATTTCCTTCACCGATACGGAATGACTTCGACTCCTTGTCATACAACTGTAACAGATTGTGTATGATACCTCGATCCATACGATCGACTGATATCTTGGTCAGACCGATAAACCCAGTATTACGTAGAACCTTCCTAAATTCTGATAATATACCACCGTTGACAAGATTATTGACCATCTCAATCATCTTCTTGGGCGCGCACTTGTTCTGGTAGCTGTCGGGATGCCGGTCCTCAGCGCCCTGCTGCTTCCCTTCTTGGGGTTCAACATCATCATGAACCGATTGTTGATGCGCAACCTTCTTCCTTTTAAGCTTACGTTCGGCTGCTGCCGTATGGTATGGTTTAGGACCCATTTGACCAAGTAAGGCTGAGTGGACTAATAATCGTTCGTACTAAGGAAAACACAGGGAAACGACAAACAACTCAGCCATAACAGTAATTTCGGTCCTTGAAAAAAAGAAAGGAATGATGTAAAAGACTACGACCTTGGGTCCAGAGTGGCTCAGTGGACATATATGATATAACTGTTCATATTAAGGACCACACATGTAAACGTCAAGCATCTGATAGATAGTCTGAACTTCCAAGAGTTGGAAAAAGGAATGGGTTGATGAGAAAGACAACAACCATAGGTCCGTAATAAGTCAGTGGACTAGTTTAACCAATTGTTCACCAATCTAACAAGTCAAAGTGGTGGAAAACAGTGTAAAATCATTCGCACGCAAAGTTAATGGACAGTGATAAAGTGCCTTAGTCAGGGCGGAGAAGATTTACGAAGTTAGACATTTTACAGAACTGTACCTGTGACGCTGAGCAACGGACTGGACGTCCACAGCCCAGTAGCGAGATCGCCGAAGGTGGAGCGAAATTACTAACTACCGAAACGACCAGAGATCAAAAATTACAACGCATTGAAAGCAAAGATAGCTGCAAGGAGAGGGACTGGATTAGGCGGGGAGACGACGGAACTCAGCGCGCAGGCATAGACTGGGAGATTGAAATTTGGGGGGAAGTAAAGGGTAAGTCGTGTCGGTGACGGCTGTTTTGAAATTGGGAAATTTAACCAAATTCCATTCAGTTTCTGCTTAATTCACCATATAGCATTGTTTTCTAAAAGACTCATAACATTATTTTTCCACTGCAGCAATAACACCTAGCAATCTTCTGTAACTCTTGTTTATTTTTCCACCTTAGTTTAACTGATAAGAGGCAGTTTAGTCTTTTTTCTAGGAATATTACGGAGAATTGAAACGAATATGTGAGTGTTATCTGGTGAAATAGTGAAAACTCGGTGTTCTCCTATATTATTTTAGAAACACATTGGTATCATGAATTAAGCAAAACTTAGTGCTATTTTGTGAAATTTCCTTTAAATTACAACAAAGGTGCCGTTCGGTCCAGTAGGTAGCTTAATCTTAGATTCCAGGTAAAGCTTGATTTATTTTTTTGGAAAAAAAAAAGGTGTAATTAAAAACTTACTTTATCTGGCAACATACCCGAAAGTACTAGACCTGGCAATTTTGACCCAATCCGAAACCCAACCCGAACCCAAACCCATACTTTTGCGCTTTATGGTCTTCATTATTGACCCATCGGTTTTTTGGGTTGGGGTAATGAGCTAATTTTGTTGTTTGGGTTAGGATAGAGGTGTAAACCCATGACCTAACCCGAAACCCGAGTATACATTAGTTAATAATAAAAATAAAATGTTAATTCACTTAAGTACAAGGGTAGTTAGACTATCCAACCGTTACAAATATCATACAATCTTAGCTAAACACACGGTCGAACCAGTTGCATGTCAATTTATTAACTATTTCTAACTTTACAAGATCATCTTTAGTATATTTCTCTAATGCAAAACATAGATTATGTGGTCATAATATATTTCTAACTTCACTGTGCGGTCAAGTAGCTCTATACAGTATAGAATTCTGTACTCCGGCCAAAAAAACTGGAACTGATGAGTGACAAGTGACTAGATGATGCCTTGGTATGACCAAAGAGTACATTTTTATAATAAGATGGTGGAAGACCTCCGCAATTGGTCATGTATTAAAAGGTTAAGAGAGTAAAAGTTATCCTGTTTGACAAGTCATTTTTAAAACTTGTTGGGGGTATTGTATCGGTGGTAAAATTTGTGAAAGAAAATAATTCATACGTGATATTTATCGGTGGTAGAATTGGAACCGATCTGAACCGGAGCCGGTCATAACCCATCTGGATTCAAAGCTGGTCGGAACCGGTTCTACCCGGAACCGATTGGAACCGGAACCGGTCGGAACCGGAACCGGAACCGAACCGCCTCAGCCGGTTCCGAATACGAATACATGTTTTGAGATTCGGGCCCGTACCGGGCCCGGAACCGGAACCGCTCGGAACCGGCTGGAACCGCTTGGAACCGTCGTCGGATTCGGAACCGGGAACCGGAACCGGAACCGTAATCGGTGGAACCGGAACCTGAACCGCCCCGGAACCGGTTGAAATTACCGTTGGAACCGGGCCAAAACGACGTCGTTTTGGGTCTAGGGGGCGCGCTCCTCTGAAGAAAATAGCCGTTAGATCCGAAGCACGCGCATTGGAATATGAAGGCCAACATGATTGGTATGAGATGAATGGGGATAACACCACTTAGGACTTCTATCTTGTAATATTTTAGAATGTATTAGTAATTTAGTATTACTTTCTTTCCATGTATTTTTTTTTAAGAATTGCAAATTGAAATCATGTAACCTCTTAGTAGCTGTACTCTTTTTCCTTATTAAGGTTTTCTCAATGGGTTTTTACCTAATAAGCTTTTAATGAGGCAGTAAATCATATAATAAAATTCTCTTTGTTCCTTATTTTTTGTAAATTCAATAAAAATTCCTAAGTCTTTGTTTCTTACACATTTAAGATTATAAACTTGAAGAATAACCTACCTAGGAGTAAAGTGGATGAAAAGAGCAACGTGCGCTCAAACGGATCTCAAATCGGAGCTAAAACGAAGCAACTGGGGCCGATCGAATCTTTCCGGAACCGCTCCGGAACCGGTAAGAACCGATCAGAACCGAAACCGGAACCGGCCGGAACCGGTTTTTTGACCGAATCCGAAGCGAATCCAGATTTCAGAACCGGAATCGGAACCGGAACCGCCCAGACCGGTTCCGAATACGAATACACATTTTCCGGAACCGGAACCGGTGGAACCAGAACCGGAACTGGTGGAACCGGACCTGTGGCCACCATTAATGAATACACATTTTGGGATTCGGGACCGAACCAGTCCGAGAACCGGACCATCAGTAACCGCCAATGTATTACAACTGTATAACCCGACCCTATGGAACCGACTCAGAACCGCGTTGGAACCGGTCAAACTAGCCGTTGGTCAAACGTCAAAATGGCATAATTTTGACCCAAAGGCGTGCACTTTTTTGAGGACCGGCCGGAACCGCCCCTGAACGGGAAGCGGAAGCGCTCTGGAACCGGTCGGAACCGGTTTTTTTAACGAATCAGAAGCGAATGCAGTTTTCAGGAGCGAAGATTGTACATTTACATTTGCATAAAAGAGCTTGCTCAATTTTTGTAACAAACTAGGCCATGCTGTTGTTTATCTAAGGTCAATTTCTCTCAATACCAAATGGAGGTGAAATCTATATGAGTGAGTAAGACGCATATAAATATATATATATATATTATACATATATATATCCTTATTTGTTGACACATCAGCTTAAATGAGATAAGGATAGTGGAGAGATTACTCCGAAAAGCGGTAGAGTAATACAACGTTGTTATATTAGTTCCTAACAAAGGGAAATGATTATTAATGATAATTCCGGATTCGAATGTTCAAAAGTGATTACGGGGTCAATAACAAAAAATAAGTAGTTCAGGTTAACACATGGATAAGGGAATACAAGAGGCACCGAAATGGTTTGACGGTTTTTATGGTATTTTTTTTTGTTACATGATCTTCCTCAATAGCTAAGGAATTATAGGACTGGCACGGTTTTAGGACGCTAGGTCCCCCGATATCGTATGGTGTACTTTGTGTTATTCTGACATCTGATTCATCCCGAGGATTGTCTTGGTTTCTAATGTAGAAGAATTGGTGGATAAGACAATATGGATGGTGCACGCTTAATATGTTCATTTGTTACTGTTTGAATTCGTGCTCGATGGTATGTATCGATGGTCAGCCGACACATTCCGACCCTAGCGGAATATTATATAGTTCAGAACTGGCACGAAACAATCCTAACCGAACCGAAACCCAATCATCAACCCGAATTGCCACCTCTAGACGAAGTAGCCCTTGTAACACTACATACCTACTAATTGTTGGATTGGTTGTGTGAATGAGTTATAGGTGTATTGCATGGATATGGAACACACATTGACTTGAACTAGTAACTCGAGGGTGTTTCAGGACGGGTTGACGGTTGCATGATGACATAATTAACAGATGTGCTTAGCCTTTTACGGCCAACATGTTAAATGCACTTACTTGAAAACAACATTTGGAGTGCGGGATTGCGTACTAAGCGATACACTACATTGGAGTGCGGGATTGGGTGGTGAGTGTTATACTGCCCTTACGGAATGTATTTTGGATTATGTTTAAGAATGTGTCGAGGGAAAATGTTAGTACAATTTAGAATGTTCACGGGATTTGTTAAAGTGTTGTAGATTGGATCAAACTATCTCTCAGATGTTGACACAATTGAGATTGTGTTGTATTTGGTAGCCTTGTAAATCACATGGGTGACTAATAACAATAACACCCATTTTAGTTGTTATGCAAGTTTAGTCCGCTGCATTGATATGTTCAAGTTTTAATCGACTAGGTCAAGTACGTGGCGAGTAACAACAACAGAGCCATGTTTTGATAATTCGAGGAGCCTACAAAATGTATTATAATACCGATTAACTATATTAAGAGTATTTGTCATTCTACATTAACTTTAACCGTGCTATAGAATTTCGTAACAAAATAGTATTAAGTGTATAGCCCATGATAAAAAATGTATTGATATCTAATTTGGTTATTATACTGACGTTACTATACTTTATTTAAAGGTAAATAGCAGGCTGATACCTATTGAACTATATATTGCTAAAATATGCTAAAACATAATTAAATATGTTTCATAATCCATTAGTATCATATTTTGTTAATATATATGCATACACTAATTGATTTTAAAGAACTCAAATACGTTAAATTATATTACTGTTGGTATACTGGTAAGATTATGTCTATTATCATTTACTCATAATAGAAAATGCATTAAGTTAAAAAAACACTATAAAATACAAGTATACAACACAACACATTATACAAAATTAATAGTAATGATATTGATAGTTAGGGGGTTGGGGGAGGGGGATGCGAAGCGGTTAGGTGGGGGGGGGGGGGGGGGCAGCCCCAGTATAGACAAATTTTTTCTACCGGGTATTTGTCAAAACATTAGCCCAGAAATTTTAATTCAACTATTTTTCCTTTTGTGCGGGCGCCAAAAAAACCCGCGCAAGTTTGGCTATCCCGCAACTGTAGTAATCTTACTCTTTCGTCTTCGTCTACCAAAAACGAGCGAAGCGAGGTTCAGAGCCGAAGCAGCAAAACCCCGAAATTCTCCCTCCGAAGTCATAGCTACACCTACCACAACGTCCAACCGAACATCCCATCTATGGAGGTTAACGACTATCGTTTCTTCTGTTCATCTTTGGGCATTTTGTATTCATTTCACGCTGTTTAATTCATTAAACATAATACAATTAGTATGATGACTTGAACTGTCCTCCCAACAGCGATGGCGCCAGAGTCGGTGCCTGGATCGACCTAAACAGTCGTACATGAACATGTTGTCAACTTTATGGCCAAAAGTCGGTGGTGAGGCATGGTTAAATTTCTGCATTGGAAAGGTATAAGTAAACATTAATTCATCGAAGCATCATCATGATTTAATCTGATTGACGGTTCGCAATCGATATAGTAGTATTAATTTTTTATTAAGAGGTGGGTTAAACACTCGATATATTAATTTTTTATTAGTTTTGATTTAAAATTAGTAATTAATAAGCCGTCGCTTTTTGTGTTGCAAACTCAAAAGGTCTCGACTCGACACCCGAAGCGAAGCGAAGCCGAAGCGGCTCTCGTGCGAAGCGGCTCTCGTGACTGGAAGCGGCCACGGTGACGATTGACCTTCTCTCATTTGTACAAAACGAAGCGTTGCAGATGTTCTGGACTTCTTAAAGGATTTACATACTGGCCGGCGGCGGCGTTATAAATTTCGATAACAACCACCCTAACCCTAACCCTATCAAACTCCGTCCCCTTATAGGCAATCGTCGCTGTTGAGTTTCCCTCATCCAGTTCATGTTTGCTAATATGGCATGCCATCACAAAATGCCTAGAAACCATGCTGAGCAAGCGTTGACGATCGATAATTCTTTCGTGAGCGAGATTGATGCTTCGATCGGAAAAGAGGCGACTGTTGTTGCGCGGATTCTATGCCCATTCGAAATAGACACTGAATACGTAAGGGTGTATGTATGTAGCAAGTGGTGTTTACTTGGCAAGGTAGACGTCAGAATTATTTCATTCAACCACTACGCAATAACATTCCATGAAATGCGAGATTTTATCAACACACTAGAAATGGGACGGTGGCATTACAGTCTACGGGCGATGCTGGTCCAGAGAGCGTTATCCTGTACACCACTTAAAAGCCAAGTTCCTATATCCCTGACCTTGTGGGTTCGATTTGTGGGTGTTCCAAAAGATGAGGAAACATTTGTAATGGCCGGCTGTTTAGGGGAGATGATTGGGAGGCCAATAAAGTGGGAAGTTGTTGCTGGTGAAGAATTGGATAATCAGAGATGCCGTGCATGCGTTAAGTTGGACACAAGGAAACCTCTTGCCAGAAGAGTTAGGGTTCAGACATGGGAATTGGAGTTCGAGGTTGGAGTGTTGTATGAGGAACTGCCAATATTCTGCTACAACTGTGGTATGCTCGATCACTCATTCAGTGAGTGTGACGATACTGACAAATGTGAGAAAAAGCCGTACGAATTTGGTCCTTGGTTGCGATGGAACAGATGTGATGGTGATGATGAAGATAAAAGAGTGATCGAGGAAGAGAGCAACACTGTAACTGCAGGCAACAGATGGGTTCGCGTTCGGAACAAAACTCCATTCCAGGACATGTTTCCAGGCGGGGATCGATTTAATGTACCTCGTGTTCCTAGGTTCCCTTGGGTACCCTAATTGGACAACACTGTATGTCTGTTATATGCCTCTTCTTTGGTGCTACTAGTGGTTGGTGATTTCGTGGATGGAACTCTTGGATATCTGTGTTATAAAAATTTTGTGTTTCGTTGAACTTTAACATTTGGTGGGAGGTTCTTCCTAACTGTTCATTATAATGCCAGCACTGTCATTATTACTATCTCTCTTTCTGTGATCGATATCACTTCTGTATATATGTTGTCTGTCTAGTTTGTTACAACTAGTATATTGTACGTGGGTATTGGGTCAATGTTTTGAAAGCAGTATATTGAAGTTTATCTGTTACATTGTGGGTTAATGTAAAACTGGGGTTATGTGAATGACAGTGCTTCCATAGTACCTAAGTTCAGGCCATTTTTTGGGCATTGACTGTGGTCATCGACATTACTTTTATATCTATGTTATTGTCTGTTTATGTTTTGGTATTTGGTAAATGAATTCAAACCAGAGTATCGAATTTCATCTGTTACACCATTGGTTAATGTAAAACTGGGTATTTATGATTGATAGTAATGCCACACCTAATTTGAGACACCCATTTTTGGGGGATTGACTGTGCACTCGTTGATTATAATGCCAGCACTCTAATTAATACTATCTTTTGTCCGGTGATTGACATCACTTCTATATTTATGTTGTAGTTTTGTCTAGTTTCACAGCTAGTGGACAATGTGGGCATTTTCAAAGCAGTATGTCAAAGTTTATCTGTTGCACTGTTGGTTAATGTAAAACTGGGTGTTTTGTGAATGACAGTAATCCTATAGTACCTAACTTAGTATCTCTCATACGGTCATCGACATCACTTCTATATCTATGTTATTGTCTGTTTATGTTTATAACTACTGGACAATGTGGGTATTTGGTAAATGAATTCAAACCAGAGTATCGATTTTCATCTGTTACACCATTGGTTAATGTAAAACTGGGTATTTATGATTGACAGTAATGCCACAGTACCTAAGTTGAGGCCACCCATTTTTTGGGGATTTACTATGCACTCTCTCGTTTGGTCATCGTCATTCTGTTTATTTTAACAACTAGTGGACAATGTGGGTATTTGGTCAATGTATTCAAAGCAATGCAGTACCTAACTTGAGCCCACCCATATTTTGGGCACTGGCTGTGCACTAGTGCACTTTAATGCCACCGCTGTAATTATTGCTATCTCTTGTTCTGTGATATACATCACTTCTATATCTGTGTTCTGTGTTGTTGTCTGTCCAGTATTACACAACTAGTGGACAATGTGGGTATTTGGTCAATGTTTTCAAAGCAGTAAATCGAAGTTTGTCTCTTACTACCCTATTGGTTAATGTAAAACTGGGGTTTTATAAACGACAGTAATGCCGCATTACCTAACTTAAGGCCATTCTATTGGCGAAGATTGTACTTTTTCATTTAACCAATTTATGAGAAATTCTACAAATCTTCCATGACATAGAGAGCTCCAATATAGTTCTTCCGGTGTGCTCCATGGACGGTAACATAACTACTTTAGTAATGTATGTACCCATCATCAATCGACAGATGGATGGGATTAGATGTATCACTGTCTGTTGGCCACTTCACACTAATCGTACTCTGGTATGAATGTTGCTGAACACTCCGTATGGGCAGGGAATACTATTCAGCGGTCTCGTTGGGAGAGGGCCCTATATATTGGCATGGAAAGTAATTTATTATATGGTTATAAAAATATCAAATAATAAATACTTAATAGTGTATTAGACTTCTATACTATACGGAACTTTTTGTTTATTTTTTAATTGACAAAACTTGAATTTTATATCTGGAATCAATGACTACGATGGGCCTCGTGTTATAGTTGAAACTGAGCCTCATTAATCTCTGACAACGGCACATGCGTAGGGTCCGGCCCAAAACAACAATTCTCATTTTTTTTAATTTTTTCAACATCATGACGCCAAGTGTCGAAGCGGTGGAGAGGTAGCCCAACAAAGTGTCTTGGCTGAATATGAGACAGGTAGCCACATCACAGGATGGGCAGGTGGCTCATTGTTGTGCTGTCGGGTAGCCCTGTAGGGGTATAATATACTTCGTACTTTGTAATGACCGCATAGTACATTTTAATGACAAGATGGTGGCAAAACTCGGGTGCTACTCAGGTCTGGTCAAAACAGCTTGGGCGGTGCCCCTAAGGGTAGCTGTATCACAGGACGGGCAGGTGGCTCAAAGTTGTTCGGTGGGGTAGCCCCGTGGGGGTATAAAATCATATATATTGGACAAAAAACGGAGCTGATGTGTGCAACTTTTGTGACTGACAATTCTCATTTTTTTTAATTTTTTCAACATCATGACGCCAAGTGTCGAAGCGGTGGAGAGGTAGCCCAACAAAGTGTCTTGGCTGAATATGAGACAGGTAGCCACATCACAGGATGGGCAGGTGGCTCATTGTTGTGCTGTCGGGTAGCCCTGTAGGGGTATAATATACTTCGTACTTTGTAATGACCGCATAGTACATTTTAATGACAAGATGGTGGCAAAACTCGGGTGCTACTCAGGTCTGGTCAAAACAGCTTGGGTGGTGCCCCTAAGGGTAGCTGTATCACAGGACGGGCAGGTGGCTCAAAGTTGTTCGGTGGGGTAGCCCTGTGGGGGTATAAAATCATATATATTGGACAAAAAACGGAGCTGATGTGTGCAACTTTTGTGACTGACAATTCTCATTTTTTTAATTTTTTCAACATCATGACGCCAAGTGTCGAAGCGGTGGAGAGGTAGCCCAACAAAATGTCTTGGCTGAATATGAGACAGGTAGCCACATCACAGGATGGGCAGGTGGCTCATTGTTGTGCTGTCGGGTAGCCCTGTAGGGGTATAATATACTTCGTACTTTGTAATGACCGCATAGTACATTTTAATGACAAGATGGTGGCAAAACTCGGGTGCTACTCAGGTCTGGTCAAAACAGCTTGGGTGGTGCCCCTAAGGGTAGCTGTATCACAGGACGGGCAGGTGGCTCAAAGTTGTTCGGTGGGGTAGCCCTGTGGGGGTATAAAATCATATATATTGGACAAAAAACGGAGCTGATGTGTGCAACTTTTGTGACTGGATCATAAGTTTTCATGACGACGCAGTGTATTCTTATGAAAAGATGGTGGTCAAACTGGGCTGATAGTCAGTTATCTGGATGGTATGCTCAAAAGTGTTGAATACTGCTTTACATAGAGGAATCAGTCCTAATGTTTTACTAGTTGGGATTAAAGAAGATTTGAAGCACTAAAGATGATGGTTGGAAAGATCTTATTGCTACTTGTCAAAGCTAGAGAAGGAATCATTTGGGTTCAAACAAGTCATGCCAAGATAATATTTGGAACGGAAAACAAGATTGAAGAGCTCAGTTTCCCACTATAGCAGACAAACCACGGGACAGCATTTAGGTAAACAGAAAGCGTCCTACCAGTACAAGGTGGCATCATAAATTAGGAGATGCGTTACAAAAACCCAAGAGTAGGGAGGTGAATGATGATTGGGGATTGGTGTATGATTGTGGTAACACATGGGCAGCCGAAGTAGTATCATTACACTGATTATCCGGGTTTACTTCTGACAATTTAAACCTCTTGTGAGCTGCCACATATCTTAGCCCAATTTTTTCCGTCACGGACCGCTGTCTTCTCTTTCGCCCAGGGTTGGGTTTAGGTCTTACTTTGATCCCAGCTGTAAAACGACTTGGCCCAATGTTGTCGTAGTCGTCGCATGGGTTTCTACCCCCACCATCCTGCGGTGTTCCGGCTTCGTGTCCAGATCGATAATGGTCTATGGCGTAATCTAACATCCCTTTCAGCTGATCAATGACATAATCATAAAGAGCAGAGTCTGAAGAAGCTGTAGATGCCAACCTAACAGCAGTTGCGGTTAAACGTTGATAGCGACATGTATAAGATAATGGTTCAGGTCCGGGAGATACAGAATCCGTGTCCGACCATTGTTTAAGAATGCTGGCCCTCGCATTTACTCGCCATCGGTCCTTTATGTAAGGAGGTGGTATTGTCCTCAGTTGAGTCTTGCCCATTGAGCCCAGTAAATCCATCATTTTAAGGATGTGTCGACAGAAGATACCAAATGAATCAAACAAAGAGCAGCTACAATTAAGAACCACATCACCCTCCAACCCAATGTAAACATTCCTTTCATCAATCTTCCGACTATCACCATCAAAGGAGTACACATTCCATTTCTCTAACCCAGAGTCGGTCAATCCAGAAATTCTCTCAACACAGTAAGCAAGTGACTGTTCCCTCTCGTAGTGAAGTGACCTGAAAACAGTAGGTGTGTACACAGCAGCAGCGGATACCATTATCGGGCACATCGTGAATGTGTTCACAGTTAACTTATCTTTAGCGTTAAACTCCGCAACTTTCTCTCGTTCTCTGACACAGTCAATCATATCATTAAAATGGGGAAAGAATTCTACCAGACTATGATCAGACTTGAGGAAGCCACGAACGGTACTGTTGATCGATTCGCTTGCTTGCGTTGTTCTCATACCAGCAGTGAAGTGCTTATTTACCCATGCGGCCGACCACTGCTGTCGTTTCTGTTTTATCTTAAGTAACCATTCCTTCGATTTACCATGGACATTATTACGACCAGAACGGGCCGGGAACAAATCCAACATATGGAGATCCCAGACAGTGTCAAAATCTCTTTCATCATCGATGGAGTACATAAGCAAAGTCAGTAGATTTGTGACAGCACCTACTATGGAGCTGTGCACTTTGCTCTTTGCATTCTGCAATATGTGCCATGAACACAACCCATGGAATGTGTCGGGGAGCTGCGACTGCAGAGCGGCGGCCATAGCGGCATCCTGGTCTGTGAAGATGGTGGCTGGTGCCTTGTTGTCCATGCATTTGAGAAAAGCCTGAAATAGCCATTCAAATGAAGGTATCGTCTCATCGAATAACAGTGCAGCCCCGAACAAAATTATTTGGCGGTGGTGATTAAACCCCGCAAATATACCTAAAGAAGAAGTAAGTTAGTGACAAGGCAGGTGCAGAAATTTAGTAGTATGCAAAGAACTACCGACTGGATAGTTTATTTTTTAAACAAGTAACTGCACAGCTGCGAAAAGGCAATACTTAGGGATGGAAGCCATTCTCGCCTGAGTACAGAGTGTGTCGCCAGAATACAGAACATCAAAACAAGTAAAATTCAGAAACAACATCTAATTGTAGTTTACCGACAGACAACAATTGTTTTAAATTTTTCTATACACTTCACATTGAGCTGTTCGAGCAGGTGATTTCAGACAATATCAACATAATCGTGACTAAAGAACCTCAATGTTTAAACTATAGTCACACATGGACAGGATTTGGTCAAACTGTTTGACAGAACAGAAGCAGGTAGCTACAGCACAGAAGTGAATGTAGCCCACCTCAGTGACGCAGGTAGCTGAACCCCTAGATGTGCAGGATCGAAGCTTCCAGCATAGTTGCAGTTAGCACAATACAGAACAGAGAGGTAGCTACGGCACAAAAAGTGCAGGTATCCCACCTTATTATTGCAGGTAGCTGTACCACTAAACGTGCAGGTAACTTTATGCTTTGGGGCAGGTAGGCCAGTACAGATTTATATATATGCTTACAAAGGGGACATTAAACCCCACAAATATCCAAAGTTACAGAATGTTGCACCATATCTCACATTCATTCAAAGTTTCAACCACTTCAACAACCTGATATAACCACAAGAAGCAAATTCATTACTGGGTAGATATTTCTTCCCTTACGATTGACCGCACGTTGTTCTCCTTCACCGCCAGTCTAACTAGATAATTTCATAACAGCATTGTAAAGATCATCTCTTAATGCTTACACTATCAACAGGTGTCCCGATGATTAATATGTCTATACATTTTGACACTGATCAGGACATGATCAGTAGTCAAGACAAATTACAATTCACAATTCACATGAGTACATACGCCATCGCATAACCAAAGTTAATTACCTAGAGGCCTGTAAGCTTTGTTGGTTCGGAATGTTGTGTCGAATGTGACCGAATCACCGAACAACGAATAATCCATCTTCATTCTATGATCAGCCCAAAAGATGTTTGCAATCAAACCGTGCGAGTCATATTGTATGTCGTAGTGAAATCCGGGACTTTGTGTGGCAAAACGCCTGAAGTAATCTAGCAGACTCGCACCTTCCGTCGGATTCATATCCTTCTGTCTCTTTGCACGCAGATGGTTTTTGAGATCAACTCTGGAGCAACCGAGGTTCTGAAACCCACCAGCACTAGCAGCAAGAATTTTGTGTGAGGTCTGAAGGTTAACTCCAACACCAGCATTCAACTCAGCTTGCAAGCCGACTTCAAGGTTAACACATCTGTTAGACCGTTGTAGATAACGTAGTTCTTGGGGAATTAGTTCATGCCCACTGTGCTCACCCACCCATTCTGAGATTGAATAACTCACTTCATCAAACGAATATTTCAGCGTCAGAGAAGCCGTGCATCCACACCTTTCCTCTGCATAATGCCTCTTCGCCTGACCTTCAGGTTCATTAACATCACAACCCGTCTGGTTAATATATTTAGGGTTCTTTCTGCTGTTTCTCTTGAAACCTTCTTGTTTACACACAAGTTTAATGTACGGTCGTACGGTGACAACCCTATTTCTAGACCGGAATTGGTTTGTATGTCTTATACGAACCTCAAATCCAACCCTTCGCGCATAATCGGAGTAGAAATTATGCCCTTCCTCCTCAGTATCAAACCTCAAGGCTTGCCATACTGCAACGTCTGAAGGTTCGATTGGCACTACGCCATCAGACGAACTATAACCCGTAGACATCGTGCAGCAGAATGTAGAGCGGACGAACTAAACAGAGGCAAACATGGAAAAATAATATTAATGTCGATAAGCATGAATTAAATGAGGTGTATTTGGGGGGGGTCAATGGCTACCGGACAAGATCAGACTTTTACGCCATATCTCGTCGATTTGGGGGAAGGTCGGAGTATGTCGCTTCCGTCCAATTCGAGAGGAAACCGTTGTTTAAAAAAAAAATTGAGGGGAAAATAATCGCACGTGCATCGCCTTGGTGATAGGAGGTAAGTTTACGAACATACCCCTCTATGCTCCTGACAGACTTGTTAGATTACTTATATACCCCTAATTTTTCCAATTGTGTCTACACCGTCAGATGAGAGAAAATGTCAATCCAACGGCTGAGATTAGCGAAGGCACCGTGCCTTCGATCTCGTGCGAAGTCACGAGAGCCGCTTCGCACGCCAACTCCTTTGCCTGCCCATGGACTACCTGGTTACGCGCAAACCAGATTGCCTAAATCTGTGTGCATAAATTTTTAGCTATCTCCTAGTCAACCTGCGAAATACAATTAGCCATCCAATCGATAATACATCTTTTGGGATCCACTTTGAAGGGAGGTTGTGAGTCCACCCTTTCCACAACTTCATGACTTTAGGACAGATGAAAAGTGTGTGCGATGGAGAATCCCATCCCCCATAGAAAATACACCAGCCGTTAGCGATTTTACATCTCTAGACAACAACTGCTTGACAAGGGATGATTCCTTTCAAAAACTTCCAGGTGAAAAGTTCCACTTTGAGGTGTAGATTCAGGTTTTTTATTTTCTTAAAAATCTTGAAAGAATGTAGGTCGCTTGGACCCTCAAGAAATCCATTTTGGCAAATTCTTGCCAAAGACAATTTTGTCCCTCTTTCAATTGATGATACGTACATCGATGGATTATTTGCCTCCACAAGACAAGATACGTGGACGGGAGTCATCGAGAACGCTTGGCCACCAGAAGAAGTAATTAGTTGAACGTAATATTTTTTTTGTGTAAATAATTGTTTTCTTTTTCGTTATCTTTATCACAAGAACAATAACGTTAAATAGTTATAAAAATTATATCATTTTTCATCTGAATTCAAGCTCTTCAAAACAAGACCAGTTATGGATATGTTTCGACAACTTTTTTTAAAAATTTATCCTTACATGTATATGATGATACACTAAAATGATAATATGATTCATTAATTTTGTATTATGATTCATTAAAATTGGTATATTATTTACTAAGTGGTGAATTCAATTACAAACTTTGGAACCGATAAAAGATCATTATTCTTTCATAGTGTATCATTATTGTTGTATGGTGTATTTTAAACCTAAACCCGCCACTACAAACCCTAAAAATGCCTTCGATGCTTTTAACTTTCCTAGGGTGGGTTTTGGGTGTTTTGGGGGGTAGGGTAATTTATTTAGAATTTGTTCTGTACTTTATATTGTAGCAACTAAGTCAACATGTTTTTAGGGTTTGTGGTAGGGGGTTTAGGGTCGTTAGACCCTAAACCCGGCCACTACAAACCCTAAAAATGCCTTTGACGTTTTAGCTTTCCTAGGGTGGGTTTTGGGGTGTTTTGGGGGTAAGGTAATATATTTGGAATTTGTACTGTACTTTATTTGTAGCAACTAACTTAACAGGTTTTTAGGGTTTGTGGCTAAACCCGTCACAGTAAACCCTAATAATGCCTTCGACGTTTTTAGCTTTACTAAGGTGGGTTTTAGGGTGTTTTAGGGGTAGGGTAATGTATTTGGAAGTTGTTCTATACTTTACATTAGCAACTAACTCGACAGGTTTTTAGGGTTTGTGGTAGCGGGTTTAGGGTCATTAACCCTTAAACCCCCACTACCAACCCTAAAAATGCCTTTGACGTTTTTTTAGCTTTAATTCCTAGGGTGGGTTTAGGGTGTAGGGTTAGGGTAATCTATTTGGAAGCCGTTCTATACTTTAATGTGATGATGTACATATTTTAATGGAGAATGTACATGTTTTAATGTGACGATGTACATGTTCAAATGTGACGATGTACATGTTGAATTATCAGAATGTATATGTTTTAATGAACATTTGTACATGTTTGTATGACCAAATGTACAAGTTTTCTCCCTTATATGTACAGGTGTTAATCTAAGGATGTACATATTTAATAATTCGCACAGGTTTATGTGACCAGTCTGTATGTTTTTAATGCGAGGATGTACATGTTTTTACATGAGGATGTACATATTTTGATGAAAATTTATACAAGTTTTTATGACAACATGTACAAGGTTTCTTTTATGTTTTGTGCACTATAACCCTTAGCAGCGTCAGTTTTACTTTTTTTTTCAAATAATAATCCATTTTTTCTTTTTTCTCAGGTCAGCATACGTAGCCAGGATGGCTACATTCAGATGTAGCTCAGACCGGTTGATTCATTTTTCATCTACATAGCCACATAATTCGTTGATTTTACCAGAAATTCACCATTCTTTCAGAGCCCTCAAACCCACTCATTGCCGCTGACAAATGATTGAGATATATAGCCACTATATAATAAAAATCGACATAATCCTCCTTCCAACATTTAGAAATAGTCGATAAGCTCTAAAACAGAACAACTTGCGCTTGCGCGCCTCTCACTCGGGACTTTCTGAAGCAGCGGTCTCCCTTATAGTTTACCAACAATCCATCTATCCTCCAGCTTTGTTTCTTTTCCATCACTGATGATCTTTCTCATTCCTTCTTCAAGAAGTGGCATACTATTCACTATAGACCTCTACTCAGCACTTGGGTGTCTACCAGTTGTAGACTTAAGCAAGCTTGACTCAGGAAAGTACCTCACCTTTAGAATTATGGTCATTTACGATTCAATTTATCTAAGAAGTAGCTTCCAGGAGAAATAAATCAGAAGTTTAGTTGCTTGAAGCTCTTTTTCAAAAGAGAACATTTATACAGTAATTTATCACGCCTTATTGCTTTGGGGTTAATGTTTGTAGCAAAAGGTGATTACACTCACCAAGGGAACCACATGACCCTGCCGGAGTCTTGTGGAGGAGGTAAACTACGGTTGCACAACGACTTCGTATGGTGCCTAGTCTGTGTGTTCGATCCGCTGCCACTTATTGGGTTCCCCCCAAACCAATGTGCGTTGAGCAAGATTAATTCAACCAATATGCGTTGAGCAGGATTCGAACACGGGATCATGCGTGTTTGTAGTAAATTTTCATCACCCCGAGTATCCGATTACATTATGCTCGCGGGGCCTTTGGGGTTAATGTTAAGAAAACACTATGATATGTGTAACATTATTTAACCTGTTAAGGTTTATAATGAATCTAAATTTGTCAAATACAAATAAGTTGATACACTGGCATAATATTTTTTTAAAGAAAATCAAAATTAAAATATAGTTGTGTGAGAAATTGAATAAATAATAGTAAAAATAAGATAAATTTATTTAAAATATTAAGAACTAGACTCGATATCAAAAATATTGTTAAAAATATTACTCATAATAGATAATTTTTGGCATGTTTTGGTTTTTTTTACCATTTACTTTTTAACTTTCTCTTCATACAACTTTTCTAAAAAACTTATTTCAATTCTCAATGTAAAAAGTAAGGGTAAAATGATTACTGTTATAAATAATGTAATTATTGGATGTACATCTAATCACCCTTTCGTCTATCTTAGACTCTTCATTATGTAACCCCCGTAACCTCCCAAACTCTTCATTAGAAGTCCTTTGATATTTTGTATTTCTTCCACTCAAAGGTTCAGTAACAGTTATGTATTATGTACTATATATAGACACACAATGGGATGAAATGGGAGATAACAATTTACGTCTCTTGTCTTCTATCTTTCTTCTTTCTCTCAGTGTTACAACACGTTATCAGCACGATAGACTCTACTAAAAAAAGTATTATTTTCTCTGCTATACATCATCAACAAAGATCATCTCGGCTTCATCAGGACTTCCCTGAGCTCTAGCTTGGAGAAGAGATGAATTGGGTAGTCTACGCAAGCTACATGGCATTATTTTAGATCTATCCCCGACATTTCGCTTTCATTCTCGAGGGAATATCCAGATCTCAAGCGCCCACCACTTTCAATATTATATTTATTTTGTGTTTCTGATTTCAACTGCAAAATAATGGTTTCACAGTGTTTGCTTATGTTTTGTGATTTCTTGGCAGGAGGTCTTCGGTCATGCACCATGTGATGGTTATTATTTATCCTACCAGAAATCGTTGTGCTTTATCAAGAATCTGCGATGCCAAAAAAGTTTATATGTAGAAGCCGCATTTGATGGGTACTCTACCGATTCTAGAAGGTGTAAGTAAGTTTAATCAATTTTACCGGCATAATCATTTTAACAAGCAGGTAAGTTAGACACAACTTAAAATGATTTATATAAACTTGTATATGTATTTTTAAATCAAAGGATAAATCCTTCTTTTATTTTGTTAATAAAGTTCACAGTTTTAACAAAGAAAAATGGTAAAAAAAAAATATTTTTATGAGATTCCGAGTGGTGGAGCTTTTTATTTTATTGAGTAATAGAAATCTTTAAGTAAAAAAAATCGCTAAAGGAAAGCGGTATTTTCGATGGCAATATATTGTTATAGCTTTTGAAGAACTACATATTTTGTGGTATAATGATTTTTGCATAATTACTCTCTCAAAGTATTATTTGACGTTATATATTTTTGTTTTGAAAAGCGAACCATCAAATATGGTATAATTCATTCCGTTCAATTTTATTTTATGATTGAAAAACAGTATTGCCATATGATGGGTTTGAATTACCGTTTATGAGGAAATATCTTTTGAGATAGTAAAAAAAAAGGTGATAACCTCGTGCAAGATGTTGCACTAGATGTTAATAATTCTCCTATGTAATTATTAAAAAGGAGATTGTAAATATTACCTCATGCAAGACGGTGCATTTGAGGTTAATGATTATGCTACCTCATGTAAGATGCTAACGTTTGAGATAAGATTGTAATACTTCCTCATGAAAAATGAATGCACTTGAGGTTCAGGATTATAAGATCTGTATAGGTTCTCGTGCAAGATGAGTGCACTAGATGAAAAAAAATAAAGGATCATGTTATTCGATTGTATACAAGCATTGGAGGTTGAGCATTAGAGTGTAATATTTCTCTCTCGCGAAATCATGCTCTTGAGGTTGAGAGCTTTAAGATCCTTATACTCCCTCGTGCAAGAAAATTATATTAAAGGTTGAGAATGATAAATTATTATTCCCCCTCATGCATGACTATGCATTTGAGGTGGATGTTAAAAATGGTCCACATTTGATATAAGATTGGACCAATTGTAAAAGCTCTTGGAGATCTAGATAGAGTTTACAGAGTTTAAAATTACTCCATACAAAATAACTTTGGTATAAGTTACATGGTCTTCTAAGTAACCATTGAGGAGTTACACTTGAGGATTATTATCGGAAAATTAAAGAGATTTTCCAATGAATTTTCGACTCAAGCTCTGAAATGCTAATGTGTATCATGCATGATTATGAAAGAAGTCGGGCTTGAGGTTGATTTTGGCAAGGTCTATATGTAAGATCATTGATGATATGGGAACTAAAAGCTTGAGTTAGCTTATGAAAATGACCAATTTTATCTTGTAAAGGTCGATTGTAAAAGATGTTATAATCTATGATAGATTATTATACATCCGGTCATGGTTGGACCGTGTATAAAAGGAAAATGTTTACAATTGACATCATGGTAGACAATCACATATTCTCTAAAGGATATTGTTAAGATGATGTCCTTATTGATAAAAAAGTGTTAAGGTGTCATCCTTAATACACGTGTATAAAGTGCAAGAGACGCACTAGAGTACATGAATTTTGACATATTTTATAACCATGCTTTGGGTATTGGTTATTCGTGGTACTCAAAAGGAATAAAATATGGTCCGTTGAACCATCTTTGAAATCTATATTAAATTTGCGAGCATGTTGTAAGTGATTGAATGACAAAGAGTCATAATTTATTGATAGTGCTATTATGCACAACTGAAAATGTTTTATATACAGGTCTATAGTCTATTAGAGGCTATAAAAAATGAGAGCTTTCTCTTGTGAGCCGTGAATTTCAAAAGCTCTTCATTATGTTCCTTGAGGGAATAAGAATAAACGTTGAAGATGCACTTATGTAATGACAAAGTATGCTTGTATGATGGGAAAACAAGCACAAAATGTGCCAAGTTATAAGTTGATATAACGTAAAATCCAATCCCATAAAGCCCAAAAGAAAAAGGAATGGGTCACTAATATGCGGTTAGTGTACAATAAAATATTTCTTATATGAAATGGAAAAATGGGCCATCCATGAGAAAAGTGATGTCGAATCACTAGTTTTCTAAACTATCAAGAACTTCTAGGCTCTTACTCGGGTGACAATAGTTCACATAAGATACAGCGAGATCATTCAAAGGAAGTGGATGAGAATTTTTATACTCCCTTGAAATATCATGGATTGAGTATGGGCAGAAAATTACCATGTGGACCTTTGAGATATTATGATGTTTGATACATCAAATAATGGTCACATGAAGTATTGTATTCATTGGCTATTGATTTAGAAAAATCTAGCTATAATGAAATTATCCATGTGATTTTAAGATTAAGATGGATGATATGAAACTTGAAAGAATAGTGGTATTGAGTTACATATACTCCCACTAAGAACCCTTATTAAGTCGTTAATTTTGTATAGCAAAGAAAAAGGTTAGACAATTGGGTTTGTGTCTATACCTACCCCATTAAAAAAATATCTGTGAGCCTCGATTTTAAACCCTATCCTATGTTGATTAAAGTTGATTAGGATCTAACCGGGTTTTAGGTCCACTTATAGCCCAAGATTAATAACTATGTCATATAACAAAATTATTAAAACCTAGGCTAGCTCACTGGAACCTATTATGAGTCGCCACCTAATTTTAACCTAGATCAAATTAGGAAAGGAGAGTTCGGGTTCGGGGGCTTGATATTCGACTTAATTAGGGTTCAATTACTTTCATTACCCTTCCTAGGTCGTTTTTCCTCTACTTGGTTTATTTACGGCTTATTACGAGTCGTTTTAACCTAAGTGCGCAAGCTTCTGTTTTTTTGTGTTTTTTAGCGTTTTTTGACAGAAAATTAAAGTGAAATTGAAAGCTACCTAAACTAGGGTTTCGGAGGCAGAATTAGGTCAAATTTTGCTTACGTCCGTAGCCACGGACCAAAAGTCCGAGACCACGGACCCCAGTTAACCTAAATATACAGAAAAGTCAAAATTGAAGAAAAACAAAAATTTGCAAAGTCCGGGGCCACGGACAGGCTGTCCGTGGGCCCGGACATCGTTAGAAAAACCTAAGTTTTGAATTTTTAAAATCCCGCCGCCGTCCGTGGGTGTCCGTGGTCTCGGACAACGCGTCCGAGGTCCCGGACCATAGGTCCGAGGTCACGGACCACCCACGGACAGGGGTTTTCAGAAGGTTCCCGAGGGCGTTTTGAGCTCAAATTTTATGGGTGTGTAGCCTGAAAGATTTATAAGTCGTTAGTGATTGAAAGTTTTCAATTTGAACTCGAATTAAGCACGAAACTTGGTAAACAAGTTATTGGACAGAAGCTTAAACAAACGTCAATACAGAAGCGTAAACAGGTTGGTTTGAACCCAAACTTTGACAGAGAGTTAACAAGGTCGTGGGGAATCAGAAAAGTGGGATTGTAACCTGTTTTACCTTCGAATTCAAGATGATTCTTCACGTTGGGATTCTTCGGAGGCTCCGATGATGCCGGTTCCGGATTGAGTTCGACCCGGGCTTCTGGTTGTTGATTGTTGATGATGTTCTTCACGTTTTGGAGGTGGTTTGGTTGATGTTTGATGATTGTTGATGTGTTAGGAGTTGAAAAGTGTGTTTAGGTGGTGATTTCGAGAGATTTTTGATGTGATTTTGGTGCTTGGATGTGTAAAAACGTGAGGAGAATGAGACGGCTAGGTTTTCTGATTGCTTAGGGTTCTTGAGGTTCTGATTTGATCATGGGATAAGGTTCCTTATATAGACTTCCTTAAAGATAGAAAAATCCGGTAAAAACCGAGATTTACCGACGTTTTAGCTCAAGGGCTTCCAAAAGGAATTTGATTATGAAATTTCACACATGGGTAAAGGATGATAATTCTGATTTTTCTAAAGTGAGATCGAATTTTTTGGGTATTGGAATATTTTTAAATTCAATTTCTCGTCAGATTCAATCAGAAATTGCTAGAAAATTATTGGAAATTCGAAAAATCAAAATTCCAACGCCATTATGCTTAAAATGTCATCCTCTATCATGGGTTAAAATATCAAAGCATTTCAAGTTGATTTGACCCTTATTTGGAGAGAGAGAAAGCCTATAGGGGGCTTAGGAGCCTTGAAAAATTACGAAAATGCCCCTGGAGATGACTAAGCTGTCCCTAGTACTCTGAAATGTGCCGATCGAACTGGGAACCCTTGCTACTAGCCTATTAGTAGAGACTCTCCTCCGGGGGGTTGAAATTTTGGGTATAACAGATTGCCCCCCGTCAACTAGACTTTGTAGTGGAAATGAAAAGGCTAGTTGATGCTTGAGTGATGCCCCAAAATTTTGGATCTTAAAAGGCCCCTCGTGCAACTAAAATCCGACAAGTTGTGTCGAGCTATTCTAAGGCGCTGACTACCTATGAGTAAAGTGGAAGGGTGTCGAGTGGTTCTAAGGCGTCGACCACCTAAAGGTAATGATGAAGTAATGTCAGACTATTCTAAGGCGTCGACTACCTATAAGGATGATATGATGTCAAGCTATTCTAAGGCGTTGACTACCTATAAGGATGATATGATGTCAAGCTATTCTAAGGCGTTGACTACCTAAAATGATGATATGTTGTCGAGCTATTGCTGACTACCTAAAGTGATGATATGCTGTCGAGCTATTCTAAGGCGCTGACTACCTAAAGTGATGAAAATGATGTCAAGCTATTCTAAGGCGTTGACTACCTAAAATGATGATATGTTGTCGAGCTATTCTAAGGCGCTGACTACCCATAAGGATGATATGATGTCAAGCTTAAGGCGTTGACTACCTAAAGTGATGAAAATGATGTCAAGCTATTCTAAGGCGTTGACTACCTAAAATGATGATATGTTGTCGAGCTATTCTAAGGCGCTGACTACCCATAAGGATGATATGATGTCAAGCTATTCTAAGGCGTTGACTACCTAAAGTGATGAAAATGATGTCAAGCTATTCTAAGGCGTTGACTACCTAAAATGATGAAAATGGAGTAATGTCAAGCGATTCTAAGGCGTCGACTACCTGAAAGATGAATGGAATACACCGAGCATTATAAGGTGTCGGGAACCTGAGATTAAACGGGACACGCCGAGCATTATAAGGTGTCGGGAACCTGGAGTACGCCGAGCATTATAAGGTGTCGGGAACCTGGAGTACGCCGAGCATTATAAGGTGTCGGGAACCTGGAATACGCCGAGCATTATAAGGTGTCGGGAACCTGGAATACGCCGAGCATTATAAGGTGTCGGGAACCTGGAGTACGCCGAGCATTATAAGGTGTCGGGAACCTGGAATACGCCGAGCATTATAAGGTGTCGGGAACCTGGAATACGCCGAGCATTATAAGGTGTCGGGAACCTGGAATACGCCGAGCATTATAAGGTGTCGGGAACCTGGAATACGCCGAGCATTATAAGGTGTCGGGAACCTGGAATACGCCGAGCATTATAAGGTGTCGGGAACCTGGAGTACGCCGAGCATTATAAGGTGTCGGGAACCTGGAATACGCCGAGCATTATAAGGTGTCGGGAACCTGGAATACGCCGAGCATTATAAGGTGTCGGGAACCTGGAATACGCCGAGCATTATAAGGTGTCGGGAACCTGGAATACGCCGAGCATTATAAGGTGTCGGGAACCTGGAGTACGCCGAGCATTATAAGGTGTCGGGAACCTGGAATACGCCGAGCATTATAAGGTGTCGGGAACCTGGAATACGCCGAGCATTATAAGGTGTCGGGAACCTGGAATACGCCGAGCATTATAAGGTGTCGGGAACCTGAAGTATAAAAGGTGATGATGCTATGGGGATGATATGCTAATTTGTCGAAAGCAAAAAATTGCTAGGAACATGCCAAACATGGCGATGATGTAGGTTGGTTGAAAGCAAGAAATTGCTAGGAATATGCCAAACATGGCGATGATGTAGGTTTGCTGAAAGCAAGAAATATGCCAAACATGGCGATAATGCAGATTTGTTGAAAGCAAGAAATTGCTGATGAAGGTGCCAAACATGGCAGTGTTTGAGGAAAATTCTATTTATTGAAAAAGAAAGTGAAGTTATCATTTCCTGACTAAAGATTTCAGACTTGTAATTTATCTCCTAGGAGATGAACATGCTACCGGTGGGGTGTGGTGTTTGATGCAGAGATCTTTTGAGTGGTGATCAGGGCATATGTGTGCCTGTGGTGTATGATGTGAAGGTAAGGGCTTACGTGAGCCTGTGTGGTGAAGTAGAATTTGTGTGGGGGTAAGGGCTTGTGTGGGCCCGAGGTGTTTGGTGTGGAGGTAAGGGCTTATGTGTGCCTGTGGTGAGATGGAGGTGCTCAAGCTTTGGGTTTCAATTGGTGTTATCATGGCAATTGTTGGAGCCAACAATTGCCCCCAGTATTTTTCCCTTAAGACAATATGAGCTAGAGTTCATGGCAATTGATCGTTCCGATCGATTGCCCCCAGTATTTTCTTTGATCAAACGTGCGAATGAGTCTTGTCCTCACAGGGTCAAGGCTTATGTTCTGATTTGGTGCTTCCTAACCTACACTCGACGTGTTTGGCGTTTACACTCGTTTCTCACTTACGGTCACAACTTCTAGACCATTGAATTTGATATTTGATGAATTTACGCATTCGATCTGTTACTTTCACGTGATTGGATACACAACTACCAAGTCGGAAGTCTTCGAGGCTTATAACGTGGCCACAGGGTGTGATGAAAGACGACGGGATCATGGAGGGATATTTGAGGTATGTGGAGCTTGAATGGGTGACCAAAGCTGCAACTTGCGTCTTCTCTCGGATTCATCTTCCTTGTCTTGAAGCCGTCTGGCTGCTTCATGTTGACGTTGTTTTCGAGCTTCTGGACCTGGACGTTTGAAGTTGTCCTTTACACTATTTCTCTTTTCGTCATTTGGATTTCTTCGAGGCACTTCGGGTTTGCCTTTTGTTTTATCCTTTCTTGGTTTTGCCTTCGGGGTTCTTGTGTTTCCCGGTTTTGGGCTTCGAGAGCTGTTTTGATGTGAGCTCTTTTGATCCTGTGTCACTCTGGGACCATTTGCGGATCGCTTTGTCATGCTGATAGCGGCATTGCTTCTTTGGACTGATGAGAATGTTATCTGAGAGTCGGGCTCCTTGCGTCCTTTGGTCACCGGGTCGGACATTCATCATTGGCTGGGTTATTTTGTGGAGTTCATAATGTCGAAAAGGGATATATGGAAGGCTCAGCGGGGGTGCCTAGGGTTTAATGTCAGGGTTTAAAAGCTTTTGGCTATGTGGTGCTGTACCTAGGTGCTTCGTCATTCCTGATAGTTGTATATCCGTTCTTTGTTACTTTTCACAGGTCTAAGCGTAAATTTACAAATTATCTCCTTCGGTCGGAGTTATACCGTTTACCTCACCTTTGAATGTGGACTCACCGGAGTCGTGTAAAAATGACACGCTCGTTCACTCATGGTTTTTCCGCTCAAGACACTCTCGCGAATTTCACTCAAAGACTAGTTCACACGTTTAAACAAAAGATTCGAAGACAATGATTCTAAACTCAGATTGCCCCCAGTATTGATTTGGGGTTTGTGACAACAGTTTGATAGATGTGGGCCTTGAACCTCATTGTGGGTTGTTTGGATATTATGTGGTGAGTTGTGGTGTTTGGTTAGGCATGTTCAAATTTTTAGAAACAAGAGACAAGCCGTTCCATCGCATAGTCTGAAAACGATTACTTCGTGAGTGCTCTTTTTTTAAGTTTTTTCGAATAAACGAATGATGCTTTGTATAAAAATTATGAAACGGAACTATGTTTTATTCAACAAAAAGAATAATGTTGGAAATTACAAACTCAGGAAAACTACCGAAAATGATAAAGGAAACTAACTACTACAAACATTGGAAAGACATAAAAATGACTAGTAAAGAGAAGAAATCGGAGAAAACACTTGAAGATAGCACTCTCTGATGGTGCTTGACCTGGGATTCCTACTCGGGGAGTTGAAAACCTTGATTGATAAGATCTTGGATGTGCTGCTTCAAAATTTTGCAGTTGTCGGTGTCATGACCGGGAAGCTGGTGATACTGACAATACTGGTTCAGATTCCTTCCTTTTTGGGGGTCCCTTTGTCGAGGGGTGAGAGGTTGCAGCATGTTTCGTTCCTGGAGTCTTCCAAAAACCTGGCTCAATGGCTGACCGATGTTTGTGAACTCTCTTCGACGGGAGCTCTTTCGGGATGATTCCACTGCCCCAACGATTTGCCCTGGTCCTTTTACCTGTCGAACGGTGTTTACCTCATGCTGCCTAGCTCTCTTTCGGGTGCCACTCTGGATACAGGCTGCTGTCCCCGAGCCATTCCCGGTGTTTTTTGAGTTCCCAAGTTTTAACTCCCCTTGGTGAATCATTTCTTCTAGGACATTAACTTGTCCCATCAGCATGTTGAAGCTAGGAAAGTATGTGAATTTCAGCTCGTCACTGTATTGCTTCCGCATATTTTTGATTACCATTCGGATTTGTTCCTGTTCGTCCATATTTGTGAGCATAGCGGCTGCCTTCATCCTCCAACGCTTGACGAAGTCGGTCATTGATTCACCTTCTGTTTGTCGTGTGCCTGCAAGATCAGCCCTGGTGACTCCAAAACTTCTAGCGTACTCAAAATGATGCAGAAAGGCTTCACAGACCTCCTCGTATGTCTTGGTATTTATCCTTTGAGTTATGTACCAATGCTGAGGGGTCTCATCAAGATAGTGAGCAAATACCTTGGCCTTCTGCATGTCGTTTAGCGAAAGGATGGACATTTCCCTATCGAACATTGCCAAATGAAGTTGTGGGTCGGAGGAACCTTTGTATAGAGGAAGTGTTGGCAATTTCAACCTTGGAGGGAGATCAACCTTGGGATATAATCCAGTGGGAAAGTGGTCAAAACCAGCTGGCTTGTTGGCCCTCTCCATGCGCTCAATCTTTTTCAGCATCCCATTGAATTCTTCGGCTAACTGGGCATCCATGTTGATTGGATTTCCTCCCTCTCCCATTCTTTGAGATTTGGGCTTATCTGTTGGAAAACAAAAGTGACCCGAGCTAAAAATGTTGGGGCCGCAAAGAAGTTTTAGGCTAAGACTTGTTTGGGCTGCACATGAGCTGGAATGTTTTGAAAATTGTGGGTTGGCACTGAGGCCCGAAATGAGTTGGAAGAGAGGCACATGGGCCGGAATGATTCATGAGCTGTGAACTGGTGCCTAGGCTGAAATGTTCTGAGAATTGGGCGCTTGGGCCAGAATGTGTTTGGGTTAAAAGTAAAGCGCAATGGGCCGAAGTGATTTCTAAACCATGTTCTGGATGTGAATTGGAATTTGGGCCGAGTAATTATGACTGGGCCTGAAGATGATACCCGTGTCTAGGATCGTGGGTCAAAACCCGAGTAAGAAGTCTTCCTGGACTAGAATGGGCCTTGAAATGGAAAAGCCTGATGGATTTTTATGGATTGCTTTAGGTGGATGGGCGTAGAACAAAATGGATAATTCAAATTGGACCAGATGAGAAATCACCTAAGTCTAAGCTTTTGGGCCGAAGCCCGAATGACTCACACATTAAACCAAACAGGACCTCTAGGCCGCAAACAATAAAACTGCCAATTCAGGTTGGGCTGAGTTGATGTAGGAGAGGTTCCTATCAATTTCTAGGCTGGGTAGTGGGCCGATCATACAAGCAAACAAGGCCCACACAAGTTCAACATGTCCTTACAGACGCTTCAACCAAATTGGGTATGGATCGATCCGGAGAGGTGCTTGGGGCGTGGGCCCAGGTCACCACAAAGGAATAGGGCTTGCACGCTATTCTCTTTGGGCTTCCCCACTTTTTCCACATCACCTGAAGGTGTGCGTCTACGGTCGGGTCTTTGACTGACCAAACAATGGGCTAGGTAAAGGTACTGTCAGGAAAATGCTTGGGGCTAAAGCCCAGGTATTAAGGGGGTGTGGTTTGACGACACCTCCTCTTTTCCCCCATTTATTCACATCACCTAAAAGGTGTGAGTCCCAGACAGGGGACCCTCAAACGGGTCCCGGGGTGAAATTGGCTTGCGTGGACCCTCGCTCTCATATGATGCAAGGGTGCAAAAATTAAAGTGCGCACATAAATGAACAAGCAACATAGTAAAAGCCATAAATAAACGTTTTCAGTTAAACCCTCTTTCTTAAAATTAAACAAGTTAAAATTAAGAAGTTGGTCCCCAGCAGAGTCGCCAGTCTGTGAGCCTCGATTTTAAACCCTATCCTATGTTGATTAAAGTTGATTAGGATCTAACCGGGTTTTAGGTCCACTTATAGCCTAAGATTAATAACTATGTCATATAACAAAATTATTAAAACCTAGGCTAGCTCACTGGAACCTATTATGAGTCGCCACCTAATTTTAACCTAGATCAAATTAGGAAAGGAGAGTTCGGGTTCGGGGGCTTGATATTCGACTTAATTAGGGTTCAATTACTTTCATTACCCTTCCTAGGTCGTTTTTCCTCTACTTGGTTTATTTACGGCTTATTACGAGTCGTTTTAACCTAAGTGCGCAAGCTTCTGTTTTTTTGTGTTTTTTAGCGTTTTTTGACAGAAAATTAAAGTGAAATTGAAAGCTACCTAAACTAGGGTTTCGGAGGCAGAATTAGGTCAAATTTTGCTTACGTCCGTAGCCACGGACCAAAAGTCCGAGACCACGGACCCCAGTTAACCTAAATATACAGAAAAGTCAAAATTGAAGAAAAACAAAAATTTGCAAAGTCCGGGGCCACGGACAGGCTGTCCGTGGGCCCGGACATCGTTAGAAAAACCTAAGTTTTGAATTTTTAAAATCCCGCCGCCGTCCGTGGGTGTCCGTGGTCTCGGACAACGCGTCCGAGGTCCCGGACCATAGGTCCGAGGTCACGGACCACCCACGGACAGGGGTTTTCAGAAGGTTCCCGAGGGTGTTTTGAGCTCAAATTTTATGGGTGTGTAGCCTGAAAGATTTACAAGTCGTTAGTGATTGAAAGTTTTCAATTTGAACTCGAATTAAGCACGAAACTTGGTAAACAAGTTATTGGACAGAAGCTTAAACAAACGTCAATACAGAAGCGTAAACAGGTTGGTTTGAACCCAAACTTTGACAGAGAGTTAACAAGGTCGTGGGGAATCAGAAAAGTGGGATTGTAACCTGTTTTACCTTCGAATTCAAGATGATTCTTCACGTTGGGATTCTTCGGAGGCTCCGATGATGCCGGTTCCGGATTGAGTTCGACCCGGGCTTCTGGTTGTTGATTGTTGATGATGTTCTTCACGTTTTGGAGGTGGTTTGGTTGATGTTTGATGATTGTTGATGTGTTAGGAGTTGAAAAGTGTGTTTAGGTGGTGATTTCGAGAGATTTTTGATGTGATTTTGGTGCTTGGATGTGTAAAAACGTGAGGAGAATGAGACGGCTAGGTTTTCTGATTGCTTAGGGTTCTTGAGGTTCTGATTTGATCATGGGATAAGGTTCCTTATATAGACTTCCTTAAAGATAGAAAAATCCGGTAAAAACCGAGATTTACCGACGTTTTAGCTCAAGGGCTTCCAAAAGGAATTTGATTATGAAATTTCACACATGGGTAAAGGATGATAATTCTGATTTTTCTAAAGTGAGATCGAATTTTTTGGGTATTGGAATATTTTTAAATTCAATTTCTCGTCAGATTCAATCAGAAATTGCTAGAAAATTATTGGAAATTCGAAAAATCAAAATTCCAACGCCATTATGCTTAAAATGTCATCCTCTATCATGGGTTAAAATATCAAAGCATTTCAAGTTGATTTGACCCTTATTTGGAGGAGAGAGAAAGCCTATAGGGGGCTTAGGAGCCTTGAAAAATTACGAAAATGCCCCTGGAGATGACTAAGCTGTCCCTAGTACTCTGAAATGTGCCGATCGAACTGGGAACCCTTGCTACTAGCCTATTAGTAGAGACTCTCCTCCGGGGGGTTGAAATTTTGGGTATAACAATATCAAAAGGGTTACAAAAAAAGGAAAGTTGAGAATAATGAACTTCTTTAGTTCTTAAGCATTCTCAACTTTAGGGGGAGAATGTGTTTTGATATTTGACTCAAAGTCTTATCAGTAAAATCAATTATGCCTTATTGAAATTTACAAAAGCAAGCACATATTGAATGTTGCTACAACCATGCTTCTGGGAAGTATGAGTATCCAAGATGCTTATGAATTTTTAAGATGTCAAATTAGAGAGCGGTTGTCTCTAACTTGAATGTCAATAACTAAATGTTGATGGACTATGAATTATGTCATGCATGACAAAGCAAAATGAACCAGAGGTTAAAGAAAAAGTCATTTGGAAAATGTTGCAACTACTTGATGCGTTCATAGATATGAACAAAGTAACGTGATCACATATATACTAGTTGCGAATGTTCTAGATCGGTTAGAAGTGTGGGAGACAGCCGCTATGGAAAATGAATCCCAAGTACGCTGGAGGCGTGGTCGACCCTTGGGATCCAAAGAACCCTCGAAAGAGAAGTCCAGTCCTTCGAAAGGGGGACGAATATGCCAAAAATGACACAAAAGGAAAAAGGCAAATGAGGAAAGATTTGAACCCTCGAAAGAGGAGTTTGGACCCTCGAAAGAGGAGTCCAGTCTCTCGAAAGGGGGATGTATATGCCTAAATGACACAAAAGGAAAAGGGAAATTAGGAGTTTCAGGATTTGAACCCTCGAAAGAGGAGTTTAGACCCTGGAAAGGGGGAAGAAATTGCCAAAATGATATACTCCAAGGGGAGTTTGACTTCCAAATGTTGATAAAGACAAATCATAAACACGCCGAAGTGTGTGATGCTAGCATGATAATGCACCAGAGTTGTGCATATGAGATGTTATAATCCACCCCGATATGAGAAATGAACGCGTTCCTCCTAGTGGATAAAGGAGTTGTAATATCGTAAAGGTGGAAGCTATTAGACCCTTGAAAAAGGTGTTGAGCCCTTTAAAAAGGGAGCCATAAACTTTGGTGGAAAATTGTAATCCCTTGAAAAAAGTGTATATCCCTTGGAAAAGGAGCTATAAAAACTTTCAAAGAAAGGTAATGATAAATAGTACACCATGTTAACTTATATGTAGCCCCTGAAGGAGGATCTAAACTCTCAAAGAGAGCATAATGTGAACATATGAATTCCCGGGAATTGGTATTCGAAAAAAATCTTAAGAATGATTTTCTCTAAAGGCCTTATGTTTTTATATGATCAATGGTGACTTGGATGAGAACCATCTAAACCACAATGGTATCAACTCACATCTCATAAAATTATATATATATCAATATATCAAATGAGCTAAGGTATGACATAAGCCACTAAGAGGGCATATATGTGGATATTAAGTTCAAATACTTAAGAGTGCATTATTTGCACTAGACTCATATATATGAGTTTTGTAAAGTCAAGTTGATAATACATGACTAGTAAAGGATACTCCTCTTATGGAAATATCAAATAGACCTTGGGAGCAAATTGGGTCACACAAATTTATCATCCTTTATATGATAGAATAATGTGTGAGGCTCAGGTCAAGAAAACACTATGTATGTTTTACCTGTGAATGATTAATGGTGATATAAGACTTACCATCTGGTAAGGTGATGATTCTCAGTAAACATAAATCACCATTGTTCTCCCTTTCGTCAAAGTTAAGATGATGATGATTGATTACATATTTATGAAATGAATGTTGGCATACATTCATACATGTCAAATTCAGGGGGAGAATCTTTATGTGGTTATGTTTTCTCCTTTGTTTTGGTTTTTACATCACAGGGTTTCCTGAGCAAAATTTTAATGAGGATTCTATCATGATATCTATACGAAGAGGAGTGCTATGATATATACATGGTGGAACTGCCATTTCATGGTGTGCAATGAAGCAGACTACAGTGGCAACTTCATCAAATCATGCCGAGCTGATAGCTCTATACGAAACAGGAAGAGAATGTGAATGGCTCAGATCAGTTATCCACCATATTTTAAGTTCTTGTGGTCTTCAGTCAGATCAAGAGACGCTGACGGTGATATACGAGGATAATGCCGTATGCATTGCACAAATAAGGGAAGGATTCATCAAAGGTGATCGAACCAAGCATATATCACTAAAGTTCTTTTCAACTCATCAGCTTCAGACCAAAGGTATTCTCGATGTTCGCAAGATTCGGTCTGACGAGAATCTAGCTGATTTATATACCAAATCACTTCCTTCAAGAGTCTTGAAGAAGCTTGTTCATGATATCGGTATGCGATATCGAAGAGACATTCTGTTAAATTGAGGGGGAGAAAAACATTTAGACTGTACTCTTTTTTCCTTTACCATGGTTTTTATCCCAATGGGTTTTTCCTGGCAAGGTTTTTAATGAGGCAGTAGGATGTACATCCAAGGGGGAGTGTTATAAATAATGTAATTATTGGATGTACATTTAATCACCCTTTCGTCTATCTTAGACTCTTCATTATGTAACCCCTGTAACCTCTCAAACTCTTCATTAGAAGTCCTTTGATATTTCGTATTCCTTCCACTCAAAGGTTCAGTAACGGTTATGTATTATGTACTATATATTGACACACAATGGGATGAAATGGGAGATAACAATTTACGTCTATCTTGTCTTCTATCTTTCTTCTATTCTCTCAGTGTTACAACAGTTACCTTTTTGTTCTTAATTATTGTGCCCAAACCAAAAACGTCATTTATGTAGAACATGAGGGAATATTAAATAGTAAAATCAACAACTTCTATGAGTAGAAGGTAATTATATTTAAATATATTATTAGTAAAAATAAGCAGTATACCGATTAATAGATTTGAAATATAGTCATTGTAAATATCGTAGAGGACCGACGAACGAGCTCCAAAGTATGAATAATATAAAACCTCAAAAATGATCTTTGGTCTATCTGTTATGTTACTTAAAGGTTATCTTTATTATTTTTATCTGTGAAATAGTTAGTTTTAGCTTTTACCTTATTGATCGCATAAAGTAATTTACTCTTAAATCATGAAAAATTAGTTTACTAGATTGCTAACTAAATAGTCATTTTATTATATTAACTTTAAATGATTGTAACTTTTAAAAAATAAAATCCAATATAACAAAAAAATTGCATCATTGTTCATCTAAATTCAAGCTCTTCAAAACAAGATCAAACATGGATTTGGTTTGACAAGTTTACAAATTCATACTGTTAGTTATATGTATATATCTGCATATATCAACGAGACTTATGATTCACACTCAAAATACATCATACAAACAATAATAATACACGAAAAAACAATAATGATTCAGTATTTTTCCCGAAGTTTGTTATATAATTCACCACTTGTTATGATATAATATTAATCATAATATCAAAATTAATGAATCATAACATCATTTAAGTGTATCATCATAAACATATAAACATAAAATACTTTAAACAATAATATACAACACAAAACAATATTTGATACGTAACAAAAATATATTATTCACCATATAAGGTTTAAAATACATCACAAAACAATAATAATACACTATAAAACAATACTTCCTCCGTTAATTAATGTTTGTCATTTTAGAATGTGATTATTGTTCAAAAATATATGTCATTCTAACTTTTGGACACACTTTTTCCCACTTTTAACCCTACTATTTAACACAAAAGTAATTATTATCTACATGGAAAAGTAAAAAGTAGGGGTACATGCGTCATTTTTCTACTTTCCTTAATAAGTGTGCAAGTTTCTAAAATGACAGATATTGTTGAACAGAGGGAGTAATGATTTTTGATCTGTTTCGAATTTTGTTATCTAATTCACCACTTATTACTTAATGAATCATGATATCAATTTTAATGAATCATAATATCAAAATTAATAGTGTATAATCATAAACATATAAAGATAATTTTTATCAAAGTTGTCAAAACATATTCATAACTTATCTTGTTTTAAAGAGTTTGGATTTAGTTGAACAATGATATAATTATTTTTCATTTTAGACTTATATTTTTGAAATACCCCGTAATTAAAAATAGTGATTAATTAGGCTAATAAGTAATTAGAGGCTTAATTAAGTATAAATAATCATAAGGGAACAAATCCCGAAGAAAACGGACCTTTAAAACGGTTTAAAAACATTACCGAACCTTAAAGCATGTTTTTCGAGGTAACCGGGAAAACGTGTCTTTAAGCGGGTCAAATAGACTCGTAACAATTTTGGTCAACTAAATAATCATTAATACATATTAGTGAAGCTGTAGGGCCAATAAAATCAATAAAACGAGAGTTTAGTAAAAACTGTCAAAAACAGGAAGTCGTGGGGTAGAAACGTAATTAACACAAACTTATGTGTCCACTTTTAAAATAAAAAGTAAAATTTGTGTGTGTGTGTGGGGTGTAGCCGATGGGCTTTATTTCCCCCCCCCCCCCCCTCTTTCACACTCTCTCACACACTCACTCTCTTATTTACAAACAAACAAAAATAATAAAAACAACCCCCTCTCTTTATTACTTTACCCCACACTCTCACAATTCTCTCTCCTACCTCATTTCCCCTCACTCACGTATTCCCTCCTCCCTCACTCTCTCTTTTTCCTCTTCTTCAACCTCCAGCCGGTTCCATGGAGGAATGAGAACAACAACACAAAATACCACTTCTCTCCTCTTGTTACTCTAGTAAACCTCTTCCAAAAATTGTAAAAATTACACCATTGTAATCCTCTCACCAAGGGCTACATTTTCATCCTTCCAAAATCCAAAAACAAGCATTTTCGATTTTATGGGTATACCCCATTTGGAGCTTCAACACCACCATTAGAAGGCCCTCCTTCTCCTTGTTCTTCTAAGGTAAAAATATTTTGAAAACTCCATCTTTTTCTAGCTCTTGTGGGCAAAACGAAATCTAGACTAAACCCTTGTTTGGTCTCTTGTGTTCTAGCCGATTTTGGCTTGTTGAAGGAGTTGGAAAAATTGTTCTTGAGCCACTCCAAGCTCCATTTGAACCCTTACAAGGTAATATAAATTCTAAACCCTAAAACCTAGATTGAAACTTGATTGATGATTAAGGTTAGTTCTAGTATTAGAATGGTGTATTAAAATGAGTATATCAATGGGTTATAGTGTTAGAGGAATTGGGATTACAAAACCGGTAGAGAGAGAAGGAAGGAAGAAGCAAGAAGAAGAAGAGAACCAAGGTAAATAAGCTCACCCTTGTGTAGTCTTGAATATGTATGTGTAACAGATTTTTAGAAATGAAAATTGGTATTGAAAAATGGTAATGCATTAGTAGTATAATGTGTAAGAGAATATAAATATTTTGAAGCTTTAAAAGACATGTAAAACTGTTACAAAACAGATTGGGGATTAGTGTTTGTGTGCAGGAAATTTTGTAGTGTTTTTAGTGTTGTTTTAGTGTTGGTATTGTATATGGGAGCTTGTGTATTTTGATTGTTGAAAACAGGTGAGACAATATAGATGTGAGTAAAACAATGTGGTGAGAGTATAAAATTATAGGGGAGACTATGGCAAAATTTGCCTAGGATTAGAACACTTAGAGAATTAAAACTAGGTGACTAATGTGAGTGTGTAACAGATTTTGATTAAGGAAGATAGAGGATAAGTTGAGGGAGATAGTTAATGTAATTGTAATGTGTTAGAGGTGTTAGAATTGACATTAGAAGAGGGAGTTGTAGATGGAGAGTGTTAGAGTTAAAATCTGTAGCAAAACACAATTAGGAAACAACTAGTGAAAGTGTGAGTTGAAACTTAGAAAAATAATGTGAGTGAATGAGTATAAAGTTGAGTAATGAATTAGGAAATGAATTAGCATGATTTAGGGTGTTTAAATTGCACAAAAACATGTTAGGATGTATGTAGGAAGATTGGGGAAACAATGGGTGAAATTGGGAAAGAAAAATAAAAACTGTAACAAGGTTCTGGAACCGTCCGACCCAGACGGTGAGTCGGACGTGGGTCGGACGGGGCTTAAGAAACGAAAACCAGACTTTCTGGAATGGTCCGACCCAGAGCCGTGAGTCGGACGTGGGTCGGACATGGCTTAGAAAACTTTCTGTAATGGTTCGACCCAGAGCCGTGAGTCGGACGTGGGTCGGACAGGGCTTAAATTTCGAAATCAAACATTCTGTAATGGTCCGACCCAGGACGGTGGATCGGACGTGGGTCGGACAGGTAAAAAATATAAGGGTCGAAGTTTCTGACTTCGTCCGACCCAGACGGTGAGTCGGACGTGGGTCGGACGGAGCTTAGACTCGAGACCCAAAACCTTCTGGAATGGTCCAACCCAGAGGGTTTGGGTCGGACGGAATAGTGCTGGGTCGGACAGGGTAATTTTCTGGAACCGAATCTTACTGGAATGGTCCGACCCAGGGCTTGGGTCGGACGGTGGGTCGGACGGCCCAATCTTGACAAAAAAAAAAATTTATTATTTTAATTTAAATAATAATTGTATATATATATGTATATGTATACCCATACATATATGTATATGTACATGAATGTAAGCATGCCAACCTTAGGTAAGAAAATAAAGACTTAAGTAATGAACATGAGTAAGTAACGTGTAAGTGTAAGAAGTATAAGGTCATAGTAAGTATGAGTTAAGTAATGATAGTTAGATTAATCATTTAATTGTATGTATATAATAGGATTTGATTTGTGACACCGGAAGGACGTTTGGAAACACGTGCAACGGTGAACGGTATGGATTCCTCATGCCCCGTATGCTATCTTGGTTACTCTGATTTGTGTGTTGTGTGCTAATTGATCACCAAATAAGATAAATGCACGAATCGGAGTTAATATGCATACTTGTGAATATGTAGTGCTGCATGTTGTGAATATTTTTCTTAAATCTTAGTTTGTATAATTCATGAAATGTATGGATGATAATGAATGTGTGTATGTATGTTGTATTGTTCCGTGACCGTTATTATTTGCGTTTGGACTTCTAACTTATTCCTAACAAGCTAACCATCCTAACTTAAAATGGTAATTAAATTGGAATGAGTAGAAGTCCGATATAGTTTCGGCCACGCGTGAGGATGCGGAGTCACGAGAGGTTGGCTCCAATTCCTGACTCTTAAACTGGTCCGCGGCCTAAATCCCTTAAGTGGGTAGCATCCCGGATTGGTGAGTCAAGTAAATCCCGGATGTGGGACGGTGTAGTCCCCAAGGCCGGAGGTCCCGACGACTTAACTTGAGTATAAGTAAGTAAGTAAGAATGAGTAAGTAAAGTAATTGAAAGTAAGTAGTTGTAAGTAAGAAGAAGTAAGTAATGAGTAAAAGAGTAAAGCATTCCGATTAACCCGGATGCATAATTTGGCTAACCTTGTGAAGGTAAGTAAGATGTATGCTATGATATTGTTGCCTTGAAATGTGTAATGAATTGTATAGCATGTATGATGTATGAAAAGCATGTATGTATGAAATAATGAACTGCATGTTTAGTGGACGTCAAATAGTCGGCGTGCCCTAGCTAGCACGCGGTATATGCGGAGTCCATATGCAGCTTTTGCTGAGCCCCTTGGGGCACCATTTTTACTACACGCAGGTACCCGCGAGGGATGAAGATGTGAAGATTGAGTTTCATTTCTATTATCTTCTTTTTGGAATGTAAACAACGAATTTATGATGGGTGTACTGAGTAGTACATGGCTGTAGTTTTTGAGTAGCCGGTGTACCATGGGGTACACCTTTTTGGATATTGGGAAAGGAGCATTGGTATAGATGAGTAGCCTTAGGAACTCATTCTTTTGGAACTTAGAAATGATGTAATCGAATGCACTTTAATACTCGGTGATCCATGAATGTAAGTAGGTCATTTTGTAATCAGTATGCATTATAATAGTAGCTCGGTACGTTATGTTCATCAGACCGTGACTGTAAGTATTAGTAGCCTAGCTAGCCGTATGGGCGGTTAGCGGCATTGTTTCACCCGCCGTAGTAAGTATGTAATAATTCCGCTGCGAACTCGTAGGATTAATAGGACGATTAGACGGTAAGCATAGGATTAGCGGTTGGGGTGTTACAAAAAGTGGTATCAGAGCGTAGTTACGCTCTGATGTCCATAGTACCGAGCATAGGGGATTACCGAGTTAGGATTTCAACCGTCTTAAGACGGATACTTAGAAACCTAACTAGGAACTACCGTTGTCAACAACGGATACCCTTAACGTTCTTATGAACGATACCTTGCTTAAATTCCAAGACCTTTGAGTCATATCTTGCAAGCCTAACGTAACTGTTAAATATTCAGATGTCAGGCAGAGGTCCAGGTCGCCCCAGAGGAGGGGGCAATGACGGACCCGGCGCGCAGACGATAGCTGAGATCGTCGCCGCCACGGTAGCGCAGATGCTACCTCAAGTAATACAAGCTGTACAACAATCCCAACAAACCCAACAAACTCAAGCGGGGCCAATCCCTCCCCCACCACCCAGAGAAGCGAACTGGGTAAAAGCTGTAGCGGAGCTCCGCCCTCCCTGCTTTAGGGGCGAGAGTGATCCGGCTAAGCTCGAGGCCTACATCTCCGAGATGGAGACGGCCTTCGAAACACTCGAAGCTCCTGCTGGAGTTCGAGTCAGAGTTGCGGCGTACTACTTAAAGGATGCTGCAATGGATTGGTGGAAGCTGGTCAAGCATGAGCACGTCAGCGACCCCACATTCGATTGGGATTCCTTCGCCTCACTCCTCCGTTCGAAATACTACCCCGAACATGTAAAAACAAAGAAAAGGCTAGAGCTAGACGCCTTAAAGATGACAGACAAGATGTCTGTGGATGAGTACTACCGCACCTTCACCTCCATTCTCCGTCTTCTCCCCGACCTAGGATACACCGGCCAGGTGTTGGTCGATCGCTTCTATGGCGGTCTGAGCCATCGCCTTCGGTACGGTATGGGCTATACCAGATTTACCTCCCTTCAGGAGTGTTATCACGCGGCTTCTCGCGTTGAGATCACTTGCCAACTAAGGGATGAAGAGACCGCGCTGAAGCGCAAAGCTAATAACAAGAATACCAGCACTGAGGAGCAGAACCAGGGAAAGAGCTGGAAAAAGAAAAAGGGGAATTTCTTTCAGCAATCCCACAAGAAATCCCAGGGTGAGAGCAGTGCCCATGCTGAGCAGGGCAAACCAGCTGAGCTTCTTCAGCTTGGTTATTCTGCACCGGTGGCAGCTAAGCCACTGAGATCACACCCACCTAAGGGTAAATTCTTAATCCAATTTGTATTCGTATAAGTATCATTTCTAGTATACCCACGCACACATGTGCTAACCCTCTAACCTCAGGTTCTAGCTCCGGAGCCGCCAAAACCTTCTCCGACGGCCGCACCTATGTGTGCAGAAAGTGCAACCAGGACCATCCTGGTAAGGACTGCTACGGGAGGGAGATCAAGTGCTACAATTGTCAGAAGCTGGGACACACAGCTAACAAGTGCCCAGAGAATGGAAAGCCGAGGGGTACCTTCCAGAACTACAAGCAGAGAGAGGGCAAGGAGGTGGCATCTGGCGATGCACCGGCCCAGCAGGCACCTCAGGGACAGGGATCCCGGGGCCCTCAGAGGGGCGCACCTCAGAGGCAGCCTGTTCTCCATGTCATTGACCGCGATGGGCCCGGTTCGAAATCCGGCCAAGGTAATCACCTAAACCTTTAATCCTTGAAATAGTATGCCTAGTAGTAGAGTAACTGTATGAGCGAATGCATGAGTAAATAAATGAAGTGTATGCTAAGCATGAAATGAAGTAGTTAAAACTAGTACTCACCGTAGATGAAAATTGTAACCATAGGAAACTTTAGTATCTGTTACCCGATACCGGTAACCTTCAATCAAGAAGAGATCGACATCACCAACCACGACTACACCAACAAACAGTGTCAGGTCATCCGACCAGGTATGATTTTATTAAAGGGATACCTGACACCCGACGCACAAATCTCAATCATCCGACGATGCAACGAGCTAGGAACGGGTCAAGGTGGATTTTACACACCCGAATTCCCCGGTGGAGCGAAGATGAAGCTGAAGATGATGTGCTTGGGAAAGGACTGGAATCCTTATACCAAGACATACCAGGAGACACGAACACAAGATGGAGCGACGCCACCGACAATACCACCAGAGTTTCAGACCCTCATCACACAAGCAGTAGAACTTGCACAACAATGCGAACCTGAACCGATTCCCGCACTTGAAGCGGATCTCTGTATCGTCAACTTCTATGAGAAAGAAGGACGACTTGGGTTACACCAAGACAAGGACGAGACAGCGGAATCTCTTGAACAGGAGTGCCCGTAGTGTCTTGGTCCATTGGTGATGACGCCGTATTCCTGTATAGCGAGCAGAAGCGTGTGGACCTCGCACAGAAACTGGTATTGAGATCAGGAGATGTCCTAATCATGGGTGGAAACTCTAGGATGCTGTATCACGGGATCAACAAGATCAAGTTGAATACGGCACCGCCGGCAATAATCAATGCCACACACATGAACCAGGACGCCTGAACCTTACCTTTAGAAAGTATTAAATTCCTAGTATCATGTAATCTATTAGTAACGTGTATTAGAGACACGACATGTATGATGGTTGGTTTATCAATAAAGAGCAGTGTTGATTTAATTCCACTTGTGTCCACCATCAATACTTATCCAATTGTGAATCCAATAGGTTGTGGACTCGGTACCGAAGGTAACCTGAGCATCCTCACCGAAGCACAAGCCGGCAGAAGCGGCACCATTCTAACGGGAACCTTCCCAGTAAATGGCATTGATGCCAATGTGTTATTCGACTCCGGCGCCTCTCACACTTTCGTATCACCATCCTTTGTGAAGAGGTTGAAGCTAGATGCGGATGAGCTACCGAACTTCATGGTTACTCTCCCATCGAAGGAGCGAGTAAAGTGCACCAAATACTATCAATCAGCCACAATCCAAATCAAAGGCGAATCGTTTCCCCTTTCCTTCATCGAATTCAATGGATTGGGATTCGACGTAATCATTGGGATGAATTGGTTGGAGCGGCACAAGGGTAGAATCCTCTGCGCCGAGCATCGTTTGCTGCTCAAGAGTCCTTCTGGGGTTACCGTATCTTACCGCCAGAGACCGAGAGAGCCTTCGACCACACTATATCTGCCATGGCTATGTACCGGGAGCTCAGAAAGGGCCAAGAGGTGTATCTTTGTTATGTACAAGACCTGGAGCGAGATCCAGAGTTCAGTGATGAAGTACCCATTGTATCCGAGTATCCCGATGTATTCCCTAAGGAGCTACCCGGCATGCCACCACCGAGAGCAGTGGAATTCGAAATTGATCTTTGCCAGGTACCGGTCCCATTGCTAGGGCACCGTACCGCATGGCACCAGCAGAGATGACCGAATTGAAAGAACAGTTGAGAGACCTTCTAGACAAAGGGTTTATACGCCCGAGCGTATCACCCTGGGGAGCACCGGTTCTCTTCGTGAAGAAGAAGGACGGTAGCCTCCGACTATGCATTGACTACCGCGAGCTGAATGCGGTCACAGTCAAAAACAAATACCCACTACCACGTATCGACGACCTATTCGACCAGTTGAAAGGAGCCTCAGTCTTCTCCAAGATCGACCTCCGTTCAGGGTATCATCAGATTGCAATCAAAGAGCAAGACATCGAGAAAACGGCATTCCGTACCAGATATGGCCACTATGAATTCACAGTGATGCCATTCGGTTTGTCAAACGCACCGGCAAAATTCATGGACCTCATGAACCGTTTATTCAGTGAGCAGTTGGACACTTCGGTTGTGGTCTTCATCGACGACATCCTTGTATATTCCAAATCACCAGAGGAACATGAAATCCACTTGAGGAAAGTGCTTGAGACACTGCGCGAGAACCAGCTATGCGAAGTTCTCCAAATGCGAGTTTTGGCTTGATCAGGTATCATTCCTTGGACATGTCATCTCGAGCGCAGGTATCTCGGTTGACCCTTCTAATAGAAGCTGTACGATCATGGCCTAGACCCAAGACTGTTACCGACATTAGGAGCTTTCTTGGTCTAGCCGGTTACTACCGGAGATTTGTAAGGGACTTCTCGAAAGTCGCCAAGCCCATGACTACATTGATGAAGAAAGATGCACCGTTTGTATGGACAGACGAGTGCGAGCTATCATTTCAGAAACTGAAAGACTCATTGACCTCAGCGCCCGTCCTTACTCTTCCAGAGGGCACAGAGGGATTTGAGGTGTACTGTGATGCATCAGGCAAAGGAATGGGATGCGTACTCATGCAGCATGGCAATGGTTGCTTATGCCTCCCGCCAGCTGAAGAAACATGAGGAGAATTACCCGACTCACGACTTAGAGTTAGGAGCCATTGTCTTCGCCTTGAAGATATGGCGACACTATCTCTATGGGGTAAGCATCACCATCTACTCCGACCATAAGAGCTTACAGTATGTATTCACAGAAAGAACTCAACTTGAGACAGAGAAGGTGGATGGAGTTTCTCTCAGACTACGACATCAACCTGCAGTATAAGGAAGGGAAGGCAAACATTGTAGCCGACGCCCTGAGCCGTCGAGCACACTCGCTCCATTCGCTACTCGCTTCTTCTAGCTTGGTTGACGAGGTGCGAGACGCTCAGTTGAGCGACCCTTACCTAACCGAAATCAGACACAAGATCGAGAATGGTACATTTGAGAAGAAAAAGTATGATTTTAAGCTACATGAAGATGGTTTGATTCGGTTGAATGGCAGGCTATGCGTCCCCCGAAGCAATGCTGAGCTAAGGGATCGCATCCTGCGAGAGTCACATAGTTCTACATTATCAGTCCATCCGGGAGCCTCCAAGATGTACAAAGACATGAAGAGGTACTTCTGGTGGTCTGGAATGAAGTCAGATGTGACGGAATTCGTATTGAGATGCTTAACATGCCAGAAGGTAAAATTTGAACACCGTAGACCGGGCGGAATGGTACAATCGATGCCAATTCCGGAGTGGAAATTTCATGATATCTCCATGGATTTTGTTGTAGGACTCCCACCTGCTAGGGGAGGACTCAACATGATCTGGGTTGTAGTAGATCGCCTTACCAAGGTTGCCAGATTCATACCGATGAAGGACACCTGGAAGGTAGTAAAGCTAGCTGAGCTTTTTGATAAGGAGATTATCAGACACCACGGAGTCCCTAAGACCATAGTATCTGACCGCGACACCAGATTTCTTTCGAGATACTGGAGAGCTACAAGGGAAGCGTTGGGTACAGAACTGAAGTTGAGTACCGCCTTCCATCCTCAGACCGACGGTCAGACAGAAAGGACCATCCAGACACTGGAGGACATGCTTCGGGCATGTGCCTTGGACTTTCAGGGGAGTTGGTTAGATAAGCTTCATCTTATCGAGTTCTCGTATAATAATAGTTATCACGCCTCGATTAAGATGTCGCCTTTCCAAGCTCTTTACGGTAGACCTTGCCGTACACCCTTGTGTTGGGATGAGTCAAGTGAAGCGGTCATAATAGGACCGGAGTATCTTGAGCAAGTGCAAGCCGAAGTGCAACAAATCCGAGCTAACATGAAGGCAGCCCAAGATAGACAGAAATCCTATGCGGATGTGAGACGACGCGACCTTGAGTTCGCCGTGGGCGACCAAGTGTTCTTGCGAGTTTCACCTTGAAGGGTTGTCTTCCGTTTGGTCAGAAGGGCAAGCTAAGCCCAAAGTTTGTAGGGCCGTACACTATCACCGAAAGAGTTGGTTCAGTAGCCTACAGGTTAGCAACCTGAGGACTTGGGACGTGTCCATGATGTATTTCATGTGTCACAACTCAAGAAGTATATGGCTGATCCTTCTCATGTGTTGGAGCCCGAGAGAGACTATCCATTGAGCCAAACATGAGATATGTCGAAAACCCCAGTGAGAATCCTTGATAGGAAGACCAGAGACACTCGCCATAAGTCTATACGAATGGTGAAGGTCCTATGGTCTAACCATGATGTCGAAGAAGCGACATGGGAGTTGGAAGACGCCATGAAGGCTAAATACCCGCAATTATTCATAGACTAGAGAGTCTAATATTTAGTATACGGGTACGGGTCGTACCCTTTTAAGGGGGGTAGAACCCTTTTGCTTTAGCATTGCTTCGGGGTAAGCATTGCATTTTGTATGCACATGTAGTGCAAGTGAATTTAGTATGGATGTGTATGTATGTGTAATGTGTAATGAATGATGTGTATGTGCAATGTATGGTGTATTGGTGTAATGTGTATTGTGGATGGCAATGATGTATTTTGTATTGTGGTATGGTATGAATGGAAATGATGCATTGTGTATGTGAATTGCGTATGATGTTGAAATGTGTATGCTTGCAGTGTGAAAGAAGTAAACACCTCATAGGTGTAGGAAGATACATTATGGCAATTGGTTTGCATAATGAGTAGAATTATAAAACTATTAACCTTGAGCAACTTTGAGGGCAAAGTTTCTTAAGGGGGGTAGATTGAAAACCCCGTAATTAAAATAGTGATAATTAGGCTAATAAGTAATAGAGGCTTAATTAAGTATAATAATCATAAGGGAACAAATCCCGAAGAAAACGGACCTTTAAAACGGTTTAAAAACATTACCGAACCTTAAAGCACGTTTTCGAGGTAACCGGGAAAACGTGTCTTTAAGCGGGTCAAATAGACTCGTAACAATTTTGGTCAACTAAATAATCATTAATAAATATTAGTGAAGCTGTAGGGCCAATAAAATCAATAAAACGAGAGTTAGTAAAAACTGTCAAAAACAGGAAGTCGTGGGGTAGAAACGTAATTAACACAAACTTATGTGTCCACTTTTAAAATAAAAAGTAAAATGTGGGTGTGTGTGGGGTGTAGCCGATGGGCTTTATTCCCCCCCCCCCTCTTCACACTCTCTCACACACTCACTCTCTTATTTACAAACAAACAAAATAATAAAAACAACCCCCTCTCTTTATTACTTACCCCACACTCTCACAATTCTCTCTCCTACCTCATTTCCCCTCACTCACGTATTCCCTCCTCCCTCACTCTCTCTTTTCCTCTTCTTCAACCTCCAGCCGGTTCCATGGAGGAATGAGAACAACAACACAAAAATCCACTTCTCTCCTCTTGTTACTCTAGTAAACCTCTTCCAAAAATTGTAAAAATTACACCATTGTAATCCTCTCACCAAGGGCTACATTTTCATCCTTCCAAAATCCAAAAACAAGCATTTTCGATTTTATGGGTATACCCCATTTGGAGCTTCAACACCACCATTAGAAGGCCCTCCTTCTCCTTGTTCTTCTAAGGTAAAAATATTTTGAAAACTCCATCTTTTTCTAGCTCTTGTGGGCAAAACGAAAATCTAGACTAAACCCTTGTTTGGTCTCTTGTGTTCTAGCCGATTTTGGCTTGTTGAAGGAGTTGGAAAAATTGTTCTTGAGCCACTCCAAGCTCCATTTGAACCCTTACAAGGTAATATAAATTCTAAACCCTAAAACCTAGATTGAAACTTGATTGATGATAAGGTTAGTTCTAGTATTAGAATGGTGTATTAAAATGTGTATGTCAATGGGTTATAGTGTTAGAGGAATTGGGATTACAAAACCGGTAGAGAGAGAAGGAAGGAAGAAGCAAGAAGAAGAAGAGAACCAAGGTAAATAAGCTCACCCTTGTGTAGTCTTGAATATGTATGTGTAAAAGATTTTTAGAAATGAAAATTGGTATTGAAAAATGGTAATGCATTAGTAGTATAATGTGTAAGAGAATATAAAATTTTGAAGCTTTAAAAGACATGTAAAACTGTTACAAAACAGATTGGGGATTAGTGTTTGTGTGTAGGAAATTTTGTAGTGTTTTTAGTGTTGTTTTAGTGTTGGTATGTATATGGGAGCTTGTGTATTTTGATTGTTGAAACAGGTGAGACAATATAGATGTGAGTAAAACAATGTGGTGAGAGTATAACATTATAGGGGAGACTATGGCAAAATTTGCCTAGGATTAGAACACTTAGAGAATTAAAACTAGGTGACTAATGTGAGTGTTGTAACAGATTTTGATTAAGGAAGATAGAGGATAAGTTGAGGGAGATAGTTAATGTAATTGTAATGTGTTAGAGGTGTTAGAATTGACATTAGAAGAGGGAGTTGTAGATGGAGAGTGTTAGAGTTAAAATCTGTAGCAAAACACAATTAGGAAACAACTAGTGTGAAAGTGTGAGTTGAAACTTAGAAAAATAATGTGAGTGAATGAGTATAAAGTTGAGTAATGAATTAGGAAATGAATTAGCATGATTTAGGGTGTTTAAATTGCACAAAAAACATGTTAGGATGTATGTAGGAAGATTGGGGAAACAATGGGTGAATTGGGAAAGAAAAATAAAAACTGTAACAAGGTTCTGGAACCGTCCGACCCAGACGGTGAGTCGGACGGGTCGGACGGGGCTTAAGAAACGAAACCAGACTTTCTGGAATGGTCCGACCCAGAGCCGTGAGTCGGACGTGGGTCGGACATGGCTTAGAAAACTTTCTGTAATGGTCCGACCCAGAGCCGTGAGTCGGACGTGGGTCGGACAGGGCTTAAATTTCGAAATCAAACATTCTGTAATGGTCCGACCCAGGACGGTGGATCGGACGTGGGTCGGACAGGCAAAAAATATAAGGGTCGAAGTTTCTGACTTCGTCCGACCCAGACGGTGAGTCGGACGTGGGTCGGACGGAGCTTAGACTCGAGACCCAAAACCTTCTGGAATGGTCCGACCCAGAGGGTTTGGGTCGGACGGAATAGTGCTGGGTCGGACAGGGTAATTTCTGGAACCGAATCTTACTGGAATGGTCCGACCCAGGGCTTGGGTCGGACGTGGGTCGGACGGCCCAATCTTGACAAAAAAAAAATTATTATTTTAATTTAAATAATAATTGTATATATATATGTATATGTATACCCATACATATATGTATATGTACATGAATGTAAGCATGCCAACCTTAGGTAAGAAAATAAAGACTTAAGTAATGAACATGAGTAAGTAACGTGTAAGTGTAAGAAGTATAAGGTCATAGTAAGTATGAGTTAAGTAATGATAGTTAGATTAATCATTTAATTGTATGTATATAATAGGATTGATTTGTGACACCGGAAGGACGTTTGGAAACACGTGCAACGGTGAACGGTATGGATTCCTCATGCCCCGTATGCTATCTTGGTTACTCTGATTTGTGTGTTGTGTGCTAATTGATCACCAAATAAGATAAATGCACGAATCGGAGTTAATATGCATACTTGTGAATATGTAGTGCTGCATGTTGTGAATATTTTTCTTAAATCTTAGTTTGTATAATTCATGAAATGTATGGATGATAATGAATGTGTGTATGTATGTTGTATTGTTCCGTGACCGTTATTATTTGCGTTTGGACTTCTAACTTATTCCTAACAAGCTAACCATCCTAACTTAAAATGGTAATTAAATTGGAATGAGTAGAAGTCCGATATAGTTTCGGCCACGCGTGAGGATGCGGAGTCACGAGAGGTTGGCTCCAATTCCTGACTCTTAAACTGGTCCGCGGCCCAAATCCCTTAAGTGGGTAGCATCCCGGATTGGTGAGTCAAGTAAATCCCGGATGTGGGACGGTGTAGTCCCTAAGGCCGGAGGTCCCGACGACTTAACTTGAGTATAAGTAAGTAAGTAAGAATGAGTAAGTAAAGTAATTGAAAGTAAGTAGTTGTAAGTAAGAAGAAGTAAGTAATGAGTAAAAGAGTAAAGCATTCCGATTAACCCGGATGCATAATTTGGCTAACCTTGTGAAGGTAAGTAAGATGTATGCGATATTGTTGCCTTGAAATGTGTAATGAATTGTATAGCATGTATGATGTATGAAAAGCATGTATGTATGAAATAATGAACTGCATGTTTAGTGGACGTCAAATAGTCGGCGTGCCCTAGCTAGCACGCGGTATATGCGGAGTCCATATGCAGCTTTTGCTGAGCCCCTTGGGGCACCATTTTTACTACACGCAGGTACCCGCGAGGGATGAAGATGTGGAGATTGAGTTTCATTTCTATTATCTTCTTTTTGGAATGTAAACAACGAATTTATGATGGGTGTACTGAGTAGTACATGGCTGTAGTAGTTTTGAGTAGCCGGTGTACCATGGGGTACACCTTTTTGGATATTGGGAAAGGAGCATTGGTATAGATGAGTAGCCTTAGGAACTCATTCTTTTGGAACTTAGAAATGATGTAATCGAATGCACTTTAATACTCGGTGATCCATGAATGTAAGTAGGTCATTTTGTAATCAGTATGCATTATAATAGTAGCTCGGTACGTTATGTTCATCAGACCGTGACTGTAAGTATTAGTAGCCTAGCTAGCCGTATGGGCGGTTAGCGGCATTGTTTCACCCGCCGTAGTAAGTATGTAATAATTCCGCTGCGAACTCGTAGGATTAATAGGACGATTAGACGGTAAGCATAGGATTAGCGGTTGGGGTGTTACAATTTTAAAGGGAATTTTCACCACATACCACTGAGTTTTTGCTTAATTCACGATATACCACCGTTGTTTTAAAATTACACAAGATGACACCGAGTTTTATGTATTTCACCAGATAACACTCTGTCTCATATTTCGGTAACTTTTGTGTTAATTTTCTTAGAAAATGACAAAAATACTCATATTATTAATTAATTACCTGACAATGAATTGTCATATTGACAAATTTCATAAGATGCCACCTTAGTTTAGCCAATAACCGGGGTAGTTTAGTCTTTTTTCTAGGAATATTAGCGGAGCAGTTAATGAAATATGGGACACAATGTTATCTGGTGAAATAAGTAAAAACTCGGTGTTATCCTATGTAGTTTTAGAACACAGTGGTATATCATGAATTATGAAAAAACTCGGTGGTGTTTGGTGAAATTTCCCTATTTTAAAAGATATAACTATTTAAAGTTTGTTACTTTTAAAATACCAATTTATAACACCTTATTACCATGTGGCACAGCCCCTTCATTAGTCTATGTGGGTTGTGCGCACTATCTAATTTGCGATGTATAATACTAATAACTGGGTTGCTATTTGCAGTACAAAAGTACTAATCACCGCAGTACAATTTTTTTTAAATCATATTAACATTGTAAACATGTGATGATGTCGTGTTGTAACTTTTGTTTTTTGAAAAATTCATTTCGTCGGCGTAAACTACAAAAAACGCTCTAATTGTAACAAAAGACGATAAACCCGTATTTATTGTGTTTGTATGTTATAATTGCGACTCCACGTAATTTAACGACATTTTACGTTATGTTTGACTAAATTACAAACATTGATACATTTTCATAATGTCATACTGAATTTGTAGTTGAAAACGCCATTTTCGGGTGAAAACGCTCTAATTGTAATAAATTACGTTAAACCCTTTTTAATCGCGTTTGAACGTTATAATTGTGACTCCACGTAAGTAAACGACATTTTACGTTACGTTTGACTAAATTACAAACATTGTTACACTATCAGGACGTCGTACTGAAATCATAGTTGAAAACGCCAATTTCGGGTAAAAAACGCTCTCACTATATATAACCCAACCTCCCTTTAAATCTATTCTCTCTTACTCACTCTCTCTCCTCTCTCTCTCTCTCTCTTCCATCAGAACCTCTCTTCTATCTGCCAGAGCCACTGCCGGAGCCGCCACCCGCCGCCGCCGACCACCGTGAGACCACCACCAGAAAAAATTTCTAGTGAGTTTTTGTAACACCCCTAATTCTAAACCTGTAATATCGTCACATGTCGTAGCATAATAAATAACAATTCGCAGCGGAAAATAACACTATCTAACTTGGTGTTACACGCCGTTACTCACCCTTGTGAGTAACAAGGCATCCTCACTCTTCCAACAATACAACTCCTCACGCTGTGATGAACAGATACTGAGCACTCTAATTATTACAACCCAATCCAACTAAATGAGCAACTAATGAAATACAACAATCTCCTTATTACATTACATAATTAAAACCAACGGCGTTGTTGTTGAAAACACAACAGCTACCCCCTTGTCCCGCACTCCGGCTTGAGACTTCTTCAATAACCTGGAATGTTTGGCCCATTGAAGGGCTCAGCAATCGAAATGCTGGTATGATAAATGTAGTCTTAAATCATCAAGATTCCTTAAGTCGTTTTAGCCATCTTGATATTAGATTCATTACATGAAATACCGGTTTACAATAACAACAGTAATAACTGTAAACATTAAACAATCACATAACAACTCACCTGTAAACACCAATGTACAATAGTACACAACACCAATAACCACACATCAACAATCCATACATAACCAACAATCTTACCTTAATAACAATAACCAATAATAATCCAAACAAGATACACGTACTAAACTGTACTTGATAGTTGGCCACCTGGCCCTTATCCTTTAAACCAATTACTTAACCTTTTCCAATTAAATTTCCACCTCAGGCGTCATGATAAGACAACCCTTAATAACTTATTAATGGACGTTAGTCCCCTGGGTTCCAATGGAACCGTTACCAGCTGACCTTATGGTCCTGGATAATATATTGACCGATCCGGTCGAACCTGTGCACCAACGGCAGTGCCTTCCGCCATCCCCGAATGTGGCTGATGGATTCCCTTGAGTGACTCCCCATTGAAGTCTCTCGTTGTGATCACGATGCACAACCAGAAAGTCGAAACAGTCTGGATTCCTCTTTTATAAGTTAGCCCTTTTGTCAGTGACATAATAACCAATCCTTGAGTTAAGACTATAACAGTTGACCATCAGTTAGGTTTAATAATACCTAAAGGTCAGTTAGTCTTGTTCCAGTTTAGGTGTATAAACTTCCAGTCATAAGACGTTCGAGTAACAATACAACGCAACAGTGTGGAGCAATACAGTGCACAATATCATATACATAAAATCATAGATATCGCTCTTAAACAATTGAACACATAACGTCTGGACCTTAGGAAAATCCTTAGGACATTCAGACCACACAATAAATATACCGTTCACCAAGTAACTGCTAGCTTGACAAATTCTCGTTCAGTAGTCCTCCCCGTACGCTGTTATATCAACATGCAATACCAGGTAATATTAATATAACTATTCGCTAAATATTACAGTACCGTTACTGTAGAGTTTATACTAGTTGTATAATAACTATGTATGTTCTTTATTTCCCCCTGTTATTTAACAGTGGTTCTAGATAGTTCATCAGCTCATTATTTTATGTGATCTCCACATGTGATAATGAATCTCCAATTTAAGATATATCTTTATCTCATTAATATATATATCCATAATTATTTCCACTTATTCCATATATCAATATAATTTGGTTACTTTGTTATAACCACATTTATTTTATAAACTTTATATTATATTCCATAATATACCATAATACTCAATTTTTAATTCCTTTCTTTATTAAATTACAAAACCAACCTTATTAATTCGGTATTTATATTTTATACCTAACAACTTATAAATACTAAATAACCACATATAATTTCCGGTAATCATAAGTTGAACCCATTAACTTTTACAACATACCAAATACCATATAACTTTTATAATTTACCAAATACCCATAGTAATTCTCGGAAGTTGTAAAACTAATATATTAACTTTTATAAATTGCCAAATAACCTTATAACTTTATAATTCACTAATTACCCACATTAACCTTTGTAATTTATTAATTAACCACATTACCTTTTTAATTTACCAATTATCCATATTAACCTTCGTAAATTACAATCTTATTATTCCAGCCTTTATAAATTACAAATAAACCCCTTAACCTTCGGTTTTCACTTATATTCTCCTTTATTCACTTTTCCACCATAAAACTTTATATAAGTTACATATTAACTGTAACACCCCTAATCCTAAACCTGTAATATCGTCGCATGTCGTAGCATAATAAATAACAATTCGCAGCGGAAAATAAAACTATCTACCTTGGTGTTACACGCCGTTACTCACCCTTGTGAGTAATAAGGCATCCTTACTCTTCCTACAATACAACTCCTCACGCTATGATGAACAGATACTGAGCACTCTAATTATTACAACCCAATCCAACTAAATGAGCAACTAATGAAATACAACAATCTCCTTAATACATTACATAATTAAAACCAATGGCGTTTGTTGAAAACACAACAGCTACCCCCTTGTCCCGCATTCCGGCTTGAGACTTCTTCAATAACCTGGAATGTTTGGCCCAATGAAGGGCTCAACAATCGAAATGCTGGTATGCTAAATGTAGTCTTAAATCATCAAGATTCCTTAAATCGTTTTAGCCATCTTGATATTAGATTCTTTACATAAAATGCCGGTTTATAATAATAACAGTAATAACTGTAAACATTGAACAATCACATAACAGTTCACCTGCAAACATCAGTGTACAATAGTACACATCACCAATAGCCACACATCAATAATCCCTAGTAATAACCAACAATTTCACCTCAATAACAATAACCAATAATCACATATTAATAATCCAAACAAGATACGCGTATTAAACTGTACTTGTTAGTGGCCACCTGGCCCTTATCTTTTAAACCAATCACTTAACCTTTTCCAATTAAATTCCACCTCAGGCGTCATGTCAAGACAACCCTTAATAACTTATTAATGGACATTAGTCCCCTGGGTTCCAATGGAACCGTTACCAGCTGACCTTATGGCCCTGGACAAATATATATATTGACCGATCCGGTCGAACCTGTGCACCAACGGCAGTGCCTTCCGCCATCCCCAAATGTGGCTGATGGATTTCCTTTGAGTGACTCCCCATTGAAGTCTCTCGTAGTGATCACAATGCACAACCAGAGAGTCGAAACAGTCTGGATTCCTCTCTTATAAGTTAGCCCTTTTTGTCAGTGACATAATAACCAATCCTTGAGTTAAGACTATAACAGTTGACCATTGTTAGGTTCAATAATACCCTAAGGTCAGTTAGTCTTGTTCCAGTTTAGATGTATAAACTTCCAGTCATAAGATGTTCGCGTATAAATAAAACGCATAGTGTTGAGCAATACAGTATACAAAAAAATATACATAAAATCACAGATATCGCTCTTAATTAAACACACATGTCTGGACCTTAGGAAAATCCTTAGGACATTCAAACCACACAATTAACATACCGTTCACCGTGATAACAGCTAGCTTGACAATTCACGCTTTAACAGTCCTTCCCCGTACACTATTATATAAACATGCAATACCGGGTAAAATTAATATAACTATCCACTAATTATTACAGTACTGTTACTGTAGCATTTATACTTGTATAATAACTCTGTATGTTCTTTATTTCCCCCTGTTATTTAACAGTGGATCTAGATAGTTCATTAGTTCATTATTTTATGTGATCTCCACATGTGATAATAAATTCCCAATTTTAAGATATATCTTTATCTCATCAATTATATATCCATAATTATTTCTCTTATTCCATATACCAATATAATTTGGTTATCTTTATTATAATCCACAATTATTTCATAAACTATATATTATATTCTCTTGGTTATTTTTATTACACCCACATTTATTTTATAAACTTTATATTGCATCCTATAACTGTTTCCACTTATTCTTTATACTATACCATTTGGTTATTTTCATTATAACCACCTTTATTTAATAAACCTTATATTATACTTCATAATATACCATAATACATTATATTGATTCCTTTCTTTATTAAATTACAAAACCAACCTCATAAATTCGGTAGCTACATAATGAGCACATTAACTTTGTAAATCATCCAATGACCTTATACTTTTGGTCTTTACTAATTTAAATATATCGACTTTTATAAATTACCAAACAATCCTTTAAATTTTCGGTTTCCATATATACTTCCCATAACCACATTTTAACCCCAAAACTTTTATGTAAGTTACATATCAACTTATAAACCATAGTTTTATTATTTAATTTCCTTAATTACCGAAACAACCCTTATACTTTTATAAATTGCCAAATAACCTTATAACTTTTATAATTTATTAATTATCCCCATTCATTTTTGGAAATTGCAAAACAAATATATTAGTTTTTATAAATTACCAAATGACCACATTTATTTTCGGTCTTAACATGTAATTCCCTTATATTCACAATTTAACCTCAAAACTTCATATAAGTTACATATTAGCTTATAAACTATAGTTTTAATATTTAATTTTCTTTAATAACCGAAATGGCCCATATATTTTATAAATTACATTTCCACCCTTGTCCAATTCGGTTTTTCATAATACTTTCTATAAATTACATATTCATCCCATAACTTTAATAAACTTAATATTTTATGTCATAAATCATTTTAACCCAAGGTTTTTGGTCAACACTTTGACCAAGACTTAATTTCATAATTAATACTTTAATATACCCATAAAATCATAAGTAATTCGGTTTCACCTCTTGTCTTTCCAATAATTACCAAATAGTCCCAAAACTTTATCAATTGTTATTTTAACACTTAACCACTTATTTAAATTCACCAAAATTCATAATATAATTAACCTTATATATTATAACATAAATTTACCAAATAACTCCTTATACTCTCGGCAATTACAGTTTGTACCCTATACTTTTCAAAATTTATATTTTAGCCACATAACTTTATAAACTAGCCATTTAAATACTTGTAGCTATTTTTAATGTTCCCAAAATTTATAATATAAGCTAATATACTTATATACTTTCAAAAATCATCAATTAACACATTTCATTCTCGTCCATAATAATACCTTACTATATAGTTTTTAAAACTTGATTTAAACCTTATAATATATACTTATAAATGTATATAAGCCATATAACACTTCTAAAATTATGCTAATGACTTAGAATGATTATAAATTCAAAATAGAACATATTATCCTTAAACAATTCGGTTTGATTTTATATGTATCATATTTAATTTTTGTGACACAATTTTATACCTTAAGGTAATAATCTTACCTTATATGTTATAAATTAATTTTTTCTTGATACTTTAACTCAATATTTTAGGCCTTAATATTAACAAGGCCTATACATAAGTTTTATACCAAAGTTTGAAGTTTAATTCAAGCTTAAACTTAATAAACCTTAATTAAATAAACTTACTCCTTAAATCAAGACAATTCTTGTACTTGATTTCTCCTTGAATTCCAAGCTCCTCAAATGCTATTTTGATGAAGAGATTTCGTCCTCCACACATAGGTTTAGGAGATCCAAATATTAGACTTTTAACAAGGATTTATAAATAATATTTGGAGTAGTTTTACAAGAGTTTACCTTAGGAATTTATCAAGGTATTTTCGGTAGACCTTGAGATGGTTGTAGATCTAGATTTCCTTCATGAAATGATGAAGAGAACCTTGGTTTAGAAGTTCATAATTTTCGAAAATTTCTTAAGGATTTTACTAGGATTTTTCAACATAACAATATACCTTAACTTGATCTTGTTGTTCCTTGTGTTGTTGTTGAATCTAGGAACCTCCTTGGAGTACTAAAGCTTGGCGAAAATAGCAAGTTTGCTAGGTTGATTTCTTGCTTCAAGACTTAGTAGATTTAACTAGGAATTTACATAGAAATGGTGTTAGAACTTAAAACACCATTAATGGAGCTTAGAAGCTCTAAGGAATTAACTAACAAATGAAGAAAGAAAAGAGAGGAAATGGAAGCTTACACATTCGGCCAAGTGAAAGGCAAGGAGGAAATGAAGCCTCACGTAAGTCTTAAGGTAAGGAAAGAAAGGAACCAAATTGCAATTATTTGTTATATTCCAAGGCATTATTTTATGTCTTGCTTATGTTTTATTTGTCTTCAAATTGACTACAAAAGTCTTCTAATTTAGACAAACTTACGGCTGGCTGCTATGGAATAATTGAGGCTTAATTTGATAATGGAAACTAGAAGACAAGGAGCAAGGTTGGTACATGTCTCCTTTGAATTTTATAAGTCAATTATCTACACTATCTTGTCTCTTATTTCTTGCTTGTTTACGGTAGTGAAGTTCTATGTAGACATTTGATTTCTTTGTTAATTAATGACATAAGAGCATGCTAGGTTAGCTAGGTATCTTAGGTGAATTTTTATAAGGCAATTTAATCCCTCTTTTTCTTGTTGTAATCGGCCACAATGGTGGTATAAGACCATTGATTTTGTTTGTTTTTTACATAGATAATTGCATTGTTAGGTAGCTCTTGACCAATTTGACAGCAATAATTCCTTACTTTTCTTGGTCCCAATCGGCTGCACATGTGGTGGTTGCAACTTGATTTTGGTTTAGTTGTAACCTTGTCAAAAGTAGATCTATTTTAGTATTTATTTCATTCTTTGTTTTTCCAAAAGCTAACTCTCTTTGTTTTCTTGCAGGTCACACGGTTGAGGTGGTCTAAATTGACTGCAATTAATTGTTACATTACGCTATAGCATAGATAGGGATGAGTCATCTTATTATAAGACAATTTTTGAATCAAAACTAGTCCAATTTGACTATAAATGGCGCCCAAGTTAGAGGACAGATGGGGTTGATTTTTAATTTGATTTTTGTTACACTATATTTACTAGGATCATACTAATATGTGTAATAGGTTCCAGCATTTAATTGGTACATTTATACCATGGTAAAAGATGAAAGTTTTAAGGTAAAAATGCTGATTTTAGGTACCTTTTTGTCCCAAAAATTGCCCCCATTTGTACTATGAATTTAGTACTGGAATTAATTGATTTAGATGGTAAATTTATCCCCATTTAAGATTATCAACTCGTGGCTCCTCAAAAACGTTAAGGCAATTGCGTAAAACGCATTTTTATGACACCCAAAGGTGCGTTTTTGTGCTTTAAGGATTTTTCTAGGAAACAATTAGTCGCTATGAGTTCCACGTGTTTATTGACATTGTTTATAGTCAATAATAATATGTTAATGTGTTACATTGAGTTATATGGGGTTATATAAACTCGTAACTCAATTTTCGGGCTACCGGGACACTCCCGAGGCAAAAAGGAGCGTTAAGAAATTCTCTCGAGCACTTTGTGTATTTTTGAAAAAGTAGCTCGAGTACTCTCTTTAGAATGTTGAATATAGATGATAGGAACTTTTAGAATAATTTATATTGGAGTTTGTGCCACTTTGGTACCTCTCATGGGCACTCCCGAGGTTTTTTGGGGCCCTCATTGGGAACCTCCGAGCACTTTGTCTTTAACTGAGAATTTATCTTGAGAAATTCATCTTAAATGTTAATTAAAGTGTTATTGTGCATTTAGAATGACGTGTAATGCTTTACTTTATTTTATAAGGTATTTCCGGGACTTTCGGGCCTTAAGGGGCCTTTAAGGGAACTCCCGAGCATTTTGTATTTTATTCAGTTTTAGATGAGGTCCTACATTCTAAAGATCATATAATGATGCTTGGTTAACTTCATGTGAAGTTTATAGCTTATATAACTTGTTTATCTTAAGTTCGGGCTTTAACACACGTTTTTAACCTTAAGGAGTTTAGGTGCGTTTTTAACGCCCAGGTGTTTATATGCTTTCTTAGGGTTTAATAAACCCCCAAATAATATTTATTTACTTATATTTAATTATTTAAACGTTAGGGGTATTTCATTAACTTATAAACTATAGTTTTAATTCTTAATTATCTTAAATAACCGAAAAGCCCCTTTATAATTTCATTAATTATGAATTCGCCCTTTATCCATTTAGGTTTGTAAATATATTCTCTATATTTACATTTTAACCCCAAACTTTATATAAGTTACAATTTAACTTATAAATTATAGTTTAATATTAAATTTCCTAAAATAACCAAGTGGACACTTATACTTTCATAAATCACCAATTCGCCCCCTTTTTAATTTGATTTCACATATATCTTTCATAAATTACATATTCACCCTTAAACTTTTATAAACTTAATATTTTATGTCATAAATCATTTTAACCCAAAGTTTTTGGTCAACACTTTGACCAAGACTAAATTTCATAATTAATACTTTAATATACTCATAAATTCACTTGTAATTCGGCTATGCTCCCAAACTTCTCAATAATTACAAAATAGTCCCAAAACTTTATAAAATGTTATTTTAACACTTAAACACTTATTTAAATTCACCAAAATTCATAATATTAATTTCTACCTTATATTATATCATATTTATACCAAACAAACCCTTAAGATCTCGGTTTTTATTATTTGCACTCTAAACTTTTCAAAATTTACATTTTAGCCACATAACTTTATAAACTAGCCATTTAAATACTTGTAGCTATTTTTAAAGTTCCCAAAATTTTATAATATAAGTTAATATACTTATATATTTCGAAAATCACCAAATAATATCTTTTATTCTCGGCCTTAATATATTTTACCATATAGTTTCCAAAACTTGATTTAAACCTTATAATAAATACATATAAATGTATATAAGCCATATAGCACTTCTAAAAATTATGCTAATGTCTTAGAATGATTATAAACTCAAAATAGAACAAATAACCCTTAGATAATTCGGTTTAATAATAGGTGTACCATATTTAATTTTGTGACACAATTTTATGCCTTAAGGTAATAATCTTACCTTATATGTTATAAATTATTTTCCTTGATATTTTAACCTAATATTTTCGGCCTTAATTATTTAGAGGTTATACATAATTTTTATACCAAAGTTTGAAGCTTAAATCAAGCTTAAACTTAGTAAACCTTAATTATATATACTTACTCCTTAAATCAAGACAATTCGTGTACTTGATTTCTCCTTGAATTCCAAGCTCTCCAAATGCTATCTTGATGAAGAACTTTCGGCCTCCTTATATAAATTTAGGGGATCCATTTGTTATACTTTTAACAAGGATTTATAAACAAGATTTGGGGTAGTTTTACAAGAGTTTACCTTAGGAATTATCAAGGTATTTTTGATACACCTTGTGATGATTGTAGATCCAAGTTCCTTCATGAAATAATGAAGAGAATATAGATTTAGAAGTTCCTTATTTTCGAAAATGCCTTAAGGAATTTTACTAGGATTTTTCAACGTAAAAAATATACCTTAACTCGATCTTGTTGTTCCTTGTGTTGTTGTTGAATTTAGGAACCTCCTTGGAATACTTAAGCTTGGCGAAAATAGCAAGGGTTGCTAGGATGATTTCTTGCTTCAAGACTTAGAAGATTTAGCTAGGAATTTACATTAAAATGGTGTTAGAACATAGAACACCATTAATGGAGCTTAGAAGCTCTAAGAAATGAACTATCAAATGAAGAAGAAAAAGAGAGGAAATGGGAGCTTACCAAATCGGCCAAGTGAAAGGCAAGGAAGAAATGAAGCCTAACTCACATATGAATAAGGTAGGGAAAGACAATGAATCAAATGGAATTATTTGACATAATTATTGCCAAATTGTTTAATCTTTCTTTTGTTTAATAATTTGGTGTCTGGCTCTGAAATACCCCGTAATTAAGAACAGTGATTAATTAGGCTAATTAATTTTAAAGGCTTAATTACACTCAAATAAATATGAGGGAACAAATCCCGAAGAAAACAGACCTTTAAAATGGGTTAAAAGCATAAACGAACCTTAAAGCGCATTTTTCGAGGAAACAGGGAAAACACGACTTTAAGCGGGTCAAATAGACTCGTAACAATTTTGGTCAACCAAATAGTCATTAATCGACATTAATAAAGGCTGGGAACCAATAAAATTAATTAAACGAGAAAATTCCGGAAAACAGGTTCCGGTTAGTAAAAACTGTAACAACCGAGAAGTTGTGGGGTGAGAATGCAAATAAACAAAGTTAGTACGTCCACTTTGCAAATAAAAATCAAAAATCTGTAGAGGGGTGCATAGGGGACCGATTTCCCTCTCTCACTCTCACCCTCTTTATTGTTTTCTTATTTGCTAAAAGACAAACCTATTAAGTAAAGCAAAAGCAAAAATAAGACTCTCTCTGAAACACCCCTGAATATTTACTCACATAAAATCATAAACGCGGGGAGACATTCCGAAAATAACGCGTTATATAATTCGGACATAAAACAATTTATGAACAATTAAATTTAGCAACGTTATATGTTAATATAGTCGTACTTATATACGTTCGAATACGAGAATACATGTACATAACGTTATGATATTATAACGTTGTAAATAATAAATAGTAACGTTGCGTAACATCGTAACGTTGTAATATAAATGATAACGTCGTATAACTTTGTGACAAATAAATAAATAAATATAACGCGGTACATTATATAGTCTCACATATATAAATAAGCAAGTTTAACTTATAAAAAAAAAGAGAAAGAAAAAAAAGAGCATAAACACTCCCACCAAGGTTCGAACCCTGTACGTCTCGTACTCATATTGAACGTCTTAACTGGTTGAGCTATGCTTGAATTCGGTAATTCTACTCACGAATTAAATGTAGTAGTATGCCTACTAAGTAACTACAACAACAACAACAAAATAGAAACCAGAGCCTAATTATGTCAGTATGCCCGTGAACCTTGCAGTATGTACCAACTCTTACTTGTCCCCCCACATGGCAAACATATTCTGTATGTTTTGAAAATTCTCACGCCCCATACACCAGTGTTCCTCTTCTGTATTGCATGCGTCTATCTGGGTATAATAACCCCCTCAGCTTCTCGTTCACACACACACACCCAGCTGCTTCACGAGTTGCACCAGTCAAGAGCAGAAACGTTAGGTTCCTGTACCTCATCGGCACAAGTGAGCTCAGGCCTGGATTCTCCTGGCTGTGAGTCTGAGACGGGGTGCCTCAATCCTGGGAAACACAGCAAGGAATCTCCTTCTTGCTCCAGTGATTTCTCACAAACAAGTAATGTCACTTCTTCCGCATGTGTGTCTGCCCATCTTGCGCTACATTTCCAATTCTTTCTGGTAAGCCTGAACTGGTTAAGCCCTCCTTCCTCTTTCACATGCAGCTAGCCGAGAAGTATGATATGTAGCACTCTTTCCCTCATGTTCTTCTTTTCTATCTGAACTCAAACTTTGACTCTTCTAGTTGCAAGACCAAAACTGGGTACGTCAGCTACTGGAAACAGCAAGACACCCCTTTGAGCTTTCCCCTGATTTCTCACAGACAGGTAATACTTTCCCCACTGGTTGGTTCTGCCAAAAAAAAAATATATAATTGCTCAAGTTTCTTTAAGCGTCTTCTCCTCCTATGTCTCCACACATGCATCATACTGGTAGCATTTCAGGGAGTTCTCGGGCAAAAGTCCTCTCCAAGACTTCTTAAAGATACGAGCTATAAATCAGAGAATCTGGGTTGATTAATCCCTCCTGTTTTCCTTGCTCTTGTAACAGACAAGCTTGAATGTTGGTTACCTGTTTTAGTAAAGCCTTACAACCCACCCGTGAAGCGTGCAAATATCCCTTTGAGAATGTGGCACAACTCGTCCCTGGATTAGCCTCTAAGGTAAAACTCCTCTAACCGTGTGAAGATTCTATTACTGTATACTCCACTACCAGAGATGATACGATAGGGGTTTGGCTTGATTTATGCCTTGTAATTGTACTAAAACATTTGCAAATTGCTGATCATAATACATAGGGTAAACCTGGTAACAATGAGTTAGAATGACTAAGGAAAGAACTGTTTGTGAGCTGTATTAACAACAGCAAGCCATCCGTGGCAGTTGGGCTGGGTTATGGTGCTTCCTAGTGTCGAGTAGAAGTGAAATTGGCCCTGGGATAAAAAGCTAGCAAATTCCTGTTGCAGTGGGTAATTAATGTATCAGTCATTTCAGAGTTAAGCAACTAGATAAATGATTAAAAAAAAAATCTGTATGAGACAGCTGATGGAACTAGTGCAGAAACGTAGTTCTGCTACAACAGTCCCCAGTCTGCTAAAGAAACTTCAGTGTAGTAATCCTCTTGCCTTAGGCCTTGTTTTTGGAGTCAAAACCCGGAGTAGGCGCTTAAGTAATGGGGTGGGCATTCTGGAACCAAAAAAAAAAAACACACACTGTAAGTCAAACCATGAACAGCAGAAAGAGATCGAAGAGAGTTTATCAGTTCATTCTTTCAGCTTTATATTTCGGTTCTCTTCAGGTTCTGTGTAAGGAAATTCAGAGGAGAGGCCCTTGTTGCCTTGGGCATGGTTGAGTTTAGAACTTGATTAAACAGCTAAGTAAGTAACTATACAATCTAAGAGAAACTAGAAAAAGAAACACATAATCGTGAACAGAGAAAAGAAAAAGAATTAGAATATCAGATTGGCTTTCTTGTACAGCGTTTCAGTTTCTCAATCTTCATTCCTTTCCCTTTCAGTTCTGTGTGAAACCTTTTTCAGAGGAATTGTCCATAAGCTCCTGACGTACTGAGGGTTTAAAACAGCAGAAGAAACCAAGAGAAACAGCTAAGATTAAGAGGTGAGCTATCTCTAAACTTGATACTCCCACAGAAAATAAAATAGAACAAAATCTGTCAAAGTTTAAACTGATAACCATCTTGAACTCAGTATCATGTGTCTCAGTATACTAACTGTCCTGAAATAGTATTGAGTTAATAATACACGTGAGACAATGGGGTTGTACCTGTCTGAACTATCTAAGCGTGAGGGTGTTGAAAAAAAAAAAAAAAAAAAAAAAAAGAAAGCTGATAACACAGCAGAAAAGGGAGGAAGAAAGGTAGTTCACAGTCATGTTCTGTTTCCTGTTTTCAGTTGTGTCTAGTTCCAGTGTTATGAAGTGCAGTAGCTTCAGCCATGTTGCTTGAGGTCTGTTCTTGCAGTAAAATCATGTTAAACCACTTAACAGAACGAGAAAGCAACTTGGGAAAAAGACTAGGAATCAGATTAAGAAACAGAAAGACAAAAGAGGATATCAGTTTATATTTTCTTCAGCTTTACAGTTCTTAATTCTCAGCTCAGAGTAAGTGATTTCAGAGGCCTAAATTTCGTTGCCTTGGGATATCTTAAAGTTGAAACTATATTAGACCATGTAATTAAGTGCTAGACAACCTAGGGGAGTCAGCCGGCATATTAAAACAGAAGAAGAGGAAAATATACGTAGGTATATATCAGTTTTGTAACTTCAGTCCAAGACTTAGGTTCTAGTTTCAGTTCTGTGTAAATAGGATTCAGGGATGTATTCCTTGTGATTTTAGGTCTGTGTTGAAGCTAAAACTCAGACAAAACATCTTACTACTTGGGGAGAGATTTGGAGATTCAGGATTTATAAACAAAACCGGAAGAAAACTGAAGAAAAACATATCGGGCTTGCACTTCTGTTTTGCATTTCCCTTCCAGTTTCTTTTCTGAAATTCTTGCTTCTGAGTTTAAAATACAGCTAGAACTTTAACAAGATACTTAACTAAATCACTAAAGCAGTGAGGGAAAACAAGAAACAGTTTAGATAACCGAAGCAAAACAACTGCAGAAGAAGAAATCAGCTTTACATTTTCAGTTGACAGTTTCTACTAAGAAACTTAAATTCTGTGTGATGCTGTTACAGAGACTATAGAAGGTTGTATTGGTTAAGAATGAACTTAAAAACTCTGCTAATTCATTAACCAAGAGGGTAAGACATTTGGACGGAGTTGTAAGCCAGTTTAGGAAACAGACAGAGAGCAAAGTGAGATAATACATCAGTTTTCAGAATTTCAACCTTACATGTTTCTTTTCTGTGTGAAGAGTTTCAGGAGTGTTATCGTGGTTTAAGTTTGAACCCATGACATTGATAAAAGGGTGAATTTAAGTTGGTACATTCATTTGGAAGTTTAGAGGTCAGTTTGATCCATTAAGAAGTAAGTGAAGAAGAGAGTACACCAGTTGTTTGTTTCAGATCTGTCCCAGTTTATATTCCCTGTCAAATGAACTTCCAGGATTGTTATCAATGTGGTTTCGAGTTGGGATTAAGTTTAAAACATTATTAACCCGTATAGCTGGTTGGGTAATACTATAGGAAAGAGTGAAACACCAGTCCAGCTCAAGGGAAACAAAAAAAAAAAAGAAGGAACATTCAAAGTATGGTTTCAGATTCTCATCAATGTTATGGTTTCTGTATACCTCGGTTACTGGGGGTCATAAGAGTGTTATTGAGTTGTTAATGAACCTAAAACCTTCCTAATGTGTCTAGCTAAACTTAGGGAACATCTTGGGAAGTTTAGACACTCTTAGATACATTAAAAAGTGTGATAATATAAGGTTATGTACAAGAACCTTGTTCAGTTTTGAAACACTTAAGCTTCAGTATAAAGGAGTTCTAACAATAATTGAGAAACGTTATTGTGTAAATAACAAGCTTAAAACATAGCTATTTAGCCGAGGAAAGAATACACTTTAGACAAGTCATATCTATTTTATACAAACTTGTTACATAAATAACGCTTTAGATGCTTTAAAACGAAGCTAAGGAAAAAAGGACTTAGTTAACATGTAACTAAAGGTATGGATATCCTAGGAGTAAGTTGAGCCTAGGATTAATGCATGTGAACTTCCAAGAGTCAATCTAAACTAAGCATGTAACAACATGCCTAAGGAGTAACATACGATATAAAGTGTCGTCACATAAAATAATGAACTGACACATTGTCTTAATTAACTTTAGGATCGTAGCGTGCTTCGACAGGGACTCGAGTGTGAGACAACCCGAACTAGCGAAAAAGGTATGGACATGTGTGGTTCGTATGTTGCCGTGTTACACGGCTTGTTTGCTTTGTGTGCTGTGTGCTTTGTGTGACAATGACTCTAAGACTAAAAGCATGAAAATTGGATTGCTCTTGTGGCTTGCTTTTATGCGTGTTATATATATCCTTGTGGCATTTTACTTGCGCGCACAAGCAGTAGTTTAGTCCCTTTCTCGTTTATGGAACTTGAGACGAACTACTACGAACTATGAAAACAAAGAAAACTCAATAAGGGGAACTCCTCTCTAATCCATTGAGGACTACCATGACACCCACTATGGTGTCTATTCATTAATCATAACGAAGAGCAAGTCTCCTTGGGTGAGACATGACGAACCACGTAGACACAAAACAAAAGAACTATACAAAGAGACGAATCCTCTCTAACTTTAGAGGAACCGCTAATGACACCCACTATGGTGTCGAGATTATAATGATAATGAAACGAAAAGTATCAACTGTGATGAAACATGAGAATAACCCGGGAAGAAAACAGTCGGGACGCGCGGTCGGATGATCGGGAGTTGGGATATTGCATCAGATCCTTCGACCGTCTATGATGGAATATATTGTGGTGAAGCACATCCCGGAGTCCAGAGAGGTGACTTCGCTTCCTTGACCATGGGTGGTCAGGAATGGGGGAGTGACAAGTTGGTGAAGCACATCCCGGAGTCCAGAGGTGACTTCCGCTTCCTTGACCCTGGGTGTCGGGAATGGGGGAGTGACAAGTTGGTGAAGCACATCCCGGAGTCCAGAGGTGACTTCCGCTTCCTTGACCCTGGGTGTCGGGAATGGGGGAGTGACAAATTGGTGAAGCTTATCCTGGAGTCTAGAGGTGACTTCCGCTTCCTTGACCCTGGGTGTCGGGAATGGGGGACTAGCTATGGAGGAGACGTCCTCCAACGTGCGGTGATAAAAGAATTCACAATAATCCTTAAAGAAACAAGAACGATTAGCACCTACATAATGAAGTCTCGGGATCTAATCTATATCCCTTGGTTCGGTGCCAGAGAATAAAGGGAAACTTGTGTAACGAGACCAAGCAAACAAGAGAAAGTCACAAATGTGATAATTTAAGAAACAAGGAATGAATAGCACCTACATTATAAAGTCTCGGGATCTAACCTATATTCCCTGACTCGGTGCAAGAAAAGAAAAGAAAACCTGTGTAATGAGAACGAGAAAACGATACGTAATCTCTTGAATGATCCCATAGTGAGGATCGACGGTATAATATACCTACGCACACGTTGTACCATGTACTTGATTGTTGTTGCTACATTAGCAGCTTTTGTGCTTGGTTGCTCATTGACATTGATATGCTACTTGCAAGTTGTGCTTGGTTGCTTGCTGATATTGCTATGCTACCGATGAGTGTGTATGATATCATGATGTACTGATGTGTGCTTTACTACTTTATCATAGCATGTAAAATGGACTTAATAATATTCGACGACCAATTAGTCGTGTGGCCCGGTAACATGCGGGCTTCACACGTTCATACTCAGCGTAGTTTGCTGAGTCCTTTACACCCAATTTTTTTCAGGTCTTGTGCCAGACGATAACGGAGAGTAGGCAAGGGTGACTATCATAGGGGTAGTCCACATGGCAAGACTTTAAGTAGTAGGCTTTCTTATGTATGAGTTATGTTGTTTAAGTTGTTAACTAAACTGTAGATGCTCGGTACTTGAGTTGTACTTTATATTGTATTTGGATTTCGTTAAGTTGGACTTCCAGTCATTCAGACCGTAACTTGGAGTTGGTATTGTGGTCTGTCAACCACATGGGTGGTTGGCATCTGTGACACCCGGATGAAGTTGGAAACCGCTGCGTAGACATCTCGTATTACTGTTAGGCTCGACGTTTAATTGTTGGTTGTGATTCGGGGGTGTTACACTCTCTCCTCACAACTCACCCTCACTCACGTACTCACCCTCCTCCTTCCTCTGATTTTTCTCCTCCTCCTGCGATGGCTATGGGGATATGAAGAACCCACTCAACTCTCTCCTTCTCTCCTCTCTTTGAGCACTCAAATCTTCTCCAAACTCAACAAAAAGTATACCATTGGAATCCCCTTGCAAAGGAGAACACTTTCCTCCTTTCAAAAATCCAAAAGCTTCATTTTCGTTTTTATGGGTATTCTCCATTTGAAGATTTGAGGCCACCATTAGAAGCACCTTCACCTCCTTGTCATCTTGAGGTAAAAAGAATTTCGAAAATCCTTCATTTCTAGCTCCCATTGGCATTATAAGGATTTTCAGTTTTTGAACTCTTGGTCCTTCTTGCTCCAGCCGATTTTGGCTTCTCTTGTGGCTAGGAATCTTGCTCTCTTGCTAGTCAAGAACATTATTCATCCATTGGAAGGTAATACTCATTCTAAACCCTAAAACATCTAGATTCTAGGGTTAGTATAAAAGGAATGCTAAATGGTTAGTGTGTATTGGTATGGTGGTTGTAGCATTGTGTATTGTGTGAGGAAGAACAAGGAAGAAGGAAAGAAGGAAGAAGAAGGCAAGAAAGAAAAGAAAAACTAGAAACACAAGGTAATCACCCTTACCTTGAGCTAGTTTTATGTGTAGTAATGTAACAGATTTTAAGTAGTAAAAATGGGTAATGTATTGAGTAATGAGTAGTAAGTATGTTGTAGTATAATGAGGAATGATATTGTAACAGTTTTGAAGTTTTTAAATGATGTTTAAAAGCTTGGAAAAAACATGGGTTTGAATGTGTAAGTGCAGGAATTTATTGTGCTGTAGTGAAGTTGAAATGTGTATATAATGCATTGTATAAACAGGTTTGTGTGAATGAGCATATATGAGCCGATTTGGTGTGTGGGAAAAGCTAAAATTATAGGGGAGACTATGGCAAATTTTGTCTAGAAACTTGGGGACTCAGTTGTGTAAGAAGAGAGAATGTCCAAGTATAGTGACTAGGTGTATTTGGAGAGTTGGAAGTGAGTATTTAGTGCCTTGAGACAGATTTGAGGAAGATCTAGGTAAGGTGAAGAAATGGAATAAATTGTAATGTATGTAATGTATTTTGGCTGCTAGGAATAGCATTAGTTGAGGAAGTAATGGAGATAGAAGTTTGAGTAAAAATCTGTAGCATTTGAGGAAAGAGCAAAATCTGTAGCATTAGTGAAATACAAACTAGTATAAGTGTTGGATTGAAATGAGGAGAATGTGTAAGTGAATGTAGGAATTGAGTAATAAGTTTAATGGATGAATCAAGGTGATTTAGAGCATCTAAATGAGTGGTAAACATGTAGGGAAGTATTGGTAAAGATTGGGGAAGCAATGGGTAAAGAAAACCAACTGAAAACAGATTTTAAAACTGAAGTACTGGGCCAGACCGGACTTGCGACGGACTTGCAAGGTCGGTCGAGCCCAGAATCACAAAGACGGGAACCTTCTGGAATGGACCGAACTTGCGACCGGACTTGCAAGTTCGGTCGGACTACCAGAAAATTCTCCCGTCTGAAACCTTATGGAAGGAATGACTGAACTTGCGACCGGACTTGCAAGTTCGATCGGCCAAAAAAAATTCCCGTAATGAAAGCTTCTGGAATGGACCGAACTTGCGACCGGACTTGCAAGTTCGGTCGGCCAGAAAAATTCCCGTAATGAAAGCTACTGGAATGGACCGAACTTGCGACCGGACTTGCAAGTTCGGTCGGGCCTGAAATTTCACGCGATGTAACTTACTGACTTGGACCGACCTTGGGACCAGACTTGCAAGGTCGGTCGAGTCAAAGCAAAAAAAAAAGAGTATTTTTATTATATGATTATAGCAATCATATGTATGTGATATATATATATATATATATATATATGCCTATATACTATATGCATACATATGTAGTAGTACACTATAAATGAAGTAGTAAATGTAAGAAAGTAAAAATAAGAGGTAATGAGAAAAGAATGGGTTTAATAATCAAGTATGAATGTAAAGGAGTAGTATGTATACATTAGGAGTACTAATGAAGGAATAAGTTGGATCATAATAGATCATTGATCACACAACTTCATGTATGTATATGAATCAAATAGTTGAGCTCCAAGGAACCGGTAGTACGAATACGACGGTGAACGGTATGATTTTCTTCATGCCCTGTATCCTAACTGGGTTACCCCGATTTGTGTGCTTATGTGATCACCAATAAGATAAATGCACGAATCGGACTTATATTGCACTTAACTGTGTCTGAACTATTTTGTTCTTGTTGTATCTTCTAGAACAATTAGTTTGTATAATTCATTCTGAAATGAATGAATGAGAATGAAGTGTATGTGTACATGATGAGTACTTGTGTATTGTATTGATGTATGGAAAGGTAGTAATGACTTCTACTAATTCCTAACATTCTAACTCCTAACTTGAGTAATGAGTAAATGGAATGAGTAGAAGTCCGATATAGTTTCGGCCATGCGTGAGGATAAGGAAACACAAGAGGTTGGATCCGAATCCTGGCTGTAATCTTTTCCATGGACCAATCCCCTTGAATGGGTAGCATCCTGGATTAGTGGGCCACCCTAAAGCCCGTGGTGGGATGTAGTAATCCCTGCCCGGAGGTCATACCGACTTGACTTGAGTAAAGTAAGTAAGAAGTAAGTATTGTATGTGTATCGGTCTTGACTATTGTAAGTCATGACCTTGAGTAAAAAGTATTGAACACCCGATTACCCGGGTGTGTATGAAGCTAACATGACTTCTGTATGGAATGGAGAATTGTATCTCCGAAATGTGGCGAGTATTCGGTAAGTAAGAATGGTTTGACTTGTAATGTCTTCCATGCATGTATTGAATGAATGAATGTATTAGAGGTGATCATTCGGGCGGGCGGGCCGGGTTCGGGCCGGGCCAGAGGAAAATTTTAGGCCCGTCGGGCCTATTTTCAAAAACCAAGCCCGATTTTTTACATGCTCGGGCCGGGCCGGGCCGGGCTAGGCCCGGTTTTTTCCAGACTTTGGCGAAGCTCGGCCCGCCCGGCCCGGTTTTTTAATTTTTTTAATATAAATAAATAAAAAAATTATAATAAATATATTTTAATATAGATTTATATATTATATATATAACTTATTTAAAATTAATATATTATTATAATTTTTGTATATATTATAAAATTAAATATGTATATATTACATTTTAAAATATAATAATAAATATATAAAATCGGGCCGGGCCGGGCTTGCCCACGGGCTCAAAAAATGTGTCGCGGCCCGGCCCGTTTTTCATTCGGGCCTAATTTTAAGTCCAGGCCGCCCAGAAGCCCTATCGGGTTCGGGCTCGTCGGGCCTTTTTACGGGCCGGGTCGGACCGGGCTGCCGGGCCGGACACATTATGATCAGCTCTAGTATGTATATATGCCTTGTGAATGGAATGTATTGAATTGTATTAGGTAAAGCACGTATGTATGTATGAATGAAACGAACCGCATGTACTCGACCAATTAGTTGGCGTACCCTCGCTAGTACGCGGGGTATGCGGTTATCATATGCAGCGTAAGCTGACCCCCTAGGGAATGTTTTTTATTCTATAGGTACCCGCGAGCGTGATGGTAGAGTAAGGACAGGATGTAATCCTTTTGATGTAGTTAGTAGATTAGAATAGTGTACCGAGTTGTACACGGCTAAGGCCATTTTTGAGTAGCCGGTGTACCATGTGGTACACCCATTTTTGGATAATGAATCATGTTTGGAAAGAAAAGAGGGAATGTGTAAACTCTCAATTTTGGGAATAGTCTTGGAATGTAATTCATATAATTTAGATACTCGGTAATCAAATGTAAGTTAAGTATTGGTATTGTAAAGTAAGTAGTATGTATGCAGTTTATTCTAATCGTCAGACCGATACGGTAAGTAGTAGTAGCCTTGTTAGGCTTGGATGGCTAACGGCGTTGTACACCCGCCGGGAGTGAGTAAGTATTCCGCTGCGAGTAAGGTAATTATGGGAATGATTAGAGGATAATGGAAGGAATAGCGGTTGGGGTGTTACAAAAAGTGGTATCAGAGCGAAGTCTCGCTCTGATGATTAGAATACTAAGTATAGTGATTACCGAGTTAGGATTTCAACCGTCCTAAAACGGATATTTAGAAACCTAACTAGGAACTACCGTTGTTAACAACGGATACCCTTGACGTCTGCAAAGACGATATCATTATTGAATCAAGACCATGAGGTCATAGTTCACCGTATCTAATGTAATCCACACTTATTCAGATGTCAGGACGAGGTCCAGGTCGTCCCAGAGGAGGGACTAATGACGAACCAAGCGCGCAGACGATAGCTGAAATCGTCGCCGCCACGGTAGCACAGATGCTACCGGAAGTAATCACCGCTGTACAACAAACACAGGAGAACCAACAGCAGCAGCAGCCCGACCCGCCTCATCCCCGTGAAACCAATTGGGTAAGGCAGTCGCCGACCTTCGACCTCCATGCTTTAGAGGCGGAGCGACCCCGCCAAGCTCGAGGCCTATCTCTCCGAGATGGAGACGGCATTCGAGACACTTGAGACTCCCGCTGGAGTTCGAGTGAGGATAGCTGCGTACTACCTCAAAGACACGGCTATGGACTGGTGGAAGCTCATTAAGGCCGAGCACGTAGCCGACCCTGCATTCGGTTGGGAAGCATTCACCTCTCTCCTCCGATCTAAGTACTATCCCGAGCATGTCAAGACCAAGAAACGGCTTGAGCTCGATGCACTAAAAATGACAGAGAAGATGACGTTGATGAGTATTACCGCACCTTCACCTCTCTTCTCAGACTTCTACCCGACCTTGGGTATACCGGGCCAGGTCTTGGTCAACCGCTTCTATGGTGGATTGACCATCGACTCCGGTATGGCATGGGATTCGCACGGTTTACCTCCCTTCAGTAAACAACGTTAACCCTTAAAAGCCATGAGTAATGTGAATTAGTAACCCCGTATGTAGATGTGTAACCTAATACCTAAGTAATTCAGGAGTGTTACCACGCTGCATCTCGAGTTGAGATCACCTGCCAGCTAAGAGATGAGGAGCAAGCGTTGAAGCGCAAGTGAGCGGCAAGGGTAACACCTCCGATGACCCAAACCAATCCAAACCATGAAAGAAGAAGAAAGGGAAGTACTCTCCACCCAAAAGAACACCTCTGGAGACGGCAGTGCCCATGCTGAGAAGGGCAAGGCAGCTGAGCCATTGCAGCTTGCCTACACTGCACCAGTGGCAGCGAAGCCACTGAGGTCTCAACCCTACAGGGTAAGAACCCGAAACCGAATTAGTACACTTGTGAATTAGTATGTATATGGAGTATTGTAAGTATTCCGAACCTTGCTAACTTGGAAGCTATAGGTTCTGGATTTGGCCAAGGCAAGAATTAAACTGATGGCCGCAGCTATGTGTGCCGAAACTGCAACAAGGATCATCCCGGCACAGATTGCCAAGGAAGGGAGATCCGCTGCTACACTTGTCAGAAGCCGGGGCACCGTGCTAATGCATGCCTAGAAAACTCTAAGCCCCAGGGCAACTATCAGGGCTACAAGCAGCGTGAAGGCAAGGAGACTGCATCTGGCGATGCCCATGCCCAGCATGCCTCACAGGGACAGGGATCCCGAGGTCCGTAGAAGGGCGCACCGCAGAGGCAGCCGGCCTTACACATCATTGACCGTGATGGGACCGGGACTAAGTCCGGCCCAGGTAACTACCGTAACCTTTAATCCTTGAAGAGCATGACTAAGTATTAAAGTAATTGTATGAACGGAAGCATGAATGCGTAAGTACTTGAAGTATGAAATTAAAACATGAGTAAGTAACATGGAAGTATGTATTGAGCATGAAATGAATTAGTAAGCCTAGAACTCACTCGAGATATAATTTACCACCTTAGGGAAATTCCTTATCTGTTACCCAATACCTCAAACTCACCTCATGAAGAGACCGACATCGCCACTCATCACTTTGACAACAATTAGTGTCAGGTCATCCGCCCAGGTATGATCTTATTAAAAGGATACCTGACACCCGAAGCACAAGTTTCAATCATCCGACGATGCAACGAGTGGAATGGGTCCAGGAGGATTTTATACACCGAATTCCCCGGTGGAGCTACAATGAAGCTGAAAATGATGTCTTGGGAAAGGATTGGAACCCTTATACCAGACATACCAAACGACGCGAGCAGGAGATGGAGCCACACCTCCAGCAAAACCCCCTGAATACAAACGCTTGTCACTCACTCAAGCTGTAGAAATTTCCACAACAGTATGAAGATGAACCAATCCCTGCACTTGAAGCAGACCTATGTATCGTCAACTTCTATGAGAAAGAAGGACGACTTGGCTTACACCAAGACAAAGACGAGACAACGGAATCTCTTGAACTAGGAGTGCCCGTAGTGTCTTGGTCCATTGGTGATGACGCCGTATTTTTGTATAGCGAGCAGAAGCGTGTGGACCTCGCAAAGAAATTGGTATTGAGATCAGGAGAGATGTTCTAATCATGGGTGGAGAATCAAGGTTGCTGTATCACGGGATCCAGAAGATCAAGTTGAATACAGCACCACCGGCAATAATCAATGCCACACACATGAAACCAGGACGCCTGACCTTACCTTTAGAAAGTATTAATCTTGTAGTAGCATGTAATCCAGTAGTAACGTGTATTAGAGACACAGTATGTATGATGGTTGGATGGTGTTGGTTATTCCATAACCAGTTATTGTATTAAATGTTGTTCGTACTCTATTCCTTGATGCCACCATTATCATTATCCTCATGAATCATTAGGTTGTGGACTCGGTACCGAAGGTAACCTGAGTATCCTCACCGAAGCACCCGGCAAGAGCGGCACCATTCTACGGGAACATTCCCGTAAATGGCATCGAAGCCTCAGTATTATTCGACTCCGACGCCTCTTACACCTTTGTATCGCCATCATTTGCTACAAGGTTGGGGCTAGACGCAGATGAGCTACCAAATTTCTTGGTTACTCTTCCGTCGAAGGAGCGAGTAAAGTGCACTAAGTACTACCACACTGCCACAATCCAAATCAAAGGCGAAGCGTTTCCTATCTCCTTCATTGAATTCAACGGGTTGGGATTCGACTTGATAATTGGAATGAACTGGTTGGAGCGGCACAAGGGACGGATCCTCTGCGCCGAGCACCGATTGCTGCTCAAGAGTCCATCTGGGGTCACTGTTTCATACCGCCAGAGGCCAAGAGTGCCTTCAACTACAGTCATCTCCGCTATGGCAATGTACCGGGAACTCAGAAAGGGATATGAAGAATATTTATGCCATGTGCAAGATCTGGAGAGAGATCCAAATTCAGTAATGATGTAGCAGTAGTCTTAGAATTCCCGGATGTATTTCCGAAGGAGCTACCTGGTATGCCACCCACAAAGAGCAGTAGAGTTCGAAATCGACCTTGTACTTGGTACTGGTCCCATTGCTAGGGCACCATACCGTATGGCACCAGCAGAAATGACAGAGCTTAAAGAGAAATACGTGATCTACTTGACAAAGGTTTATACGCCCGAGCGTATCACCCTGGGGAGCACCGGTCCTCTTCGTGAAGAAGAAGGACGGTAGTCTCCGCCTCTGCATCGACTACCGCGAATTGAATGCGGTCACTGTAAGAATAGTACCCATTGCCACGCATCGACGACCTGTTCGATCAGTTAAAGGGAGCATCAGTCTTTTCTAAGATTGATCTCCGATCCGAATATCATCAAATTGCTATCAAAGAGCAAGATATCGAGAAAACAGCATTCCGAACAAGATATGGCCACTACGAATTCACGGTGATGCCATTCGGTTTTGTCTAACGCACCAGCCAAGTTCATGGACCTAAGAATCGGTTATTTAGTGATCAGCTGGACACTTCAGTAGTAGTATTCATCGACGACATCCTTGTGTATTCAAGTCAGTAGAAGAGCATGAAAACCACTTGAGAAGAGTACTTGAGACACTGCGCGAGAACCAGCTGTATGCGAAGTTCTCCAAATGCGAGTTTTGGCTAGATCAGGTATCTTTCCTCGGTCATGTCATCTCGAGCGCGGGTATTTCAGTAGATCCATCCAAAATCGAAGCAGTGCGATCATGGCCTAGACCTATGACTGTTACCGACATCCGGAGCTTTCTTGGTTTAGCCGGTTATTACCGGAGGTTTGTAAAGGACTTCTCAAAAGTCGCTAAGCCCATGACGTCATTGATGAAGAAAGATGCACCGTTTGTATGGACAAGCGAGTGCGAGGTATCCTTCCAGAGACTAAAAGACTCATTGACCTCGGCGCCAATTCTCACACTTCCAAGGACATAGAGGGATTTGAGGTGTATTGTGATGCATCGGGCAAGGGCATGGGATGCGTACTCATGCAGCATGGCAAGGTAGTAGCATACGCCTCCCGCCAGCTGAAAAAGCATGAGGAGAATTACCCGACACACGATCTAGAGTTAGGAGCCATTGTCTTCGCCTTGAAGATATGGCGACACTATCTCTATGGGTAAGCATCACCATCTACTCTGACCACAAAAGTTTACAGTATGTATTCACACAGAAGGAATTGAATCTACGACAGAGGAGGTGGATGGAGTTCCTCTCAGATTACGACATCAACCTCCAGTATAAAGAAGGGAAGGCAAACGTTGTAGCCGACGCCCTGAGTCGTCGAGCACACCTCGCTCCATTCGCTACTCGCTTCTTCTAGCTTGGTTGACGAGGTGCGAGACACTCAGTTGAGCAACCCTCACTTCACAGAGATCAGACAAAAAATCACCGAAGGTACTTCGAGAGCCGAAAGTACGACTTCAAACTGCATGAAGATGGTCTGATCCGTTGAATGGCAGATTATGCGTCCCCCGAAGCAATGCTGAGCTAAGGGATCGCATTCTGCGAGAGTCACATTGTTCGACATTGCATGTCCATCCGGGAGCCTCTAAAATGTACAAAGACATGAAGAGGTACTTCTGATGGTCAGGAATGAAATCCGACGTGACTGAATATGTTCTGAGGTGTCTCACATGCCAGAAGGTGAAGTTCGAGCACCGAAGACCGGGAGGAATGGTGCAATCCATGCCTATTCCGGAGTGGAAATTCCACGATATCTCTATGGATTTTGTTGTTGGACTCCCACCTGCTAGGGGAGGACTCAACATGATCTGGGTAGTAGTCGATCGCCTCACCAAGGTTGCCCGATTCATACCGATGAAGGACACCTGGAAGGTGCGAAGCTCGCGGAGCTATTCGACAAGGAGATCATCCGTCACCACGGAGTCCCAAAAACCATTGTATCTGCCCGCGACACCAGATTTCTTTCGAGATACTGGAGAGCAACACGGGAAGCGCTTGGTACTGAGTTGAAGCTTAGCACCGCCTTCCATCCACAGACCGACGGTCAGACAGAAAGGACCATCCAAACACTAGAGGATATGCTTAGTGGCATGTGCCTTAGACTTCCAGGGGAGCTGGATTGAGAAGCTTCATCTTATCGAGTTTTCGTATAACAATAGCTATCATGCTTCGATTAAGATGTCGCCGTTCCAAGCTTTGTATGGTAGACCTTGCCGTACCCCGTTGTGTTGGGATGAGTCTAGTGAAGCGGTCATTATAGGACCGGAGTATTTAGAACAAGTACAAGCTGAAGTTCAGCAAATCCGAGCAAACATGAAAGCAGCCCAAGATAGACAAAAATCCTATGCGGATGTGCGACGACGCGACCTTGAGTTCGCCGTGGGCGACCAAGTGTTTTTGCGTGTCTCACCTATGAAGGGCGTCTTTCGATTTGGCCAAAAGGGCAAGCTGAGCCCGAAATTTGTAGGCCCGTATACCATTACCGAGAGGATTGGAGCCGTAGCTTATAGGCTAGCATTGTCGGAAGAATTGGGGCGTGTTCATGATGTCTTTCATGTATCACAACTCAAGAAATACATAGCCGATCCCTCTCATGTATTAGAATTAGAACCCAACATCTATCCCTAGAGCCGACGATGAGATATGTCGAGACTCCATTGCGAATCCTTGATACAAAGACAAGAGACACTCGCCATAAATCTGTACGAATGGCGAAGGTCTTGTGGTCTAACCACGATGTCGAGGAAGCGACTTGGGAATTAGAGGACGCCATGAAGCGAAGTACCCGAATCTATTTGTAGACTAGATGTCTAGTATCCGTATAGTACGGAGGGTACGGGGCGTACCCCTTTTAAGGGGGGTAGAGCCTTTCGCTTTTGCATTGCTTCGGGTTAGCATTGCGTAGTATGTATGTATTTAATTGTATTTTGTTTGGCGCATGTAGTGCTAATTATATTTATTGGCACAAAGTAGTGCTAGTAGTATTCGGTATGTAGTACGATGAGTATGGTATGTGTATGGTATGTGTGTAATAAGTATGCAGTTGTGTTGTACGGTATATGACATGAATGCAATTGCGAAGTATTGTGGAATGTACGAATTGGATGGTGTATTGTGTATGGTATTTGAATCGAGTATTGTTTATGAATTAAGTATTGCGTACGAGATTTGAATTGAGTATGATGTGTGGTATATGAATCGTGTATGCTTGTAGTGTAAGAATTGTGAACACCTTGTAAGGTGGTAGTAGAATGCATTGTGGCAATTGATTGCCAAATGAGTAAATAGTAAACCGTAAACCTTGAGCAACTTTGAGGGCAAAGTTCCTTAAGGGGGGTAGATTGAAATACCCCGTAATTAAGAACAGTGATTAATTAGGCTAATTATAATTTAAAGGCTTAATTACACTCAATAAATATGAGGGAACATCCCAAAGAAAACGGACCTTTAAAATGGGTTAAAGCATAAATGAACCTTAAAGCGCGTTTTTCGAGGAAACCGGGAAACGCGACTTTAAGCGGGTCAAATAGACTCGTAACAATTTTGGTCAACCAAATATCATTAATCGACATTAATAAAGGTTGGGAACCATAAAATTAATTAAACGAGAAAATTCCGGAAAACAGGTTCCGGTTAGTAAAAACTGTAACAACCGAGAAGTTGTGGGGTAGAATGCAAATAAACAAAGTTAGTGTGTCCACTTTGCAAATAAAAATCAAAATCTGTAGAGGGGTGCATAGGGACCGATTTCCCTCTCTCACTCTCACCCTCTTTATTGTTTTCTTATTTGCTAAAAGATAAACCTATTAAGTAAAGCAAAAGCAAAAATAAGACTCTCTCTCCTCACAACTCACCCTCACTCACGTACTCACCCTCCTCCTTCCTCTGATTTTTCTCCTCCTCCTGCGATGGCTATAGGATAGAAGAACCCACTCAACTCTCTCCTTCTCTCCTCTCTTTGAGCACTCAAATCTTCTCCAAACTCAACAAAAAGTATACCATTGGAATCCCCTTGCAAGGAGAACACTTTCCTCCTTTCAAAAATCCAAAAGCTTCATTTTCGTTTTTATGGGTATTCTCCATTTGAAGATTTGAGGCCACCATTAGAGCACCTTCACCTCCTTGTCATCTTGAGGTAAAAAGAATTTCGAAAATCCTTCATTTCTAGCTCCCATTGGCATTATAAGGATTTTCAGTTTTGAACTCTTGGTCCTTCTTGCTTCAGCCGATTTTGGCTTCTCTTGTGGGCTAGGAATCTTGCTCTCTTGCTAGTCAGAACTTCATTCATCCATTGGAAGGTAATACTCATTTCTAAACCCTAAAACATCTAGATTCTAGGGTTAGTATTAAAGGAATGCTAAATGGTTAGTGTGTATTGGTATGTGGGTTGTAGCATTGTGTATTGTGTGAGGAAGAACAAGGAAGAAGGATTGAAGGAAGAAGAAGGCAAGAAAGAAAAGAAAAACTAGAAACACAAGGTAATCACCCTTACCTTGAGCTAGTTTTATGTGTAGTAATGTAACAGATTTAAGTAGTAAAAATGGTAATTGTGAGCCTCGATTTTTAAACCCTATCCTATGTTGATTAAATTGATTGGGATCTAGTCGGGTTTTAGGTCCACTTATAACCTAAGATAATAACTATGTCATAAAACAATAATTATTAAAACCTAAGCTAGCCCACTGGAACCTATTATGAGTCGCCCCCTAATTTTACCTAATCAAATTAGGAAAGGAGAGTTCGGGTTCGGGGGCTTGATATTCGACTTAATTAGGGTTCAATTACTTTCATTACCCCTCCTAGGTCGTTTTTCCTCTACTTAGTTTATTTACGGCTTATTACGATCGTTTTAACCTAAGTGCGCGAGCTTCTGTTTTTTTTTGTTTTTAAACATTTTTTGACAGAGAATTAAAGTGAAATTAAAAGCTGCCTAAACTAGGGTTTCGGAGGCAGAATTAGGTCAAATTTTGCTTACGTCCGTAGCCACGGACCAAACGTCCGAGACCACGGACCCCAGTTAACCTAAATATACAGAAAAGTCGAAATTAAAAGGAAACAAAAAATTTGCAAAGTCCGGGGGCCACAGACAGGATGTCCGTGGGCCCGGACATTATTAGAAAACCTAATTTTAATTTTTAAAATCCCGCCGCCATCCGTGGGTGTCCGTGGTCTCGGACAACGCGTCCGAGGTCCCGCCATAGGTCCGAGGTCACGGACCACCCACGGACAGGTTTTCAGAAGGTTCCCGAGGTGTGTTTTGAGCTCAAATTTTATGGGTGTGTAGCCTGAAAGATGTACAAGACGTTAGTGATTGAAGTTTTCAATTTGAATTTGAATTAAGCACGAAACTTAGCAAACAGTTATCTGACAGAGGCTTAAATAAACAGCAATACAGAAGCCTACGAAGGTTAGTTTGAGCCCAATTTTGAGGCAAGACAGATAATACCGTGGTGATCAGGGAAGTGGAGTTTTCTTCTACCTGTTTTACCTTCGGATTCACAACGTTTCTTCACACCGGGACTCGTCGAGTGCTCCGTTGATGGCAGACCCGAGAGGATTTCGACCCAAGCTTCTGGTTGTTGGTTGTTCTTGCTGTTCTTCACGTTTTAGAGGTGTTTTTGTGAGGTTTGATGATTATTGGTGCTTTGGGATTGGAAAACGTGTTTAGATGGTGATTTCGGGGGATTTTCAGTATGATTTGGGTGGCCGGGTGTTTGGAACACGTGAGAGAGAGAGAGGAGGCCGTGTTTTCTCTGACTCTCTAGGGTTCTTCAGCATGTGAGTTCTGATTTTATCCCAAAAACCTATCCCCTTATATAGACTTTCTTAAAGATAAAGAGAATCTAGTAAAAGTAATTTTTCGATATTTTAACTAAGTAACTTCCCAAGGGAATTTGCTATGAAATTTTAACCACATGTCAAGAATGGATATTATGAATTTTCTGAGGTGGAAACGAATTTTTTAAATGCTGGAGCATTTTTAAATTGAATTTCTCGTCAGATTCAGTCAGAAATTGCTAGAAAATTATTGGAAATTCGAAAAATCAAAATTCCAACGCCATTATGCTTAAAATGTCATCCTCTATCATGGGTTAAAATCATCAAGCATTTTGAATTGATTTGACCCTTATTTGGAGAGAGAGAAAGCCTATAGGGGTTTAGGAGCCTTGAAAAATTATGAAAACACCCCTGGAGATGACTAAGCTGTCCTAGTACTCTGAAACGTGCCGATCGAACTGGGAACTCTTGCTACTAGCCTATTAGTAGAGACTTTCTTCCGGGGGGGTTGAAATTTTGGTTATAACAGATTGCCCCCGTCAACTAGGCTTTGTAATGAAGATGAAAGACTAGTTGATGCTGAGTGATACCCCAAAATTCTGGATCCTAAAAGACCTCGTATGCCATTTGAAATCTAGCAAGTTTGTGTCGAGCTATTCTAAGGCGCTGACACCTAAGGTGATGAAAATGATGTCAAGCTATTCTAAGGCGTTGACTACCTAAAATGATGCAAATGGAGTAATGTCAAGCGATTCTAAGGCGTCGACTACCTGAAAGCGAAGTAATGTCAAGTGATTCTAAGGCGTTGACAACCTAAAAGATGAAGCAATGTCAAGCGATTCTAAGGCGTTGACTACCTATAAAGGAATGAAGTACGCCGAGCATTCTAAGGTGTCGGGAACCTGAAAGTGAATGGAATACACCGAGCATTTTAAGGTGTCGGGAACCTGAAATACGCCGAGCATTATAAGGTGTCGGGAACCTGAATGGAATACACCGAGCTTTTAAGGTGTCGGGAACCTGGAATACGCCGAGCATTATAAGGTGTCGGGAACCTGAAAGTGAATAAAATACGCCGAGCATTATAAGGTGTCGGGAACCTGAGACTGAATGGGGTACGCGAGCATTATAGGTGTCGGGAACCTGAAATTGAATGAATTACGCCGAGCATTATAATGGTCGGGAACCTGAAATTGAATGGATTACGCCGAGCATTATAAGGTGTCGGGAACCATAAGTTGAACGGGATACGCCGAGCATTATAAGGTGTCGGGAACCATAAGTTGAACGGGATACGCCGAGCATTATAAGGTGTCGGGAACCATAAGTTAAACGGAATACCCGAGCATTATAAGGTGTCGGGAAACCTGAATTCGAATGGAATACGCCGAGGCATTATATAAGGTGTCGGGAACCTGAAGTATAAAAGGTGATGATCTATGGGGATGATATGCTAATTTGTCGGAAAGCAAGAAATTGCTAGGAACATGCCAAACATGGCGATGATGTAGGTTGGTTGAAAGCAAGAAATTGCTAGGATAAGCCAAACATGGCGATGATGCAGATTGTTGAAAGCAAGAAACATGCCAAACATGACGATGATGCAGATTTGTTGAAAGCAAGAAATTGCTAGGAATATGCCAAACATGGCGATGATGTAGGTTTGTTGAAAGCAAGGAATTGCTAGGAACATGCCAAACATGGCGATGATGTAGGTTGGTTGAAAGCAAGAAATTGCTAGAATATGCCAAACGGCGATGATGGTTGGTTGGTTGAAAGCAAGAAATTGCTAGGAATATGCCAAATGGCGATGATTGGTGGTTGAAAGCAGAAATGGCAGGAACATGCAAACATGGCGATGATGTAGGTTGGTTGAAAGCAAGAAATTGCTAGGAATATGCCAACATGGCGATGATGTAGGTTGGTTGAAGCAAGAAATGCTAGGAAATGCAAACTGGCGATGATGTAGGTTGGTTGAAAGCAAGAAATTGCTAGGAACATGCCAAACATGGCGATGATGTAGGTTGGTTGAAAGCAAGAAATTGCTAGGAAATGCCAACATGGCAGATGATGTAGGACGAGAATGAAAGAAGATTGGATAGATGCCTGCCAAACATGGCGATGATGTAGGTTGGTTGAAAGCAAGAAATTGCTAGGAACATGCAAACATGGCGATGATGTAGTTGGTTGAAAGCAAGAAATTGCTAGGAACATGCCAAACATGGTGATGATGTAGGTTGGTTGAAAGCAAGAAATTGCTAGGAATATGCCAAACATGGCGATGATGTAGGTTTATGAAACCGAAGTGTTTGAAGGAAAATCGTGTAGGACAAGAAATTGTTGAAAAAGGTGCCAAACATGACAATGTTTAAAGGAAATCTTTCTACTGAAACGGAAAGTGAAATTATCATTTCCTGACTAAAGATTTCAGACTTGCACTTTGTTTCAAAGAAGATGAACGTGCCGCTTGTGAGAGTATAGGTTTTTTTGTTTGCGGGGCTCTTTCAGTGGTGGTAGGGCTTATGACGGGCCATGGAATTTATGTGGAAGTGAAGGCTTATGTCGGCCTGAAGTGTTTGATGTGGAGGTAGAGGCTTATGTGGGCCTGAGGTGTTTGATGTGGAGGTAAGGGCTTATGTGTGCCTTTGGTAGGATGGTGGTGCTCATGCTTTGGGTTTCAATTGGTGTTGTCATGGCAATTGTTGGAACCAACAATTGCCCCCAGTTTTTTCCTTAGGACAATCTGAGCTAGAGTTCATGCAAATCGATTGGACGATCGATTGCCCCCGGTATTTTCTTTGATTAAACGTGCGAATGAGTCTCGTCCTTACAGGGTCAAGGCTTATGTTCTGATTTGGTGCTTCCTAACCTACACTCGACGTGTTTGGTGTATGCACTCATTTCTCGCTCATGGTCATAACTTTTAGACCATTGAATTCGACGTTTGATGGATTTACGCATTTGATCTGTTACTTTCACGTGATTGGACACACAACTATCAAGTCGGAAGTCTTTAAAGCTTATAACGTGGCCGTAGGGTGCGATAAAAAATGATGGGGTTACGGAGGGATATTTGAGGTATGTGGAGCTTAAATGGGTGACCAAAGCTGCAACTTGTGTCTTCTCTCAGATTCATCTTCCTTGTCTTGAAGTCGTCTAGCTGCTTCGTGTTGACGTTGTTTTCGAGCTTCTGGACCTGGACCTTTGAGTTGTCCTTTACACTATTTCTCTTTTTGTCATTTGGATTTCTTTGAGGCACTTCGGGTTTGCCTTTTTGTTTTATCCTTTATTGACTTTGCCTTCGGGTTCTTGTGTTTCCCGGTTTTGGGCTTCGAGAGCTGTTTTGGTGTGAGCTCTTTGGATCCTGTGTCACTCTGGGACCATTTACGGATTGCTTCTTCGTCATGCTGATAGCGGAGTTGCTTCTTTGAACTGATGAAGATGTTATCCGAGACTCGGGCTCCTTGCTTCCTTTGGTCACCGGGTCAGACATTCATCATTGGCTGGGTTATTTTGTGGAGTTCATAATATCGAAAAGGGATATATGAAAGGCTCAGCAGGGGTGCCTAGGGTTTAACGTCAGGGTTCACAAGCTTTTGGCTATGTGGTGCTGTACCTAGGTGCTTCATCATTCCTGATAATTGTGTATCCGTTCTTTGTTACTTTTCACAGGTCTAAGAGTAAATTTACAAATTATCTCCTTCGGTCGAGTTATGCCATTTTTCCTTTCCTTTGTATGTGGTCTCACCGGAGTCGTGTAAAAATGACACGCTTGTTCACTCATGGTTTTCCGCTCAAGACACTCTCGTGAATTTCACTTAGAGAATAGTTCACACGTTTAAACAAAAGATTCGAAGACAATGATTCTAAACTCAGATTGCCCCCAGTATTGATTTGGGGTTCGTGACAACAGTTTGATAGATGTGGGCCTTGAACCCATTGTGGGTTGTTTGGATATTATGTGGTGAGTTGTGCGGTTTGGTAAGCATGCTCAAAATTCAGAAACAAAATACAAGTCTTTATGTTCCATTGTCGTGAAATAATTAATTCATGAACCATTCAAAAGAAACTGTGTGAAACAAACCTTTTTTTTTGTGTTATCATTTAGACTTGAAAAAGTCATTCATTTGTGAACATGAGGAAGAAGATGATTCAAAAAAATCGATGCTTCTTATTAGTGGTTTGAAAACGATCATTCTTTGAAAAATATGAGAGGTGCATTTGAAATATGAATGTTTTATGGCAGGTTATGCAGTAGAATGCATGGGAACCCTAAAATTTCTGTTGAATCCGAATCCTGCTGAACCATCTGAAGTCAGCATGCTGAAGACTCGAGCTCTTGACCGCCGGGATGTCGCTAAGATGACTGCGATCGTCTTCTTCTTGGACTCTTAGTAGGCTCCTAGGAATGCCTATGGATGACGCATGAGACACTTGGGCCTGGATGTGAGATGCATGGATTGAAACAGTTTCATGAATGTGGATTAGGCGCTCGGGCCTGGATGATTTCATGGATGTGGGTAGGCACTGGCCTGGATGAATTGAAAGTGAGGCACACATGCCAGAGATTCATAAGCGGGTTGACACTCGGACGGAATGAGGATGCGGCACTGGGGCCAGAACATGTTGTGAGACTGTGGCACTAGGGCCGGAATGTTTAGAATATGTGGCACTTGGGCCAGAAAGTGTTTGAGGATGTGGCGCTTGGGCCTGAATGTGTTTAGGAAAATGGCACTTGAGCCGGAATGATTTGGGATTGTGGCACTTGGGCCAGAACGATTTCAGATTGAAGTAAGAAATATGGGCCAGAGGGACTTCTAGACTGGAACGGATGTGCGGGCCTGAAAACCCTTAATCTGGAAGTGGAATAAACGAAACGGGCCGAAGGAAGCCACATGGACCGTGAATGTGCCACTGGGCCGAGAGAGAAACCTTGAAGCCTAAGATTCGTTTGATGATCTTGTTGGGCCTTGAGGCCAGAAACTAGAATGAATGGGTTGCGCAAACTATCTGGGATTCAAATGTTTATGCTATGGGCCAAATTTTGATTCAGAGCAAAGTTCGTGGGCCAAAACTATGAATTGGTCTATGGGCCCAGATTAAGTGAGTTATGAGTGTGGTACTTGGAATATTCTAAGAATTTGGCACCTGGGCCAAATGTGTTTGGGCTAGAAAGAGGGCGCATGGGCCGAAATGATTTCTAAACCATGTCCCAGATGTGAATTGGAATTTGGGGCCGAGTACTTCTGATTGGGCCTAAAGATGATACTTATACCTAGGATTTTGGGCCAAAGCCCGAGTGGAAAGTCTTTCTAGACTAGAATAAACCCTGAAACGGAAAGGCCTGATGGATTTTCATGAACTGCTTTCGGTGGATTTATTTCATGGGCCTAGAACTAAATTGATAATTCAAATTGGCCGAAGAGAGAAATCACTAGGTCTAAACTTTTGGGCCGAGCCCAAACAAACATTCATTTATTCAACCAAACAGGCTTAGGGCCGCAAACAATAAGTCGTAAATTCCAGGTTGGGCTAGTTGATATAGGAAGAGTTCCTATCAATTTCTAGGCTGGCAGTGGGCCGGTCATACAAGCAAACAAGGCCCACACAATTCAACATGTCCTTACTAGACGCTTCAACCAAATTGGGTATGGATCGTCCGGAGAGGTGCTTGGGCATGGGCCCAGGTCACCACAAAGGAAAAGGGCTTGCACGCTATTCTCTTTGGGCTTCCCCACTTTTTTTCACATCACCTGAAGGTGTGCGTCTACGGTCGGGTCTTTGACTGACCAAACAATGGGCTAGGTAAGGGTACTGCCAGGAAAATGCTTGGGGCTAAAGCCCAGTATTAAGGGGTGTGGTTAGACGACACCCTCCTCTTTTCCCCCATTTATTCACATCACCTAAAGGTGTGAGTCCCTGACAGGGGACCCTCAAACGGGTCCCGGGTGAAACTGGTTGCGTGGACCCTCGCTCTCATATGATGCAAGGGTGCAAAAATTAAAGTGCGCACATAAGTAAACAAGCAACATAGTAAAAGCCATAAACAAACGTTTTTCAAGTTAAACCCTCTTTCTTAAATTAAACAAGTTAAAATTAAGAATTTATCCCCAAGAGTCGCCAGTCTGTGAGCCTCGATTTTAAACCCTATCCTATGTTGATTAAATTGATTGGGATCTAGTCGGGTTTTAGGTCCACTTATAACCTAAGATTAATAACTATGTCATAAAACAATAATTATTAAAACCTAAGCTAGCTCACTGGAACCTATTATGAGTCGCCACCTAATTTTTACCTAGATCAAATTAGGAAAGGAGAGTTCGGGTTCGGGGGCTTGATATTCGACTAATTAGGGTTCAATTACTTTCATTACCCCTCCTAGGTCGTTTTTCCTCTACTTAGTTTATTTACGGCTTATTACGAGTCGTTTTTAACCTAAGTGCGCGAGCTTCTGTTTTTTTGTTTGTTTTTAACATTTTTGACAGAGAATTAAAGTGAAATTAAAAGCTACCTAAACTAGGGTTTCGGAGGCAGATTAGGTCAAATTTTGCTTACGTCCGTAGCCACGGACCAAACGTCCGAGACCACGGACCCCAGTTAACCTAAATATACAGAAAAGTCGAATTAAAGGAAACAAAAAATTTGCAAGTCCGGGGCCACGGACAGGATGTCCGTGGGCCCGGACATTATTAGAAAAACCTAAATTTTTGAATTTTAAAATCCCGCCGCCGTCCGTGGGTGTCCGTGGTCTCGGACAACGCGTCCGAGGTCCCGGACCATAGGTCCGAGGTCACGGACCACCCACGGACAGGGTTTTCAGAAGGTTCCCAGGAGGGTGTTTGAGCTCAAATTTTATGGGTGTGTAGCCTGAAAGATGTACAAGACGTTAGTGATTGAAAGTTTTCAATTTGAATTCGAATTAAGCACGAAACTTAGCAAACAAGTTATCTGACAGAGGCTTAAATAAACAGCAATACAGAAGCCTACGAAGGTTAGTTTGAGCCCAAATTTGAGGCAATACAGATAATACCGTGGTGAAATCAGGGAAGTGGAGGTTCTACCCTGTTTTACCTTCGGATTCACAACGTTTCTTCACACCGGGACTCGTCGAGTGCTCCGTTGATGGCAGACCCGAGAGGATTTCGACCCAAGCTTCTGGTTGTTGTTGTTCTTGCTGTTCTTCACGTTTTAGAGGTGTTTTTGTGAGGTTTTGATGATTATTGGTGCTTTGGGGATTGGAAAACGTGTTTAGATGGTGATTTCGGGGATTTTCAGTATGATTTGGGTGGCCGGGTGTTGGAAAACGTGAGAGAGAGAGAGAGGAGGCCGTGTTTTCTGACTCTCTAGGGTTCTTCAGCATGTGAGGTTCTGATTTTATCCAAAAACCTATCCCCTATATAGACTTTCTTAAAGATAAAGAGAATCTAGTAAAAGTAAGATTTTTCGATATTTTAACTAAGTAACTTCCCAAAGGAATTTTGCTATGAAATTTTAACCACATGTCAAGAATGGATATTATGAATTTTCTGAGGTGGAAACGAATTTTTTAAATGCTGGAGCATTTTTAAATTGAATTTCTCGTCAGATTCAGTCAGAATTGCTAGAAAATTATTGGAAATCGAAAAATCAAATTCCAACGCCATTATGCTTAAATGTCATCCTCTATCATGGGTTAAAATATCAAGCATTTTGAATTGATTTGACCCTTATTTGGAGGAGAGAGAAAGCCTATAGGGGGTTTAGGAGCCTGAAAAATTATGAAAACGCCCCTGGAGATGACTAAGCTGTCCCTAGTACTCTGAAACGTGCCGATCGAAACTGGGAACTCTTGCTACTAGCCCTATTAGTAGAGACTTTCTTCCGGGGGGGTTGAAATTTTGGGTATAACAGTAATGTATTGAGTAATGAGTAGTAAGTATGTTTAGTATATGAGGAATGATATTGTAACCGTTTTGAAGTTTTAAATGATGTTTAAAAGCTTGAAAAACATGGGGTTTGAATGTGTAAGTGCAGGATTTATTGTGTTGTAGTGAAGTTGAAATGTGTATATAATGCATTGTATAAATAGGTTTTGTGAATGAGCATATATGAGCTGAGTTGGTGTGTGGGAAAATCTTAAATTATAGGGGAGACTATGGCAAATTTTGTCTAGAAACTTGGGGACTTAGTTGTGTAAGAAGAGAGATGTCCAAGGTAGTGACTAGGTGTATTTGGAGAGTTGGAAGTGATTATTTAGTGCCTTGAGACAGATTGAGGAAGATCTAGGTAAGGTGAAGAATAGGATGTAAAGTATGTATTTTGGATGCTAGGAATAGCATTAGTTGAGGAAGTAATGGAGGATAGAAGTTTGAGTAAAATCTGTAGCATTTGAGGAAAGAGCAAAATCTATAGCATTAGTGAAATACAAACTAGTATAAGTGTTTGGATTGAAATGAGGAAGAATGTAAGTGAATGTAGGAATTGAGTAATAAGTTTAATGGATGAATCAAGGTGATTTAGAGCATCTAAATGAGTGGTAAACATGTAGGGAAGTATTGGTAAAGATTGGGGAAGCAATGGGTAAAGAAACCAACTGAAAACAGATTTTAAAACTGAAGTACTGGGCCGGACCGGACTTGCGACCGGACTTCAAGGTCGGTCGATCCCAGAATCACAAAGATGGGAACCTTCTGGAATGGACCGAACTTGCGACCGACTTGCAAGTTTCGGTCGGACCAGAAAATTCTCCCGTCTGAAACCTTATGGAATGGACCGAACTTGCGACCGGACTTGCAAGTTCGGTCGGCCAGAAAAAATTCCCGTAATGAAAGCTTCTGGAATGGACCGAACTTGCGACCGGACTTGCAAGTTCGGTCGGCCAGAAAAAATTCCCGTAATGAAAGCTACTGGAATGGACTGAACTTACGACCGGACTTGCAGTTTGGTCGGGCCTGAAATTTCACCGCGATGTAACTTACTGACTTGGACCGACCTTGGGACCGGACTTGAAAGGTCGGTCGAGTCAAAGCAAAAAAAAAAGAGTATTTTTATTATATGATTATAGCAATCATACGTATATGTATATATATGCCTATATGCATATATGCATACATATGTAGTAGTACACTATAAATGAAGTAGTAAATGTAAGAAAGTAAAAATAAGAGGTAATGAGAAAAGAATGGGTTTAATAATCAAGTATGAATGTAAAGAGTAGTATGTATACATTAGGAGTACTAATGAAGGAATAAGTTGGATCAATAATAGATCATTGATCACACAACTTCATGTATGTATAGGAATCAAATAGTTGAGCTCCAGGAACCGGTAGTACGAATACGACGGTGAACGGTATGATTTCTTCATGCCCTGTATCCTAACTTGGTTACCCCCGATTTGTGCTTATGTGATCACCAATAGATAAATGCACAAATTGGACTTATATTGCACTTAACTGTGTCTGAACTATTTTGTTCTTGTTGTATCTTCTTGAACAATTAGTTTGTATAATTCATGAAATGAATGAATGAGAATGAAGTGTATGTGTACATGATGAGTACTTGTGTATTGTATTGATGTATGGAAAGGTAGTAATGACTTCTACTAATTCCTAACATTCTAACTCCTAACTTGAGTAATGAGTAAAATGGAATGAGTAGATGTCCGATATAGTTTCGGCCACGCGTGAGGATAAGGAAACACAAGAGGTTGGATCCGAATCCTGGCTGTAATCTTTTCCATGGACCAATCCCCTTGAATGGGTAGCATCCTGGATTAGTGGGCCACCCTAAAGCCCGGTGGTGGGATGTAGTAATCCCTGCCCGGAGGTCATACCGACTTGACTTGAGTAAAGTAAGTAAGAAGTAAGTATTGTATGTGTATCGGTCTTGACTATTGTAAGTCATTGGCCTTGAGTAAAAAGTATTGAACACCCGATTAACCCGGGTGTGTAATGAAGCTAACATGACTTCTGTATGGAATGGAGAATTGTATCTCCGGAATGCGGCGAGTATTCGGTAAGTATGAATGGTTGACTTGTAATGTCTTCCATGCCTGTATTGAATGAATGATGTATATATGCCTTGTGAATGGAATGTATTGAATTGTATTGGGTAAAGCACGTATGTATGTATGAATAAAACGAACCGCATGTACTCGACCAATTAGTTGGCGTACCCTCGCTAGTACGCGGGGTATGCGGTTATCATATGCAGCGTAAGCTGACCCCCTAGGGGGAATGTTTTTATTCTATAGGTACCCGCGAGGCGTGATGGTAGAGTAAGGACAGGATGTAATCCTTTTGATGTAGTTAGTAGATTGGAATAGTGTACCGAGTTGTACACGTTAAGGCCCTTTTTGAGTAGCCGGTGTACCATGTGGTACACCCATTTTTGGATAATGAATCATGTTTGGAAAGAAAAGGGAATGTGTAAACTCTCAATTTTTGAATAGTCTTGGAATGTAATTCATATATTTATTTAGACTCGGTAATCAAATGTAAGTTAAGTATTTGGTATTGTAAAGTAAGTAGTATGTATGCAGTTTATTCTAATCGTCAGACCGATACGGTAAGTAGTAGTAGCCTTGTTAGCCTTGGATGGCTAACGGTGTTGTATCACCCGCCGGGAGTGAGTAAGTATTCCGCTGCGAGTAAGGTAATTATGGGAATGATTAGAGGATAATGGAAGGAATAGCGGTTGGGGTGTTACAGGCTCAATAAAATTGTCTATCATTTAGACATGTTTTCGGCTGGTACATGGGAATAATGGAGGCTTTGTTTGCCACTTGAAACTAGAAGACCAACACAACTAGTAGGAAAACACAGCCTATTTCTGTGGTTGTAAAGGCATATTTCTGCGGTTTACACCGCAGAAATGAGCACCGCACAAATAGTTTTTTACCCTATTTCGGCGGTTCCTACTAAGAACCACCGAAATAGACCAACTCCATTTGACCGTAAACGTTTGACCTGGCCACCTATTTCGGCGTTCTTTAGTAGGAACCGCCGAAATAGGTGGCCAGGTCAAACATTTACGGTCAAATGGAGTTGGCCTATTTTCGGCGGTTCTTTAGTAGGAACCGCCGAAATAGACTGTCTTTTTTTTGTTTTTTCCTTTCCAGCTTATTAATGCACCCAATACACCATAAAATTAGCAACCTGTAAATACATTGTATAATGCTGCCACCACAGTTGGGCGCCTCAGTAGCATACTATAAACCCATAAAACGGCCATAATCATCGGCACGCATCAATAAATGCAAGAAAATTCATAACAAAAATAAGGATTAGTTGTACACTTCACCACACCTCTCCACACCACACTCCATTACAATATACAATTCACTACGTTTAATCTAATGAAATATAATACACAAGTAACGTTCAACACAAACTAACTTTAGAGAATCAACTAAGTACGTCGATGAGATAAATTCTGCCAATCCTCGAGGATTTCAGATATGTGCCTATCTTCATAATTTCCAATGCCCACGATTTCTTCGAAAGCCTGAACAAACAAAAATGAATAGTTAATGAGACACTACACAAAGAATGACAAAGAATAAAACATATAAACCAAGACTTTCAAAGATAGTTTTATACCATGTCTAATGATTTTTCTGGCAAAAACTTGGATGATGCTACTAAGTCATGCATAAACCTCATAACATAGTAACCACATTCTGATCCACCAGGCTGTACTGGACACTATACATTCACACATTACGTTATCAGTCATACTTGCGCAGGTCTACTATTAACATGTTAACTATTTGCACAAATAAGTAAAACTACCTTCACTGTAGTCCAAGGGATGTTCTTCGGTGTCTTTTGCAATGCACGCAGTGCAGCTTGGAAGCCACTATAACAAAATAAATATTTGAATGTAATACACAAATTAATCAAATTTAACGAAACAATTTATTAAGTTATGACAATTGTTGTATAATTTAAATAGCTCACCTCTTTAGAGCCGCTGCTATCGTTGGCTTCTGGCACTCGTACCAAGTGAGTCGAACTGTAAGACTCTCGGGTATTTCATGACCAAAACCACAACGACCAATGACGACTGCTCACGTGATGAATAAATTGAAATCATAACACGGATAACATAACTTATAAATAAAACGTAATAAGATATGGAAGTATGACTTACCCTTGATAATATGGCAGCATAATGTATGACTTGTCTGTAGATTCATATATTGTGTTCGTCACGTACCGCAAAAGACTTTCAGGATCCATTGACATAGTCACTTCACTGCAAGTATCAGAGCATAGGAATCCGAAGCTGTCAGTCTGATGATCTCGTATCACCTTGGAATGCACATGCCTGCACCATAAAGACAACAACATCAGTGAACGGCGTAAAGTCCAAAAACTAATTCAAGTATTTCATTAATATAGGAAAAGGTATGAGATCGCTCACATGCTAGCTGACTTCAGAATCGACACATTTAACCAGTCTCTCTTGAATACATCAATGAAGTCGGACATATATATATCGAACGTATGAGTCCGTCCTTCGGGTTCGTGATGGTGAAAAGACCCTGGCTATCCTCCACTTGGATCCTATCACTCTGAGGTGACGTCATCAACAACGCCGAGTGCAGAAGTCTCATGTTCTGTGACAACCCCTCCAATATGTTTCTCTACTAAAGCAGGTCTCATCATGAAATGGAGGATGCCCCCGTGAGAGCTGGTCTGGCAACACTTTTTCCTTTTCCTTTAGAAGTTTTTTTCGACTTGACATTTTCCTAATTTGTTGATTAATTAAGTTTAAGTTACTCACTCTAACCATATACTAATTGAAATATCGGATAATTATAATTTTAGAGTAAGCGTTAATTTGGTTTACCTGGCCCGAGATTTTGACCCATGTACCCGGCCATTGGATTGTAGCTGTTTGAACAGAGCGAAGTATGTTTCTCTGTCCAGAGGTATATACCGGTATAGCAACATCAGCATATTCTGTCACATATCATCTACAAGCACCCGGACATACCCCTGCCGTATGGGTCACCGCCGACGGTGTCTGTACGAGATGAGGGAAACAATTACCCCACGCCACCATAATATCCTCACCTCCCATCGGCATGAACAGCGTGCATAAAACGGGTTCCTGAACATTAAGTAAAGAAGGGTTAAACGAACATAATCGAAGTAAATAGATGATAATAATAATTTATTTTCTAAGTTAATGTGACTAACCTTAATAGATCCATATGGATATGGATCTATCGACTGCACACTACTCTGCATACTGGTGTGCCCTCCTCCCTATCAGCTGATGGTGCATGGGCTGGTCTATTCACCCCTCCTGACTACTACACATCTGTGAGCGTATTTTAGTCATCTCCTCTGCAACCAACTGCTGAACATTCTGCCTAAGCCTCTGCTCCAACTCAGCAGTAGCCTTCAAATGTCCTCATAGCTGATCATCCTTCCTTGTGAGCCGTTCCTAGACCCCCGGATTGCCAAAAGCTTGGCGGAATCCAATTTGTCCACCAAAACCCGCAATAGCGCGACCAGGATGATCCACCTTTCCAAGAGCACGAGAAAGGGGATCATATTGTCTGTTCGGAGCCCAAGAACCCTCAGTAACTTGAGAGTGTAACTCTTCCTATAAAACACAAAAATAACAAAATTCATTAATATACAGGTACACAAACAAATATTAAAGTTATGAACCGAAATTAGATACCATTTGATTTATAATCTCTCTCGTGGCATCATCGTACTGAGGATTTTCCGGCGTCGAGTTTTTTGGCACTCGACTCAACTCCCACACCTTCATCCTTCTGTCGCTAGGAGCCACATCCTTTGGAAGCAAGCCCTTTTGCTCCCACTCTGGTACGCGTTCGGCAATGCTTTTACCACCTAAGTGATGTGGGTATAGATTTTTCTTCGCATTTGCCTGCTGTTTTGCACGAACCGCCTACAAATATATATGTAACGTGTAAGATACAAATAAGCAAATAAAACTACCAAAATGTATAAAAGACAGCGTTGAATATTAGCTCTACCTGGTACTCTGGCGTGTGACGATACTCCACAAACCGCGTCCACTGCTCCTCAGTGACGCCCTCGTACGCCTCCCAGGGTGGCAGTTCATCGCCTCTTTCTGCATCATCCGATTCAGGGTCTTGATACGCAGCACCATGAATGTACTTGTCAGAGAGGCTTTTCCTATGGTCGTGGAACTGTCGCCCCATTTTTTTCAGTATATCAGCCTTAAGAGAAGGATCAATGCAGAAACGACTCTACATAAACAATTATTAGTCATTTAGTAACACAAGTAACGAGAAACTCTAAAATCATATAACATATTATAAAAAAGAACACACCTGAAGAAGCCCAAACATAGTGTCCTTCAATGATTGTGGCACTTGCTTCCAATTGTGATTTATGTCGCAGTAAGTCTTGACCAGGTGGCCAGCATATGCAGTATAATCATGCTTCCAATTACCGTATGGCTGGTTGAACTCATTGAACTGCAAAGGCTTCGTGGGGGGGCCTTTATTTGCCTTCAGTGCACGGGTGGCACCTCTCTTCTTCACCTTCTGTCCGGAGGAGGAGGAAGCTGGTGGCTCTGTCACCTGCTGTGACGGACAAGCCTCATCCTCCGGTGGGTGAGTTGTCTTCCCCTTCTTTCCCCCTACAAAGGCATAACCACACAAAATGAGTAAAAAAACAAAAATAAAACACAAAAATAAAACTATAAAATTAATTAATCCACTCGAGAAAAAATAAAACACAAATAAAATTGAAAAAAATTATTAAAACTTATCAAGTAAATATATCCTAATTGAACTAAGAGAAAAGATAAATGAAGTACATACTATTAAACCTACAGAATTAAATTTGAAAGCTAAAAAAAGAATTATGTAACTTAATACTAAACCAATTCAAGTAATGAAAAATAAATAAAATAAACAAAGCAAACCACAAAATCAAAAACAAAAGCAAAAAAACAGAATAAATACTAAAAGTCTAAATGAAAGCAAGTGTAATCCTAACTAATCAAATTTGACGTATAATTAAACAAAGTAAAAATAAAACAAGAATAAAATAGAGTAATGAAAAAAACACGTAACAAAATTTTAAAAAAGAAAGCAAATTAAAACTTAGCATGTAAACATATCCTAATTGAATTAAGAGAAAAGATAAACGAACTACATACTATTAACCTACATAATTAAATTTGAAACCTAAAAAAAAAGAATTATGTAAACCTAATACTAAACCAATTCAAGTGATGACAAAATAAACAAAATAATTTTCAACACTTGCTCTAGTTTTCTAAGTTCTCCTTGTTACAGATTTTGTTCTCATTCCTATCCTACCACTCCATGTTCCTTCAACTAGTGTCATCTAGCACACACTTGCCTTATCTTCACCCAAGGTTCTACTCAATTACCCAATTCTCTTATAAACCAAAACCAAGGTGGTTAACCATTCAAGTTTACCTCTACAACACCTAGTTACTTTAGGTTCTTTTTTCCTCAACTCAAACACTTTAAGTCATCTAATTTCTAGGACAATTTTGACAGAGTTTCCCCTATAATTTTAGCATTGCCCACACACAATTTCAGCTCACCAACTTATTTCTATTATCCACAACAACCTTAAGCACTAACATACATTAAAGTTCTGCACAAACTCATCTATTTCCCCTTGGCTTCCAAGCCTTTAATCATCATTTTATTAACACTAAAACAACTCAATCTCTTCCTCATTATACAATAACACCACTAATGCTCATAGCAATGTTAGTTCCTCATATTCAAGCAATTAAAAACGAAAAGCAAAACGCAAAATCAAAAACGAAAAACAAAACAATCCGAACAAATACTAAAAGTCTAAAATGAAAGCAACCTTAATCCTCACTAATCAAATTTGATATATAATTACACAAAGTATAAATAAAACAAGAATAAAAGAAAAGTAATGAAAAGTAAAAATCAAAAACAAAGGCACAACCACACAAAATGAGCAAAAAAACCACAATTATTCACTCAAACATTTTGTCGAGCACCTTGTGTGCACATATAATTCACTTCTACAATACTACTTATATACACAAATTTCATAAACTCCACTAATTCAATCATCCACATTCACATTCAACCACAATTACACCAACAATCACAATAAATCCATAAATTTAGCTCAAAATCGAATTACCTTCGATACTCCCTCAAATCGCCTGCTGCTCCTCCTCTTCTGTTCGACTTCGCCGGCACCAACGACCGGAGGTGACGACGCGGCGGCGACGACAAGGCGGCGAGGACGAGGCGCGGGAGCGAAGGAGGTGAGTAATCGGAGTCGCTCTTCTGTTCGACTTCGCAGCAGCAGCGGGAGTCGAGAACGATTGAAGGCGTCGGGGTGAAATGAGAGAATTAGGGTAGGGGTTGTTAATAAAGGACCTATTTCGGCGGTTCTTAGGTAAGAACCGCCGAAATAGATCGCCGATATTTTTTTTTAAAAGAGACCCTATTTCGGCGGTTCTTATGTCAAAACCGCCGAAATAGGTCGTTTTCTTTTTTTTTTAAATATAACAGACCTATTCGGCGGTTCTTACATAAGAACCGCCGAAATAGGTCTGTTTTATTTTAAAAAAAATAGAAAATGACCTATTTCGGCGGTTTTGACATAAGAACCGCCGAAATAGGATCTCTATTTATGCGGTTGTTTTACAACCGCGGAAATAGGGCACAGAAAAAGACCATTTTTGTACTAGTGACAAGTTAGGTAGGTGTAATACTTTTACAATTTAAATGTTGATTAGTCTTTTATCTTCTCCTTGTTTTATACGGTAGTGCTAATGTAGATTGGCTACAGATTTTAGTTGATTTAAGACGAGGGAACATGGCTATATTGGTAGGTATTTCACTTTGAATTTTACAAGGCAATCAAGGTCTTCTTTTGCTTGTTGAAATCGACACCAAGGGTTGCTACAAGACAATTGATTCTTGTCTATCTTTGACCATGGATTATGCTTGATTAGGTATATGTTTTATTGACTACTTAATGAGCAATCATACCTCCTTTATTTGTATAGAAATCGGCAGCACTTAGGAGGGTAACATGGTTTGTTTTGTTTGTATACTAGCAACTTGTATAAAGAGATTCCATCTTGTATTTAATTCCTTGCTTTTACATAAACTAATATTTCTTGCTTTTCTCTTGTAGGTAACCGGTGGATGAGCTTAATTTGATTGGATTTATTTGCTACATTATCATATAGAACATGCTAGGTGAGTCACATTACCATAAGGCAATATCTTAGCTAAAATATAGCCAATATACACCTTAAATGGCGCATGGTATAGAGGTTAAATGGGATTGATTTTCATTTGATTTTTGTTACAATATATTGTACTAAGATCATACTAATATATGTAATAGGTTCCAGCATTTAATTGGTACATTTATACTATGGTAAAAGGTGAAACTTTTAAGGTAAAAATGCTGATTTTAGGTACCTTTTTGACCCAAAAATATCCCCCACTTGTACTATGAATTTAGTACTGGCATTAATTGATTTAGATGGTCATTTCATCCCTTTTAATATTATCAACTCGTGGCTCCTCAAAAACTTCAAGGCAATTGCGTAAAACGCATTTTTGTGACACCCGAAGGTGCGTTTTTGTGCTTTAAGGATTTTCTAAGAAATAATTAGTCGCTATGAGTTACAAGTGTTTATTGACATTTTTATAGTCAATAATAATATGCTAAGGTGTTACATTGAGTTATATGGGGTTATATAAACTCGTAACTCAATTTTCGGCCTACCGGGACACTCCCGGGGCAAAAAGGAGCGTTAAGAAATTGCCCAAGCACTTTGTGTATCTTTGAAAAAGTAGCCCGAGAATTCTCTTTATAATGGTGAATATTAATGATAGGAACTCTTAGAATAATTTATATTGGAGTTTGTGCCACTTCGGTACCTCTCCGAGGCACTCTCGTGGGTTTATGGGGCCCTCATCGGGAACCTCCGAGCACATTGTCTTTAACTGAGAATTTAGCTTGAGAACATCATCTTAAATGTTCATTAAAGTGTTATTGTGCATTTATAATGAAGTGTAATGCTTTACTTTATTTAATAAAGTATTTCCGGGACTTTCGAGCCTTAAGGGGCCCTTAAGGGAACTCCCGCGCATATTGTATTTTTACTCAGTTCTAACTGAGGACTTGTGTTTTAAAGGTCATAAAATGATCCTTGCTTAACTTCATATGGGTTTAATAGCTTATATAACTTGTTTAGCTTAAGGTCGGGCTTTAACGCACGTTTTGACCTTAAGAGTTTAGGTGCGTTTTAACGCCCAAGTGCTTATATACTTTTCTCAGGGTTTAATAATCCCCTAAATAATACTTATTCCCTTTATTTAATTATTAAAGGTTAGGGGTATTTCATTCTACCCCCTTAAAAGGACTTCATCCCGAAGTCATAACTTATACTTATTCATCCTATGGAATCAAGTTCCTCATATCTATTCTGTATACTTATCCTTCCTGGGTGTCAATACTATATTGACATCTCTATATTCCATCGGTAATCTGAGTGTATATAATTCATATAAACACATATCCTTTGTTTGTTACAAACAATGTAGTCACAACATAAGTAATTTGATAAATAATGTAAGGCAAATAAGTGTCCCAATTTCCTAGCTATCCCACTCGATCATCCCTGCACAAGTGCAATACCAAAACACTCAGTCCTACAGAGTGCAGAGGCGTAAACCTTGGCAGTGAATCTCTTGTGTGATTGTAGGAATGAACATACTGCAAAGTAAATAAGTGTGCTTTTATTAATCAACCATGTGTTACATAGAACACGTCAATAGCCATCCAAGTGTCACATAGGACACATCAATATCAAGTGTTACATAGAACACACCAATAACCATTCAAGTGTCACATAGGACATAACAATAACCAACCAATTGCACACATGCGCAACAATCAAACACAAATAACCATACACAAAACCAGTATAGACTGCAGATATGCAAGTCGCATGTGGTGCTCTACCCCCCTTAAAAAGGGTTACGCCCACGTACCCCCACAAGTATACACAAAACGAAGAGAAAAGTGTTGATATTTGTCTCGCATGGAGTCTTCTAACTCCCATGTCGCCTCCTCAATGTCGTGATTTGACCACAGAACCTTGACCATTCTAATGGTCTTGTTCCTGGTTTCCCTAGTCTTGGAGTCTAAGATGCGAACTGGGGTTTCCTCGTATCTAAGTGTAGGATCTAGTTTGAGTGTCTCGGGCTCAAAAATATGTGATGGATGAGGCACAAACTGCTTTAGCTGTGAAATGTGGAACACATTGTGCACTCTCCCAAGCTCAACAGGTAAATCTAACCTGTAATCTAATGGGCCCGCTCGCTCCGTAATAAGGTACGGTCCTACATACTTTGGGCTTAGCTTGCCCTTCTGCCCAAATCTAAAATTTCATTCATAGGTGAAACTCTAAGGAAGACTCGATCGCCTACTGCGAACTCGAGATCTCTCCTACCGACATCAGTGTATGACTTCTGTCTGTTTACGGGGTATAGCCCCCAAGAATCTATTCATTCTCTTATATGTTCCATATTGCATTAGTATGCTTTTATATTTGAATCCCGTGTTTATGGGTGAAGGTTATCTACCATCTTGTACGTTGCCAATATTATCTCATGGCTTATTTAAACTATCGTGTGTAACACACTTCCATTAATAGTTTCTTGTAGTTGTAATCGTCGGCGCTTGGGTTTTGTATGAATATTGGGTCATACTAAAATTTCTCTCTTTGACCTTCAGGTCATCATCTTGTGATTCTGGTATTTGAGTTTACTGTCACCATATTCGGTTTTCATTTTCAATGTAAAGTATGAGCTATTTTTAGCCGTGCGTCTTATGTATATTATAGAAAGATTTCTTGATGTTATTGATTCACCAATTGTCGGTAGTACATACACGATTATTATCGTCTGTTCATCAGGTATTCCACAGTAAGGTTACCGCTAAGGTTTCTAACAAGGTATAGTTTCCTCTCAATTGAGCGTGTTCTTGTGGTGTGAATCAACTCATGTGAGTATTAGTATAATGTTTCTACTCTTTATATTCTACCATGTTTATAGGTAGGTTCTCATTAATCTATTAGTAAAGTCGATATTTTCCCTTTAGATGGCAATATTGCCATAACTTAGAAGCTAGATTGGGAATACTCTTATTATAGATAATTGCCTCTTGACCTCACATCTAATTATTAACATGATTCATGGAATAATAATAGTTAGTATTTCCCTCTCAATTGGTTATTTTTCCGACATATGCGGAATTGTTTTAGCTATTTAATCTCCTCGGGGTAATCTGGACAACTTAATTCTTAATTTACATCTTCTGCATCTCATATACTTATTAGTCAAATTTTATATTAGATTTAAGAATAAATACTTACGTATCACAGAAATATTTGTGACCACTTGTAAGGAGTCTCAGGAATCATCCAACCCTGACAGGGTCAGCATCAGTGTTGAACTATCCTTCCACACCATTTTGTGTTTGGTTTTCCCTTGATCTGACCAGGATCAAGTTTGACCTCCCACGTCAAAATTCAAACAACCATATAATTATCATTTTCCAGATTTTATCTTATCGAACTTTGTGACGTGGTGATTATTACATGTACATTTCCCTTGATTGTTATACAACTATTCCAATAACTGTTATACTCTATACTTGAATCTAGTGTGTCCTTAATCCCCGGAACTAAGTTCCTTTGATCAAATCATCAAGCGGGGAAGCCTTTTTTCCTCTTGCATAAAAGAAATTCTTATTAAAGCATCTAATAGTACTAACTGTCTAATAACTATCCATCAATCATTTTAACTCTAAAATCCATCATATAAGTGATAAATTCAGATGTGGACTTTGATACCTTAGAATACTCTCTTCTCTTTAAAAGGCTCATCTAGTATTTAACTCACCAGGGCTTGATTATTGCCTATACTTGATTATCATTACATGGAACAGAGACGGTTACAGTTAGACCTCAAAGGAAAGTTTCCATAACGCGCACAACAATTATAGTTCCATAAGGTATCATTTCCTCCGTCTTTAAAGCTTGGCTTTCCTTATTTCATCTAAATTCCATAAATCCGGTGAACCATATGTTCAGCCTAGGTTAAGTATCTCTTAATATTAGTACCATCTCAACTAAGGGTTTCCAGTTTGAATCCTACGGTTGGTAACAGGACAATCAAAGCTTATTGTTTGTTTTTATCTCTTAGAAACGTGGTTAATCCACAAGCTCAATGGCTTCCAAAAATATGTCGATTAGGTGTATTAAATAGAGGATTTAGAATCATAGGGATTAATATACAACATTAGGAACGTTTACGTGTAAAACAATGTGACAAGTCAAGGGTATGTTTCCCTACTTTTAAATATAACTTCCACTCACTCAGTGTATGTATTAATTCAATCTTTTGGTATAACTGATACTACCTTCACTGTAAGTGTCAAGGAGAGTCATTCGTTACCATGTTTATAGTAAGTTTATACTACATATGGTTTAACCTTATTTGATTTACTGCTGTTGGGATAAAAGGTGTTACTACTTCTACCACTTAGGCAGTGTACCTATCGTTTTGCAGAATAGTGGAATTGTGGGGTGTCGAACTCTTGGGGACCTTGCTGTGGTTTAATTGATAGTGGAAATTAACTGAGAATTATAATTAGACTGTTGAACAGAAACTTATCACTTTTTTAGGGAGATTGTGGTTTAACACTTAATGTAAACAAAATAGTAAAAAGAACAGTTAATCAAAACAGAATAATAATAGCAGTTATAAAACTCTTTTGTTTTTAAGAAAGCACCCTGGGTTGTTCTGCTCACCTATTTTATTCCAATTATATTACCATAAACTTTCCCACTTTAGCAATAAACTCAAGAATCTTAATTAGTTTATTGACCGTTCCCTGTCTAATAAACCCTGATTAATTTAAACAACAAGCGCAAACCTTGCTCAAGTCATAAATAAATTAATCGCATTATTAACAATTCCTATTGGAGACTGGTTAACCTATACGGCGCAAACTACGCTTCTAGTCATTAACCCGTTTTGACTTCTCTTGTCTAGAATCTTGTCTCAGCACTGCATTTTAACAAGAAACTACAAATATCACTTTAATAATTGGCCTAAAGATTAAAGCGCATTAAGGAGGAGAATCAAAATATTGCTTGAACAGATTATAATAGAAAGTCTACGTAATATGATTTTATAAAATAAGCTTGCTTCCCAAGCCCAGGAGGCTAAGGTTTTTACTCAGACATAATTATACAAACAGACGTCGTAAGCACGACAGCCATTAAAACAAATTACAGTTAAAGAAAAGAAAAAGCTCTCTGCATTCGCACGGGCTGTATGGAGGAGAATGGAATTCTGCAGAGGAAGTGTGAATTGGAAGTGAAGGTGAGTGTTTCAGAGAGTTGAGTTCTGCGAACCAACGTGCACACTCTTTTGATGAAGTAGCAGTGGTTTATATAGAAGATGAGGATGAAGACAGGACAGGAGTGGAGACAGACGCGTGAGGGATTTAGGTAGGCGCCTGATATCGCTGAAGGAAGTAGATAGATATGTTTTCAGGCGTCAAAGACAATTGGAGAAGACGGTCGGCGTAGTTGCAGCTCTATCTATTGTCCGGCCATTTTTACACGGACATAATTGGCGCATTATCAGTGTTGTCCGCCCTTCTTTCCACGGACAACAAACAGCTTCATTGTTTCTTGTCCGGCCAAATCTCCTCGGACGTACCACGGACATTACTCACGTCCGCCCTTTGTCTGCTTTTCTTTCCACGGACAACACAATGCGTCCAGGTTTCTGTCCGGCCTTATTTCCCCGGACGTGTCATGCGTCCGCCCACCGTCCGTCCTTTTTAACCCGGACGTGGTGTGCCTTGTCCGGCCTTTGTCCGGGTTTGTTTCCACGGACACGATGCATTTTCTTACTTATTTTTCTGCAATCTTCAAGTGGGCTTAGATATGTCGTTTTAGCTCCGTTTCACTCGTAGTTTGTTGCGATGGAAAGCTTGTGAAGTAAAGTATGTGATTCCAAGACTTTTTACTGCATTTGATACATAAAATGTATCAGTTCATAACAAAACATAAATCTTAGGAAAAACATACGATAAGTGAGTAATATTATCCAGAAGTCAGTAAATATAAGGTAGATTAAACCCTTAAATGTCTATGTATTTCTCACTTATCAAACTCCCCCATACTTATCATTTGCTTGTCCTCAAGCAAATCTTCTGACATAATGTTTAAACAAGTTAAACAGACAATAATCAAGTACGGAGAGCACAGAAGAGGTAATTGCCAATCTTTTCAGATTTTAAAGGGTACTAATAACATTAAATTTATTAGATAAATTCCTCCATTTATGAGAATAACTCTGAAGTCCTACAAAAGAAAGAGAAGTAGTACCATGAGAATTCTGCTTTTAACCCTGAGCCAATCCACCATTTCCTTTCACATTTCCTTGAACGACAGTGGGCATGAAGTAAAATCTTATTCCATTATACCTTTCAATGCCACATACTCATGATCCATAATGTAGAAGTTTTATCATTTTGGTACAGAATGCACAGATACTTCAATTTTTGAAGTTCATTTTTCTTTTACCTCAGACTTTTCTCTCCACCCTTGTAGCGGTTTGGGTCTACTATCCCAGATACCGAGTACCTTAGGTAGCCGGGTGATGAAACACCCCTAAGAACTTAATAACCGAGTGGACGAGCCTGTTTAGGATCAGAATATGCCTGTATGGATCAGAGGAGTACCTTGCCTTGTTCTTTTTCCACCATTTCTTCCAAATCAAATCCAGGCTCAAAGTCAAACAAAATTCAAATGATAATTTCCTCAGAATTTTAGCATTGAGTATAGGAGCAAAGTGTTTTTTTTGTATTTACCCTTTAAACCTATTAACACTGGCATTACTCCCTCTATGGCTCCTTATTTGATTATTAATCACTTAACAAATTTAAACACAGTGTCGAAAAAGAGACAAACTTAAGAGCAAGCTTCTGTTATTATATCTCCCCCACACTTGATCAAAGCAATGTCCTCATTGCATAAAAAGAATAAAAATTACAAGGCATGCAAAACTACCTGGGTAATGATCACAAAGCATGGAAATAGGAAATTTAAATTGAAAGAGCAAGGTAAAGATAGTGTACTCCCCAAAGTTTTGCAGAAGTATGTTGTGTAGCTCTCCCACACTTGAGTTCGGCTGTATAGATGTGCAAGATGTTCCTGGAATAAATATTCTAAAACGCCAGAAGAACTCAAGTTAATTCTCCTCGTTCTCTCTCCTTTTTTTTTATTTCACTCTTTTTTCATAAAATTAAATACCAAATATAAACACAATACAGATTAAAAAGATAGATAGTAGGGTGCCTCCTACCAAGCTGCCCATCTTTAAGGTCTTTGGCTAGACCGTACCCCAGTGATTCAAGTTTGTAACTGGTTCTTTGAGAAGAAGCGCAGAAGCTCTTCGTTACCCACATGTTTCCCATATACAATTTTATTCGAGCTCCATTGACTTTTAAACGATCCACCCTTCTTATTGTCCAATTCCACCGCTCCATAAGGAGAGGTAGATATTATTTTAATGGTCCAGACCAGTAGGATTTTAACTTACCTGGGAAGAACTTAAGTCTGGAAATTATAGAGAAGGACGTGATCTCCTGCTTTGAAGTCTCGCTTGGCAATCATCTTATCGTGCCAACGCTTGTTTTCTCTTTATAAATCACCGCATTTTCATATGAGTTGTACCTCAGTTCTTCCAATTCCGTCAACTGGAACTTTCTTTTCTCACCGGCTTGTTGTAGATCGAAGTTCAACACCTTAGAGCCCAATAAGATTTATGCTCTAATTCTACAGGCAAGTGACATGCCTTCCCAAAAACTAGTTTGTAGGGAGACACGCCGATAGGTGTTTTGAAGGCTGTACGGTATGCCCAGAGTGCATCATCCAATTTAATGGACCAATCCTTTCGAGGAGCTCACCGTCTTCTGTAGAATCCATTTTAGCTCTCTATTTGTTATCTCTGCCTGACCATTCGTTTGAGGATGGTATGGTAAGCAACCTTATGTCGGACTCCGTATTTCTTTAGGAGAGCATCAAACTGGCGATTGCAGAAAGTGAGATCCACCATCGCTGATTATTGCTCTAGGAACACCGAATCGAGTGAAAATGTGTTTTCTTGATGAACTTCACACAAACTTTACCATCGTTAGTAGAGCAAGCAAGGGCTTCCGCCCATTTAGAAACATAATCGACTGCTACTAAGATGTATAAATTTCCAAAAGAATTTGGGAAGGGTCCCATAAAATCAATCCCCCAAACATCAAATAATTCGAATTCTAGCATATTGTTCAAGGGTAGTTCATTACGGCGAGAAATGTTACCTTGCCTTTGACACCGATCACAAGAAGACACAAAGGCATGACAATCTTTGTGAAGGGTGTTCCAATAGAAACCGGATTCAAGTATTTTAGTAGCTGTACGGGTTGCACCGTGATGCCCGCCGTGTTCTCTAGAGTGGCAATGGAGTAGAATATTTATGATCTCCGTCTCTGGGACACATCTCCTTATAATACCATCTGCACAGATTTTGAAAAGAAATGGATCATCCCATAAATAATGTTTGATAATCGAAAAGAACCTTTTTCGTTGCTGATATGTCATATCAGCTGGGATGATCTTTGTAGCCAGATAATTGCAATATCAGCAAACCAAGGGTCTCCTCCGTTTGGATTGTGAATACTGCCTCGTCCGGGAAAAACTCATTGATGGGTCCTCTCGTCTTGGTCCCTCCATCCTTGACAAGTGGTCTGCCACGACATTCTGGATACCTCTCTTGTCTCTTATCTCTATGTCGAATTCTTGTAAGAAGAAGTATCCATCTTATCAACCTGGGTTTTGCATCTGCTTTGGCAAATAAATACTTGAGGGCAGAATGGTCAGTATGAATGATAACCTTACTACCCAATAAATACGGACGAAATTTATCCAAAGCAAAGACGACTGCCAGCAATTCTTTTCGGTCGGGGTGGCATAATTTTTCTGAGCATCATTTAGAGTACGACTTGCATAATAAATGACTCTCAGAATTTAATCTATTTTTGGCACAAAACAGCACCCACCGCATAATCACTGACGTCACACATGATTTCAAAAGGTTGGGACCAGTTGGGTGATACCACAATAGGAGCAGAGACAAGTTTTTCTTTTAACAAATTAAAAGCTACTAAACATTCATCAGAAAAATGAAATTTAGCATCTTTAGTCAGTAGAGTACAGAGAGCTTTGAAATCTTGGAAAAGTTTTTAATGAATCTTCTGTAAAAACTAGCATGTCCAAGAAAACTTCGGATACCTCTTACAGTAGTAGGAGGTGGGAGTTTTTCTATACCTCAATTTTAGTGCGGTCCACCTCAATACCTTTTGAAGACACGTTATGTCCTAGCACGATCCCTTCACGAACCATGAAGTGACATTTCTCCCAGTTCAGGACTAGATTTGTGTCTTCACACCTGGCCAAAATAAGATCGAGATTCTCCAGGCAAGTATCAAATGTCAAACCAAAGACAGAGAAGTCATCCATAAGACTTCTATACATTTTTCAATGTAGTCAGAGAAATTGCCATCATGCACCGTTGAAAAGTAGCTGGTACATTACATAATCCGAACGGCATTCTTTTATAAGCATATGTTCCATAAGGATAGGTAAAAGTAGTTTTATCCTAATCTTCTGGAGTAATGGGATCTGAAAGTATCCTGAATAGCCATCTAGGAAACAATAATAGTCCTGACCTGCTAACCTTTCCAGCATTTGGTCAATAAAGGGCAAGGGAAAATGATCCTTACATGTGGCAGTATTCAATTTCCTGTAGTCTATACAAACTCTCCATCCGATAGTAGTGCGTTGAGGAATCAACTCACCTTTCTCGTTAGGAACTACAGTTATTCCGCCCTTTTTTGGTACCACCTGCACTGGGCTTACCCACTTGCTGTCTGAAATTGATAGATAATGCTAGCGTCAAGTAGTTTTATTACCTCTTTCTTTACCACCTCTTTTAGAACGGGGTTGAGACGCCTCTGTGGTTGTGCTAATGCCCTGAAATCATCTTCCATATAGATTCGATGAGAGCATAGAGATGGGTTTATTCCTTTGATATCCGCTATCGACCAACCGATAGCGGTCGTATGTTTGCGTAGCACCCCTAAAAGTTGCTTCTCCTGCACATCTGATAATTTAGAGGAGATATAACTGGTAAATCAGATGGCTCTTTTAGAAAAGCGTATTTTTATTAGATAGGAGAGAGAGAGGGTTCATTTCGACTGTAGGTGCTTTTTCGATGGATGGCTTTGGTCTGTCTGCGTTTCTTTCTACTGGCTCGAATCTTTGTTGGTAGGAACGGAAATTTGGCTTTATTTGTTTTTTAACTCTTCAGCCATGAGAGCAATATCAGGATTTTCGTCATCACCTTCGCAAGATGCCATGAGACATCTTTCTAAGATCGCTTCTTCATCTTTGCTGAGGAACGTCTCCTGTACTAAAGAGTCAATAGTGTCAATCGAAAAACAGATTTGTGTATCAGAAGGACGCTTCATGTTTCCGGGTCATGTCAAAAACTACCTGTTCATCATGAAGTCTTAAAATTATTTTACCTCCTTCAACATCAATTAAAGTTCTTGCAGTTCTCATAAAAGGTCTACCTAGGATTAGTGGAACATCTTTATCTTCCTCAATGTCAATACAATGAAATCAGCAGGGAAATAAATTGCCTACAGAAACCACTAAATCTTCAACTTTTCCTTTGGGGTGAATTATGGAACGATCAGCTAGTTGTAGTTGAACAGGAGTAGGAGAGCATTGACCTATACCTAATTTCTCAAAGATAGATAAAGGCATTAAGTTAATACTGGCCCCTAAATCGCATAACCCGTTACCACAATTTATGTCTTCTATCGCACAAGGAATGATAGGGAGACCTGGATCTCCCAACTTCGGTGGTAGCTTCTTTAAGAGTACTGCAGACACTCTTTCGGTCAATTTCACCGTGTCATTTCCTGTAAAGATCGCCTGTTAGACAAGATATCTTTCATAAATTTGCATAAATAGGCATTTGTGTTAAGGCATCAGAAAAAGGAATATTAATAGTTAATTTCTTAAAAATGTTAAGAAATTTTCCAAATTGGTCATCCAAATTCTTTTTCTTTAATCTATCAGGAAATGGAACTGGAATATCATATGAAACCTGTGACGGTAGTTAATAGTAAGGGATGCAGGAGACTCCTTCTCCTTGGGAATTGTCACGTCATTTTTGTCAGATTGAGGATTTCTTTGTTCATCAGATTCCTTCTCAACTTCAGGGGTATTGGATACCAGCTCTTTCCCGCTTCTCAGGGCTATTGATTTTGCATGCTCCTGGGATTTAGATCAGTTTGGCTCGGGAGTGACCCTGTTGGTCTTTGAGCCAACTGTGGGAAATCTGACCTATCTGTCTCTCTAAATTTGTTGGTTATAGTAGCTTGATCAACAACTTTGGCTTCTATCTCAGAAAATTTTGAATTTATACCTGACCTTGTTTTAGAAGCTGATTCATCATGCCTTTTAGTTCGCCCATATCTCCTTGTGAGTTGGGTGGCTGCTCCTGTTGTCGGTTGTACTGCGGTTGTCGTTTTTGGTTGAATCCTTGGTTGCTCGTCTGTGGATCATAATTCCTCCATGGTTGTTGATTGCTCCTCCAATTGTTTTGGTTGTAAGAGTTTGGATAAGGATTTGGTGGTCTGTTGTTAATCAAACTTACCTCCTCAAGGGTCCTGTTGCAACCTGAACCATCGCAATCTGGGGTTTCATGAGCTCCTCCACAGTTTTCGCAACAGGGAGTCAGATATGGGGAAGTGGCTACTGTTTTCACAGCTTTTTGTTGTGGTTGACTAAGAGTTAGTTTCTCCACAACTTTGTTAGTGCAGCTAGTTGAGCAGACACATGATCCTGCGGGGGGAATACTGTAGATACCGGTTTCTTTCTTGGCTTCACCTCTTCCTTTGTTTTTACACCATTGTCTGGTACTGGTGGTCATCTGGTCCAGTAGTTCAACTGCTTCTTCTCCGGTCATTTTCATAAAATTTCCTCCAGACGAGGAACTTAGCAACAATTTGTTAGAATCATTTAAGCCTCTAAAGAATGATAAAACAAGCTCCTGGCTACTCATACCGTGATGTGGGCATAATATCTGTAATTCTTTGAATCTATCCCACGAATCATAAAGAGACACGCCTGGTTTCTTGATAGAAGTTAGTGATCTCAGCAATTTTCTCCCTTGTTTTGGACGGGGGATAATATTTCGCTAGAATTTGTTTGCTAATTCGGCCCAATTGTGGATACTGCTGGGTTGTAAACTTCTCAGCCACCTGGAGGCGCCATCTTTAAAGAATAGGGGAACAATTGCAGACGGATGCGCTCGTTTAGATTTCCTGCTTTATTAAAAGTGTTACAGAAATCAAGAAATGTAGATATATGGTGTGGAGCATCATCTGAATCTAGCCCGCTGTATTGGCCCTGGTGGTGGTAGAGTGTGGTGATAAAACTCGTTTTAAATTGCCAGGCATCCAGTTCAGCCTGTGAAACTTGAGGAAGGACAATAGCAGAAGGCCTCCCTTCAACTGATGGTTGCTGGTACTCGCAGAGAGTTTGACGAGTTGCCATCTCAGTACGTTGTTGTCGTCTTTCTCTGTGGAGAAATCTTTCAATCTCAGGTTCAAGATCGTTTTGAGGACTACCTGCAGATCGAGTTCGACGCATATATAGAAATAAAATGCAGTTTGAAAAATGGATAACCGTTAAAGAAAACAAAAGCAATAATTGACAAGTAAATATAAACTACAGAAAGTTAAATGATAAAATTAGAAAGAAGCAATTAACAAAACAAAGAACTATATATTTTTTTAGAGTAAATAAAGCGAACAAAAATGAACAAAAGGAATGAAAATTAAATGCAGTTTCACTAAAAACTAAAGTAAAATAAAGACAGAATTAAATTGCTGGAATTTAACTAACTGAAAATTAAATGACAAGGGAATTAAATGACAGAAATTTAAAGAACTAAATTTAAATTGCTGGAATTTAACTTACTGGAAATTAAATGTTAGAAATTAGTTTACAGGAAATTTAAATGTTAGTAGTTAGATTGCTGAAATTTAAATGTTAGGAATTAGTGTACTGAATTAAAAGTTAGTTACTGAAATTAAATGACAGAAATTAAATGTTAGTATACTAAAATTTAAATGTTAGAGTACGGAATTTAAATGTTAGTATACTGAAATTTAAATGTTAGATTACAGAAATTTAAAAGTTAGAAGTTAGATAACTGGTAAATAAATGACAAGAAATTAAATGACTGTAATTGAATACGATATTTAAATTGTTAGAGAGATTAAATAACAAAAATAGAAACTAAAATTACAAAGTAGTAAAACTTAAACAGAAAACTCAATAAAATTAAAAACTATCAATTACCGTGCTGGAGGTCCCCGGCAACGGCGCCAAAAACTTGTTGGGATAAAAGTGTGTTACTACTTCTACCACTTAGGCAGTGTACCTATCGTTTTGCGGAATAGTGGAATTGTGGGGTGTCGAACTCTGGGGACCTTGCTGTGGTTTAATTGATAGTGGAAATTAACTGAGAATTCTAATTAGACTGTTGAACAGAAACATATCACTTTTTAGGGAGATTGTGGTTTAACACTTAATGTAAACAAAACAGTAAAAAGAACAGTTAATCAAAACAGAATAATAATAGCAGTTATAAAACTCTTTTGTTTTTAAAGAAAGCACCCTGGGTTGTTCTGCTCACCTATTTTATTCCAATTATATTACCATAAACTTTCCCACTTTAGCAATAAACTCTAGAATCTTAATTAGTTTATTGACTATTCCCTGTCTAATAAACCCTGATTAATTTAAACAATAAGCGCAAACCTTGCTCAAGTCATAAATAAATTAATCGCATTATTAACAATTCCTATTGGAGACTGGTTAACCTATACGGCGCAAACTACGCTTCAAGTCGTTAACCCGTTTTGACTTCTCTTGTCTAGAATCTTGTCTCAGCACTGCATTTTAACAAGAAACTACAAATATCACTTTAATAATTGGCTAAAGATTAAAGCGCATTAAGGAGGAGAATCAAAATATTGCTTGAACAGATTATAATAGAAAGTCTACGTAATATGATTTTATAAAATAAGCTTGCTTCCCAACCCAGGAGGCTAAGGTTTTTACTCAGACATAATTATACAAACAGACGTCGTAAGCACGACAACCATTAAAACAAATTACAGTTAAAGAAAAGAAAAAAGCTCTCTGCATTCGCACGGGCTGTATGGAGGAGAATGGAATTCTGCAGAGGAAGTGTGAATTGGAAGTGAAGGTGAGTGTTTCAGAGAGTTGAGTTCTACGAACCAACGTGCAACTCTTTCTGATGAAGTAGCAGTGGTTTATATATAAAAATGAGGATGAAGACAGGACAGGAGTGGAGACAGACGCGTGAGGGATTTAAGGTAGGGGACTTATATCACTGAAGGAAGTAGATAGATATGTTTGCAAGCGTCGAAGACAATTGGAGAGAAGACGGTCGGCGTAGTTACAGCTCTATCTGTTGTCCGGTCATTTTTACAGTAACAGCCCAGTAATCAACCCACTTGTGAGATATGTCCGCTTTGGGCCGCAGCCCGCACGGTTTTGCTTCCGGGGTACCATCCCCAAAAGGCCTCTCACAAGGAGAGTATCCCCACACCTATAAGGTGTGATTCGTGCGCTCTCCCGATCGATGTGGGAGGTGACCCCTACACTGGGTATCACACTCTACCCCCTTAGGAGCCCAGTTCCCGCTGGCACACCGACCTGGGCCTGGCTCTGATACCATCTGTAACAGCCCAGTAATCAACCCACTTGTGAGATATTGTCCACTTTGGGCCGTAGCCCGCACGGTTTTGCTTCCGGGGTACCATCCCCAAAAGGCCTCTCACAAGGCAAGAGTATCCCCACACCTATAAGGTGTGGTTCGTGCGCTCTCCCGATCGATGTGGGAGGTGACCCTACATTGGGTATCACATTTACAGGACATAATTGGCGCATTATCAGTGTTGTCCGCCCTTCTTTCCATGGACAAACACACAGCTTCATTGTTTCTTGTCCGGCCAAATCTCCTCGGACGTACCACGGACATTACTCACGTCCGCCCTTTGTCCGCCTTTCTTTCCACGGACAACACAATGCGTCCGGGTTTTGTCCGGCCTTATTTCCCCGGATGTGTCATGCGTCCGCCCACCGTCCGTCCTTTTTAACCCGACGTGGTGTGCCTTGTCCGGCCTTTGTCCGGGTTGTTTCCACGGACACGATGAATTTCTACTTATTTTTTGCAATCTTCAAGTGGGCTTAGATATGTCGTTTTAGCTCCGTTTCACTCGTAGTTTGTTGTGATGGAAAGCTTGTGAAGTAAAGTATGTGATTCCAAGACTTTTTACTGCATTTGATACATAAAATGTATCAGTTCATAACAAACATAAATCTTAGGAAAAACATACGATAAGTGAGTAATATTATCCTGGAGTCAGTAAATATAAGGTAGATTAAACCCTTAAATGTCTATGTATTTCTCACTTATCAACTGCGATCTTTATTCGCATTCAAAATTGAGCTGTCATAGCAGACATATGCTCGTATAGAACCATAAGGATAGTGTAGGACAATAGCCTCAAAATAGGGTAGGTATATTTAATGATACTTTAGCCCTCTGAAATGTATCAATACTCCTCAACGTTTTAGGTTTACAACCTCCAATTTATATTTATATATGTAGCATTGGTAGTGCTAATTAGGTAGTTCTCCCACTCCAGAAAATATAGATGCAAAGTTTGTTCTCTCCCCTTTTATAATTAGGAGTCCATCATAGTTACTATATTGATACTAGCTGAGACCCTTGGTATTTGCTCAGGTATTGAAAAACCCGTGCTTATCCATGATGGATGTTTAGTTACATATTTTTTTTTGAGATTCTGTTTCTCTATTGTCATATTTCAAGGTTTCGCACTACCTTCTCTCGAAGTTAATAAGGGGTTGTAAGATTTTCTAGTATCGCACTGAGCGGTGAGCTCTGTGCCGGGTATCCCATAAAATTTCAGTGTTTGATCTTTATGTGTAGGTCTTCCTCAAACCCTTTTGACAATTCTTGTAGTCTTACGTATTTTATATTAATTATGTATTCTTTTTCATGACATCTGCTCGTTATTTAGGCAGGTCATAATTTGTAGTTACTGTAAGTTTGGACAGTTGATAACGCCCTTCGGCGGTCCAAGCAAAACTAACTTATTATTCTTCACTGTACTATCTCACACCCTTTATCCCAAGGTTGATCCCGGTTTGTATTCGGTTTAATACTTTTTAATCTCATGGTGCACTAATCTGGATTCTCCACCAAATATTAACGCGTCTCCTGACTTCAAAATAATTTTGTTTCCCTTATCCATCCTTTTCTTATCACCATATAAAAGTTCAATATCATTTCCTATGGGGGATGAATAACTGGTATCCTAGGAGCTCGTGCTCCATCTACCTTTCTTACTTCATTATATAATCTAGCCTGTGGATCCCGATCCTTACCCATACACATCATATATAATTTAAGTTTTGATCCCTTCTCATATCCTGGAGTGTAAAATCCTCCCAGGCCTGTCCCCAAAGTTCTACATCATTTACAATAGTTATTTGTTCATTTATAGTTAAGTATTTCTAGAGTAGGATCATACCGGGTCAAAGTACTTGGCATTCTGCCACTGGGTATTCCCGACCTTCGCTCATAGGCTCAGGCGACCTCGGTCTCATAGATAGGGAAAAAAAAATGTTTGAAGTATCCTAATAGGTGAGAGGTTACCTAAGTTAGGTCTCTCTTAATTTTGATACTTACTAATCACATATAAGTCTCATCGACTAATAACTATAAACACACATTCATGCATTTAGTTTAGGTTATAGGCTTACCGGCTTCGCACTGAGCGCTAGCCTCAGCGCCTGAAGTTCCCACTGTGTGCAGGGTAATTCTTCATGGAACTATCTCATTCCCTTCCGACTCCCGATGAGGATGGTTGTCCTCCCGGTCCTCTAGTATAGGTGTTAGTCTTTGGCGCTTGGCCTCCTCTTGGTCCGCCTGCTTCAATAGCTGGTGTTCTCTGTGAACCTCTAGCTCCCTTGTATACTCGGCTTCCTGGATTGGAAAAAAATTCATACTCCCTGTGACCTTCCTTTCTGCAATAGCAGCACTCCACCTCCTTCCTGAGCAATCTACGCCTGGGTGATCATTTCCACAGCGTTTACAGTAGTAGTGGCGCTGGGTTGGTTTATTGCTCCTAGGTGGTGTTGATTTCCGTGGCTGCGCATCAATGGTTGGGCCAGTCTGACGAGGAACCTGCTCCTTCGTCTTATGACCATGGAAGTCCTTCCGCCCTTTCTTCTTATCAAATAATTCTTCCCCTTCTTGTAGTGACCGTCAGAGGTTGCTCCACCATCATCTCCTTCAGCACTCTTTCTCTTCTTTCTTCATTACCGCTTCCCCTAAACTTTTGAATCTACAGGTCGGAGCAGTCGACTCCTGGTGTGCAGTCCAATAAACTGGTGAAACAGCGCGTGGTACTGGTCAACTGTTTGACTCCCTTGGATTAAGGTCTCGATCTCCTGCCTTTTTCTCTGCTTTAGGTGTTCGGGGTAGAACTTCTCCCATAATACTTCTACAAACGCTGTCCATCCAAAGTCCGGTGTAGCTCTACGGTGGCCCTCCACAGACCGCCACCAAATGTCAGCTGCGTCCCTCAGGTTGTGCGCGGCGATGTCGACCTTCTGGTCTTCTAGAACTCTGACAGCCTTGAACACCTTCGGGTGCTCCACTATGAATTTCTCCAATGCGGCGGGTCTGGTTCCCCTGAGTAAGTTGGTATTTCTCGTGTCTGCAACGCTCTTCAACTAGTTGTTTTCCCTGGGCTGCGGCGGGTGGGGTATGGCTCCCGTAATTTGAGCTCCTAATTGCTTCGCGAAGATTGTCATGGCCGCTGCTAGGACTGGTACCGCCGGAAACATCTGCCGGTGTCTCGCCACCGCGTCCACTGCCGCCTCCAGTGGTCTTCCTCTTGTCGACATCCTTAATATAATATATTATTTTACTCGGTTGCTACACCGTTTCAATACACAATCACAAACATGTAAGAAAGTTAACTATTAGCAATAAGGATATTCCTAGAATTTTTTCTAGGCCACGAATCTCACAGACGTTTCCCCGTATTCCCAAATATCCTATGCTCATATTCATGACTCAGTATCTTTCATCAGAGCTGTACTCCGCTCTGATACCACTTTTTGTAACACCCCTAATTCTAAACCTGTAATATCGTCACATGTCGTAGCATAATAAATAACAATTCGCAGCGGAAAATAAAACTATCTAACTTGGTGTTACACGCCGTTACTCACGCTTGTGAGTAACAAGGCATCCTCACTCTTCCAACAATACAACTCCTCACGCTGTGATGAACAGATACTGAGCACTCTAATTATTACAACCCAATCCAACTAAATGAGCAACTAATGAAATACAACAATCTTCTTATTACATTACATAATTAAAACCAACGGCGTTTGTTGAAACACAACAGCTGCCCCCTTGTCCCGCACTTCGGCTGAGACTTCTTCAATAACCTGGAATGTTTGGCCCATTGAAGGGCTCAGCAGAAATGCTGGTATGCTAAATGTAGTCTTAAATCATCACGATTCCTTAAGTCATTAGCCATCTTGATATTAGATTCCTTACATGAAATACCGGTTTACAGTAACAACAGTAATACTGTAAACATTAATATTAAACAACCACATAACAACTCACCTGAAACACCATGTACAATAGTACACAACACAATAACCACACATCAACAATCCATACATAACCAACAATCTTACCTTAATACAACAATAACCAATAATAATAATCCAACAAGATACGCGTACTAAAGTACTTGTTAGTTGGCCACCTGGCCTTATCCTTAAACCCAATTACTTAACTGATAAGTGCAAAAAACATATAGACTATATTAGTTTTAATCACCTTATAAATTGCAGCATTTTTAGTAATGTTTCCACTTATCTTGGGTTTTTCCCTTAATTATGTTGTGATATTAACTGATGTATTATATGTGTTAATGTAGGAAAAATGCCATATAAATACAAAGAAGAAAGGGATTAAAAATAGCCACAAGGACATGCACGTGAGTTCATTGAGGCCGAGGTTATTCTGTGTCATGTCCGTGGTATGTCCGCACAGAAAAGCGGACAAGAAGAGAACAGAGACGTGTGTCCGTGGTGTGTCCGCAGAATTAAGCACGGACAAGAAGAGAAAAGAGAGTTGCGTGACGTCCGTCCCGCATCCGTGGAGAAAAGGGCGGACTGGTTAGAGGCGTCCGGCCATTTAAACCCGGACAAGACACGGAGAGAGGAGGAGGAGCCACTTGAGTGAGGTTCGCGGAAAAAAACCCGGACAGAAGGCCGGACAGAGATACAACCATGGTACGTCCGCGGATTTAAGGCCGGACAACAATAAGATGTCCGAGAAAATAAACAAGGACATAAACACGGACGCGTGTAAATGTCCAGATCCAAATCCAGAAATTAACGCGACTGGTTTTCTTCTTCGCCAACTGTTTCCAAGTTGCTTCTTCCTTTGCGGCGCTGCAAACATATCCATATACTTCATTAACCATATCAGGCGCCTGCTTAAATTCACACGCGGTGTTCCCTCTGTTTCTTACTCCTTCCTTCTTGTAACACCCCATCCAACATTAACACCACTTACAATAACTGCAGCGGAAATACAAACCTCATCACCTTAATTAACTCGTTGGTGTTACACGCCGTTAACCACCCACATGGCAACAAGGCTATACATGTACATTGTATCGGTCTGATGGACTAGATTCCCGAGCAACTACACAATACAATCCTTATTCCATTTCCAACATTATATAACATACATCCCACTGTACCGAGTATTTACAAACTAATGCCGATAACAATTTCGGTCTTACTACGTTACAATGCTTACACCATTTAAATGGCTAACCATGCATAAAACATCTACCCCGTCCTACTCTCGAACGGCTTCCAGCTCCTGTACCTGAAATAGAAAAGGAGAGAAAGGGTGGCCCCCAAGGGGCTCAGACCTTTGCTGGTATGGTAATCCCGCAGCCCACATGCTACCGGGCCACGCACAACTAATTGTCGTCTTAGCATGCAGTTGATTATATTTAAAATCATGCATACAAACCATAACACACAACACTGCATACACCCAACAAATAGGGCCCAAAATATATCCAACCACACACACCCCCACACTAAAATCGTCCAAGGATTCCTTAAACCTTAGAGTGGCTCTCCTCTAAAACGGATGAGCTACTTCCTTAATGAACGACACGTACCCATTAATCGGGTTATCCTTAAACGCCTCTTGTCACAAAACTGGGATTCATTTCCATGATCCACACACTCCATATCCTACAACATATATCATTCCTCACATAAACAAAACATAACAAAACCTTTCTTGTTTCGGCGTACCATGACAACATCGCATTCATTTAAAACACCTAACGTATACATATCATAGCATAGCAGGGGAAATTGCTTAGCACAATAACAAACACAAACACCATATCGGTTCACACAAGGAACTTCCACCATAGTTAGTATATATAGTGAGCCTAGAGATTATTGCCAATCTCATGCTAAGCTCGTTACCAACCTCGTTACCGTCCAGTTATATCGAACGGTTAACTTAAACCCAAGGTGTGTATAGTATAGTAATCCCAACACACGAAATAACATTCGTATGCCCCTGTGGCCCGACGTTGAGTCAGTAACTAGCTTTGGATAAGCTAAGGGAAGGTAGAAACCAAATTGGAATACAACCTATACATACACCAAGAGAGCCGAACCGGATATGACATCGACTCCCGTCCATACACAAGCGTGGCCGGAACAACCGGACTCTCACCCCCATTAGTACATATATACTTATAATAAGTAGTTAGAGATCCATTATGGAGCCTACCACATCCACACACCATACGGTATCATGACCGAGTAAAGCACACAAGGGAGGTTCACACACTTGCATACAACAACACTGTCAACTAACTCACACATAGCCGTGGTTAGAACGTTCCCAAGGTTTGGGCCGTTAACTCCGAATACCGATCACTCATTGTTCCTAGGTTTGGTTAGCTAAGGTTTAACACATATTTGAGGTTAAATGGTATCGGAGGCCAAATTTCGCCACATAAATGAATTACTATAAACCCATTACATGTTTTAATCTTACAAGATGGCAAACACTCAGAAAAACATATTGGCATACAAGCCGGTGTAATCCGGTAGGACACAGGTTGCAAGAAAACCATACCTGTCACCGGAGTCCACTTACCACGTCCACTTATGTTCCTCGAGCAATTTCGAACAACTGTTAACATCACATGTGTTTGTATTAACATCGGGGTTGCTTGACTATTTAATGTCTAATGCTTATAATTTTCCCAGTTAACTTAGTTACATATACTTCACTTTTTAACTTGTTTTACTTTCACATTTTGTTACAACTTTTCCCCCACTTAATTGTCATTAAAACTCACCTAACAAGTCCTTAACAACTTTATAACATCCTTACCTATCAATCCCCATCATTACATATCATTTCATAACCATAAACAACATTCTTGGTCCGACCGACCTTGCCGACCGAACTTGTCCAAGTTCGGTCCATTCCAGAACACATTTCCGTCAAAATTTTCTACTCCGACCGACCTTGTAAGTTCGGTCGCATGTTCGGTCTATTCCCGAGAGTTTCTCCCCTTTGAAAATTTAGCCCGACCGAACTTGCCAAGTCCGGTCCTATGTTCGGTCGGTTCCAGAAACTCAATTCGTACACAAAATACAAGCCCGACCGACCTTGCAAGTCCGGTCCCCAAGGTCGGTCCATTCCAGAAACTCCTCCCGGTAGTGTAAAATGAGCTCGACCGACCTTGGCAAGTTCGGTCGCAAGGTCGGTCGGCTCCAGACCTTTGTTTCTACAATCCCATTTAACTCCAAACTTCACCTCATGTATCCTAATATGTTCTAACATCATCATTAGTACACTTATATCCCCATACAACAACCATGTAACTCATTATCTGTCACCTTAAGCACTTACTCATTTCATACCAAAATTTCTAACACTTATGTTATTACCTCCTTAGTTTTCCAAGTGGTGTTTCATGCCTATGATAACCACTATGCCCATAATGTTTTCTCCTTATTTTAACATCATCTCCCAAGCATCATTTCTTACCAACTAAATCTCCTTTTTCACATCTTACTTAAGCATCATTTCTTCCTTGTACATCACATTCCTAAACCTTAAACAAACTTCTCCAAGACTTAAATACATTCTCAAAACATACTGAATTCCTAGAACTCCCAAGACAATGCCTAAATCCTTATAGCACCATAGAACACCTTAATGCATGTTTTCTTCCTTAGTGAAGCATGTATCCATTCCTAACAATTTCTAGTTCACCCAAGTTCATTTAAGCACTTAGAACTCCTTATACATTTTACAAATTTCGCCATGGGTTCTCTTAGCACATCATCATTCCAAAACTCATAGTTTTCACCATTAAACACTCAAGAACACCTAAATCCATCAAAAACCCATCACACACCAGACTTCACCAAATTTACACTACATCACAATATAGTGCACAATTTAAATTGCTTGGCACTTAGGCCCTTAAATAACATGGCTCTTAGGCCCTTAAATTACATAAACCTTAAACACTGAATTTCCACAATACATAAGCCTTTGACCTGCAATTACACACACCAAGACATATGTTCCTTTACTAGTCTCCTTGAGAACACCTTACTAAGTCATTCACCATTTGCTCTTTAGGTAGTTTTAGCAAGCATTATAAGCTCATTTCTCCCAAGGCATTACACCTCATTGAGATAGCATATTTACCTCTTTTCCACTCAAGCTTCTTCCTTGTTTCATCTTAAAACCGGTAAGGCATTTCTTTCCTTGTCAACTACTAAACAATATACCAATATTGAAATGAGTATATAAGCTTTATGCTTCATCTCATTGTAAACCCTAGGTTTACATTATTTCAAAAACATTAATGTAGTTTTTTTACCTTGATCTTTGAAGGGAGTTTGAATATCTATGAAGAGAGGACTCCACCTAGTCCATAAGAGATTGGAATGAAGCTAGAACAAAGTCACACAAAGAGCTCCATCAATGAGTATTTTCGGTCACACACAAAACATGGAGGAAACTTGATTTTTCTTTGAGATTCCTTACCTAGAAGCAAAGGAGATCAATAATATGTGGAAAGACAAGCTCAAGCTCCTTCAATGGTGGAACTCCATGGCACCGAAATGGGGCTCTTGAAGTTTTGAGAAGATAGAAATGAAGAGCTTGATGAGAGGAAGAGATTGGTGGTGTTTGTTTTTGATTTGGTTAAGTGAGCAAGATTTTACAAGGGATCAAAAATGAACTTCCATGGTGGTGGTGCTGTTTTAACGTGAGAGAACAGCAAGAGAGAGGTTGAGAGAGTGGAGCCGTGTGAAATGAAGAAAGGAATGAGAGAAATGAAATTGGTTTTGCTTTTTGAAGATATTTTATAACTTAAAGCAAATAGTAACCTATGAGTCACCTTTATTTACTTAACAAATTAACATGTTTGGTGACTCATTACTACAAAAACCGGCCCCCTTATTATTAGAAGGGTATAATAGTCTTTGTTGACCAACTTAATTACTTATAACATTATATGTTACAAACTAGCTTATAAAAATCACTATTCACAAAAACAAGGCACATAGAAGTGAAATTTTTGATTTCCCATTAATATAGACTTCCAAATGTGATACTATATAGTACACATGTTAATTAAAGAGTAATGATGGACATTTAGCCATTCAAAACTCATTTACAAGACAATTTTTCAAAAACGTGCTTTAAGACTCCTTAAAGCACTTTTTGTGTTTTAACTTGTTTTCAAGCTTGGTTTTCTTGGTAATTGATTTAATATGTTCATTAACATATTTATAAGGTATAGGTATGACCATTAGGTCTTTTACAAATTTATCCCAAGCTTAGAGCACATTTTAGCCCATATTGACCTTAAGGTATTTATTTGTTTTGTTTGGTTTCATTGTCTACCAAGGTTTCCTAAGGACTTAATTAGCCTTATAAAATCATAATTTTATATTATCAAATCTTGGTAGGCTCTTTGGGTCCTAGCCAAGTTCACTCCAAGCTTAGAGCATGTTTTTGCTCAAACCGTGTCTTAGTGTTTTATTGTGTTTTACCATGGTTTAAATGGTTCATTTATGTTTCTAAGGCACTTTTTAGCCTTTAAATACCATAGTTTACATTTACACAACATACCAAGTTTTGGGGTATTTCACTTCTTCTATAAAACCCACGCTCCATTTATCTTCTCCAGTGTTCCCTTCCAGGATCCAATCTATCCATCATCGATCCACTACACCACAATTCACACGTTCATCCCATTTCTCTTCTCCCGTCTTCTCCATTTTGTTTTCTTTTCATCCCACCATATCCACCTCTAGTCCTACGTATTCAAATAGAAGATCAAACTATTTAATATGTTAGGCTAGAATACGTATACTCTGGGAATCGTTATTATATGTTTGTATTAATTATGCAATATGTTTTACTCGTTTTATTTAAATACGGTTTGTTACGATTAAAGCTTATCTCTCGTCTTTTTTAATAAATGTCATGAGTTTATTAAATTGCTTTACTAAATCTATTTTGATCAGACCGGTGATAAATAGATAGGTTAATTAAGCCGTAAATCTGGAGAAAGCTTATTATGATTTAATGAGTTAGTATTTTCAGATGCAAATATAATTTCTCATATCTAAACCGTCCGTTTACATGTGTTATGCTCGAACCTGGATTAGAACCGAGCATTTTCTGGTAAACGAGTTCTTATGAGTCTATGATTTAGTCCTTAAGATAATAAGAGGAATTTTGCCAAACAATTATAATTAAACCAGTAGACATAGCATGAAAGAGCAGATTTTATTAACCTGAACCAGAGTCCCATTTAATTTACCTATTTACTTGGTTTATTTTATCTTACCTTTTTATTTGTAAAACAAGTCAATTAATCCCCCTCTTTGTGACAAAGCTTAGGTACTTAATAATTCCCCTTAGTCCCACGGTTCGATATCCGGTCGCTTACACTTTACTATACTACTACGACCGGGATTTGTTTGCAGCCCGATGGTTATTTTGAGTTTTATTTCTTTTCTTTTGTTTTAATTACACCAGTTCCAACCACTCACAATATACATTCTGCACACACCACGGACACGTCTCTGTTCTCTTCTTGTCCGCCCTTTTCTGTGCGGACATACCACAGACATGACACAGAAATAAGGCCTCGCACGTGCATGCCTTGTGGCTATTTTTAATCCCTTTCTTCTTTGTATTTATATGGCATTTTTCCTACATTTAACACATATAATACATCAGTTAATATCACAACATAATTATAGGAAAAACCCAAGATAAGTGAGAAACATTACTAAAATGTTGCAATTTATAAGGTGATTAAACCTTAATAAGTCTATATGTTTTGCACTTATCAAACTTCCTCACACTTGACTTTTGCTTGTCCTCAAGCAAAATAAGAAGGATATAATTATCTCCAAGCCGTAGTATAAACAAGATTAAATAAGTGTAGAAGGGAATTTAGACAAAGTGACAATTGAAAGAATAATTCTGCTATGAGAAGTAGGTTTTTGCAAACAGTGAAGAAGAGCAATTTAATAAAAGCATAGAAAAACTAGATTGCAGAAAACAAGTTAGATTAACCTGGGATTTTCCTCCAATCTCAATTCTCTAACCCGGGATGACAAGGGGTGTGAAGTAATGCCTTATTCCGCAATACCTTTCAACACCACGTACTGATGTTTACAAATAAAAATTGCAATTTATTGCTTTCATCATTCATTTTTGAATGCAGAAATGTACATACTAAACAAACATTTTTTTATATTGCATTATTTTTCTGTACCCCAGACTTTTCTCTCTATCCTTGTAGCGGTGTTGGGTCTTCTATCCCAGATCACGAGACCTTAGGTAGATAGGTGTTAAAGCACCCCGAAGAACTTAATAACCGGATAGACGAGGCCTGTTTTTGGTTCAGAAAAATTCATAAACAGCGGAGTACCTTGTCTTTATCCTTTTCTTTCCTAACTTTCCAATCATTTCCAGAATCCCAAGCTAAACTAAATTGGTTTTTACAATTAGCAGATCTATCATATTTTCAGTGAAAATAGAGTATTTTGATTGAAAATAATTTTATACAAACTCCTTTAAATAAAACCATCTTTCAGTTGTCACTTGACATAATTTCAAACACTTCTACAATTATTTTATCCCATTTTTTTTCAAAATGTTGGCAATTAGAGTAGCAAGAAGTGAGTGTGGCATTAACGAACAACTGTCATATTTTCAGGGAAAGGTCTCTACTTCCTCACACTTGAGAGGAGCAATGTCCTCATTGGTCAAAATAAATTCAAGAAAAAGGACCTTTCAAAATATGACAGACTCATAAAGGATTAAATTAATAGAGAAGCTTAAATGTCAGATAGGTTGAACATTAATATAATAAGAAAGAACTGAGACTCCCCTTGTATCGTAGATTGAGGAAGGTGTCATTCCTCACACTTAAAGCTTTGGTAGGGGTGAGACGTTCCTCACACTTAAGTTCACGCAAGTGTTCAACCGAAGGTGTCAAAATTCCCAAAGCAACTGAGGTTGCTTTCCTTTTGTGAGTTCAACTATAGGTTTGAATATAGAAATGTTTTCTGAAAAGAAAAACATGTATAGCCAGAAGAACTCAAGTTGCACCAAAAATACTAAGAGGAAAAACATAAAAATAAAATGCATTGCATAAAAATAAAAGCATTAGCAGAATAATAGACAAAAATTGAAGTGAACTGTTACCTCCTGAATACATAAAAGTTAGACAAGGTTTAAACAGTACGAGTTTATCAAAAGTTAGTGAACAAGAGAAAAATATATAACAAAATAAAAAGAGCATAAAAATCACTGCGGTGGCTGTGGTGGCTGGTGGGATCCTTGGCCTATCTGAGCGAGAAGATGCTGCATGATCTGAGCGGTCCGCTCCTGCTGCTCAGTCGACCGCTGAAACTGCTGAGCTGTCTGTGCATGCAACTCGTCACTCCGGTCTAAGCGCTGAATCATCTGTGTCTGCTCAGCCAGCATCCTCTGCTGAGTCTGCTCAAAGCTCTCAAACCTCTGATGCATCTACTGCTGCATCTGATGGAAGGCCTGAAGCTGAGCCTGCAGATCTGCCGTGATAGGAGGTATAGGAACAGGAGCTGGAATTTGCATCACGCCAGTCGTCGGTACGTAGGGCTCCTCTCCCTCTGCAGTGTCAGCGGAAGGTGGCTCGGCATCAGCTGAAGGTGTAGCTCCTGTAGAAGGCCCTGCTGCAGTGGAGGAGGCGGGGGAAGACCGGCTAGCACGACCTCTGACCCAGGTACCGTCCTCTAAGGGCATAAAGCCCCAGCGCCTCACAGTCTGCAGTGTGACTGGGCGCTCTCCCGTCCAGAGCTCTAAACATTGTGTGGCCTCCTCTGGAAGGATAGAGAAAAGGTGGTGCATGATGAAGAAGGGAAAATAGGAGTGATCTTCTTCTTCTTCTTCGTCCTCAGATAGTAGACCACCTTATGTAGCTGGCCGAACATGATGTGCGAGATGGAGACACGCTGAGTGGGTGGAGATGGCGAGAGGAAGTAGTCTAATAAAGCACAGTCCTCATAAGAAGCATCGATCGCGCAATGGGGGCGGATCTGATGACTGAGGATCTCCAGGAGTAGTCTCTGTAGCAGTGTGGGGAAACTCATGTAAGGGAGGACATCCTTGTCCTCCTCCCCTCTATGTCGGGTCCTCCGACCTAAATCCTGAAGCCACCTCGCCTTCGATCTGTGTAGGTGATCCTCTGTGAATCCTCGGATATGGTCAGGACTATCCGGAATCTACAGGATAAAAGAGAAGGTCGCCGATGTGATCTCAATGGGGTGATGGCGGACGAAAGAAGTGATACTCAGGTTGCCTGCCTGGGCATTCGCATAGAACTCTCTGACCAAAGCTGGAATGAAGAATCCCTCACCCACGACTAGGACCTTTGAAAGTCCAAAACCAGCAAACAGGGTGTCCACCCCTGTGGCCTCTCTCACCTCAGGCGCTATCCGCCTCTCCATCACGAAGTCCTTACCCAGATCATACCAGGCACGGGCCTCTGCCGAAACGAAACCGTCATCCCGTAGAGCCGGATGACGAGGAGGTGCAGAAGAAGACGCACCGGGGCAGTTGCCCTAGGAGTACCAGAGTACGCACCACGCATACGAGGCATACTAATAATTTTGAAATTGAAATGTAAATAAACAATAACAACATAAAAATTAAATTAATATCAACCAGAGCATTAATATCCGACATAAACAACTTAGCAAATTAGCAACAAGAAAAACAAGTAGAAGAAATAATATGAAATACACAAACAAATAAATAAACAACACAAATTCTACCGAAAATTCGACAGAATCTCCCCTAAAAATCCTCAATTCTCCACAATAAATTTAATCAACATTCAAGGTTATGCAATACCGTTATCACACAAATCACTCACAACATCGTACAATCATAAAAACGTTCAGTTATAATAACGAGGCATTATATCATCGAAAACTGAAAATATATTAATGCAATTTTCGTAACTCATTAACCTAAATTTGGATTTCAACCAAAAACACCAAATTTGAGTATAATAAGTGTAGATTTAACCTTGTGCAAGTATAATATGATTGTAGAAGAAGAAATCACGGACAAAAACGCAATAATAAGCTCGAAATTTTCGAAACCGTCTTCCTAGGGTTCGAAAATTCAGTCACAAATTTCTCCTTGTGTGGTTGATGGTTTGTGGATTTGAAGCTATAGAAATGTAGAGAATTGAAAAACGAAGATTTCGGTACTAACCTTGCGCGATTTGGTGGAGAGTTGAAGAAACTGGAGCAAATCAAAGAGGGGCGATATCGCAGTGCTGTTCGTCTTCGTCGTGCGCGAGTTTGAAGTTTTGAGAATTGGGAAGAATTGTAATTCGAAAACGCGTCGTCGAACTACTTTTTTCTGATTCGGAGACGCGTCCGGGGGACGTCCGTCCTTTTGTCCGTCCAAATAAGGGCGGACGTGTTGATTTGTTACCGACGTCCTGGTTTCTGTCCGTCCAAATAAGGGCGGGCGCCTCTATTTCCCTTCCGACTTGAGTCCGGCCTTTTAAAGGCGGACGTAAGTCCCGTTCTTTTTTTTTTGTTTTTCTTAGTGCGTCCGTGTTTGTGTCCGGCTTTTTAAGGCCGGACACACTTAACTTCGTTTTTTTCTTTTTCTTTTTTTTTGGATGTAAATAAAATGTACATAATGAAACAACAAGAAATAAAATGACAAGAAATTATATGACAAGAAAATAAATGTTAGGAGTTAGATTGCTGAAAATAAATGATAGGAAATTTAAATGACTGGAATTTAAATGTTAGAAGTTAAATTGCTGGAATTTAAATGTTAGAAGTTAATTTACAGAAAATTAAAATGTTAGAAGTTAGATGTAACACCCCAACCGCTAATCCGTCCATTATCCTCTAATCATTCCCATACTTACCCTTCTCGCAGCGGAATACTTACTTACTCCCGGCGGGTGATACAACGCCGTTAACCCTCCAAGGTTAACAAGGCTACTGCTACTTACCGTTTCGGTCTGATGATTAGAATGAAATACATACATACTACTTGCTTTACAACACCAAATACTTAACTTACATTTGATTACCGAGTATCCAAGTTATACGAATTACAATCCAGTGCTACTGCCCAAAATTAAGATTCTATACATTCTCTCCTTACTATCCAATCATGATTCCATCATCCAAAAAGGTGTACCACATGGTACACCGGCTACACAAAAGGCCTTAGCCGTGTACAACTCAGTACACCATTTCAATCCTATTATCTACCAAAAGTATCACATTCCGTCCTTACCCTTCCGTCACGCCTCGCGGGTACCTGTGGAGTAAAAACATTCCCCCTAGGGGGTCAGCTTACGCCGCATATGATAACCGCATACCCCGCGTACTAGCGAGGGTACGCCAACTATTTGGTCGAGTACATGCGGTTCGTTTTATTCATACATACATACATGCTTATACAGTGCAATACAATACATTCATTTCACCACGCATAATACATACATACAATACAACAAGGAATACAATACAAGTGATTCATTCATACTTACCATACTCACCGCATCACGGAGATACAATTCCCCAATACAAACAAAGGTCTGGTTAGCCTTATTACACACCCGGGTTAATCGGGTGTTCAATGCTTTTACTCCGGGTCAATGACTTACAATAGTCAAGACCAATACGAATACAATACTTCTTACATACTTTACTTCCAGTCAAGTCGGTATGAACCTCCGGGCAGGGATTACTACATCCACACCCACCACCGGGCTTTAGGGTGGCCCACTAATCCAGGATGCTACCCATTCAAGGGATTTGGTCCATGGAAAAGATTAAAGCCAGATTCGGATCCAACCTCTTTGTGTTTCCTTATCCTCACGCGTGGCCGAAACTATATCGGGCTTCTACTCATTCCATTATACTCATTACTCATGTTAGGAGTTAGATGGTTAGGAATTAGTAGAAGTCCATACTTACTTCCATACATACATACAATACACAAGTACTCATACTTACACATACACTTCATTTCCATTCATACATTTCATGAATTATACAAACTAAATGTTCAAGAGCATAAAACAAGAACAATATAGTTCAACACACAACTAAGTGCAATATAAGTCCGATTCGTGCATTTATCTTGTTGGTGATCACATAAGCACACAAATCGGCAGGGGTAACCAAGTTAGGATACAGGGCATGAGGAAATTCATACCGTTTCACCGTCGTAGGGTACTACCGGTTCCTTTGAGCTCAACTATGGGATTCTTATACATACATGTAGTATGATCAATGATCTATTATTGATCTACTTACTCCTTCATTGATACTTTCATGTATACTTACTACTCCATTACTTTCTTACTTGGTTATAAAACCATTCTTTCCTTTACTACTTCATAAACTTTCTTCCTTACACATTTACTTTACATTTCTTATCTTCCATTTTCTATTCATTAATGGTGTATTACTACTTGTACTTTCTTACCATTATTACTTTCATTAATGGTGTATTACTACTTATATATGCATATATGTACATAGGCATATATATGTATATATGATTACTATAATCATATAATTAAAACATTTTTTTTTACTCGACCGGACTTGCGACCGACCTTGCAAGTCCGGTCCATTCCAGTAGCCTACATTGTGTAAAACCAGGGCCGACCGACCTTGCAAGTCCAGTCCCAAGGTCGGTCCATTCCAGTAGGTTTCGGATTTGAAAATTTTAGCCCGACCGACCTTGCAAGTCCGGTCGCAAGGTCGGTCCATTCCAGTAGCTTGCATTACCTTGAAATTTTCTGGCCGACCGACCTTGCAAGTCCGGTCGCAAGTTCGGTCCATTCCAGAAGCTTTCATCTGCGAATTTTTCTGGCCGACCGAACTTGCAAGTCCGGTCGCAAGTTCGGTCCATTCCAGAAGGTTTCAGACGGAGAATTTTCTGGTCCGACCGAACTTGCAAGTCCGGTCGCAAGATCGGTCGATTCCAGAAGGTTTTCCGTCTTGTAAATCTGGGCTCGACCTACCTTGCAAGTTCGGTCCTAAGGTCGGTCCAGCCCAGTACTTCAGTTTTAAAAATCTGTTTTTGGGTGTTTCCTTTTCCCATTGTTTCCCCAATCTTTACCAATACTTTCCTACATGTTCTAGCACTATTTACACACTCTAAATCAATCATCACTTAATTTCATTCTCCAAACTTACTTCTCAATTCCTACACAACTTACACCAATTTTCCTCATTTCTTCCCAACACTCGCATCAGTTTTCATCCTCCCTTTGCTACAGATTTTGTTTCCTCTTCTTATGCTACAGATTTTTATTCCAACTTCTATCCCTCATTACTCCCTCAACTAATGCTTCTCTTAGCATCTTCAATACATTTACTCTCAACCCAATTCCATCCCATTTGCACACTCATACTAAAATCTGTTACAAGCTACTAAACATCCCTTTTAAATTCTCCAAATACTTCCTCTTCTTAAACAACTTAAGTCTTCTCATTCCTACACAAAATTTGACATGGTTTCCCCTATATTTCTAACATTCTCCACACACTATTTCAGCTCACAAGTTCACATTCTCACAACCTGTTTACACAATACATTATTCTCACAATACAACATACTACAACACATAAAATCCTCCTGCACACATACACATTCACTACCCAATGTTTTCCCAAGTTTCAAACATCATTTAAAACTTCAAAAATTGTTACATTATCAATTCTCAATACACTACCACCACATTACTACTACTTATTACTCAATTCCATTACTCATTTCACTACTCAAAAACTGTTACAATACAATACACCAACTAACACAAGGTAAGAGCATTTACCTTGTCTTGCTAGTTTTTCTTTCCTCCTCTTTCCTTCTCTTCTTCCTTCTTTCTTGTTCTCGGTTTTGAATGGGGTTCTCACCCAAGTTCTACAACCCATACCAATACCAACACACCATTTAACATTCATGTTTGCACTAACCCTAGAATTTAATGTTTTAGGGTTTAGACAAGAGTATTACCTTTCAATGGGTGAATGAAGTTCTTGACTAGTAAGAGAACAATATTCCTAGCCCAATGGAGAAGCCAAAATCGGCTGGAGCAAGAAGAACCAAGAGTTCAAAACATGGGAATTCTTATAATGCAAACAAGGGCTAGAAATGATGGATTTTCGAAATTCTTTTTACCTCAAGATGATAAGGAGGTGAAGATGCTTCTAATGGTGGACTTGAATCCTCAAATGGTGAACACCCATAAAATCGAAAATGGAGCTTTTGATTTTTTGAAAGGAGGAAAGTGTTCTCCTTTGCAAGGGGATTCTAATGGTGTAATTTTTGTTGGATTTGGAGAAGGTTTGAGTACTCAAAGAGAGGAGAGAAGTGAGGAGTTTTGTGAGCTCTCTTCTTTCACCATGGAAATCGCAAGGTAGAAGAAGAAGGAAGAAAAGAGAAATAGAGAGGGGTATGTACGTGAGGGAGGGTAAGAGAGTAGGGAGAGAGTCTTCTTTTTCTTCTCTTTATTTCTTTGTCCTTTTGTGAGTTAAAGGAGTGAAGAGAGTGAGTGAGAGGGGGGGGAAGCAAATCGACCGGCCCCATCTACACCACACAAGGATTTTAATTTTCTTTTTGCAAAGTGGACACACTAAGTTTGTTTATTTGCATTCTTACCCCACAACTTACCGGTTGTTACAGTTTTCACTAACCGGTGCCCGTTTTTCCGGAATTTTCTCGTTTAATTAATTTTATTGGTTCTAAAGCCCCACTAATATTTATTAGTGACTATTTAGTTGACCAAAATTGTTACGAGTCTGTTTGACCCGCTTAAAGTCATGTTTCCCCGGTTCCCTCGAAAAACGCGCTTTAAGGTTCGTTTATGCTTTTAATCCATTTTAAAGGTCCGTTTTCTTCGGGATTTGTTCCCTTGTATTTATTTTAGTGTAATTAAGCTTTTAAAAAATATAATTAGCCTAATTAATCACTGTTTTTATTACGGGTATTTCTCAATCTACCCCCCTTAAGAAACTTTGCCCTCAAAGTTGCTCAAGGTTACAGTTTACCATTTCTACTCATTTGGTAAGCCAATTGCCACAATACATTCTACTACCACCTTACAAGGTGTTCACAATTCTTAGACTACCAGCATCCCAATTCAGATACCATGCATACTTAGTTCAAATACCACGCATACTCAATCCAATACAATACTTCATTCACAATACCATACACAATGCTCCATCCATTCATACATTCCACAATACATTCGCAATACTTCACAATGTCCCATATACCGTACAATGCATTATCAATACATACCATACACATCGTACTACATTCCTACAATACATACTCACACTATTTGTCCAAATTACGTAGCACTACATGTGCCAACCAAATACAATTACTCATTACATACATACCATACACATCGTACTACATACCAATACTACTAGCACTACTTTGTGCCATACAATACAATTAGCACTACATGTGCCAACCAAATACAATTACATACATACTACTACGCAATGCTAACCCGAAGCAATGCAAAGCAAAAAGCTCTACCCCCCTTAAAAGGGGTCGCCCCGTACCCTCCGTGCTATACGGATACTAGACATCTAGTCTACAACAGATTCGGGTACTTCGCCTTCATGGCGTCCTCTAATTCCCAGTCGCTTCCTCGACATCGTGGTTAGACCACAAGACCTTCACCATTCGTACAGATTTATGCGAGTGTCTCTTGTCTTGGTATCAAGGATCGCAGTGGAGTCTCGACATATCTCATCGTCGGCTCTAGGGATAGATGTTCGGTTCTAATACATGAGAGGGATCGGCTATGTATTTCTTGAGTTGTGATACATGAAAGACATCATGAACACGCCCCAATTCTTCAGGCAATGCTAGCCTATAAGCTACGGCTCCAATCCTCTCGGTAATGGTATACGGCCTACAAATTTCGGGCTCAGCTTGCCCTTTTGGCCAAATCGAAAGACACCCTTCATAGGTGAGACACGCAAGAACACTGGTTGCCCACGGCGAACTCAAGGTCGCGTCGTCGCACATCCGCATAGGATTTCTGTCTATCTTGGGCTGCTTTCATATTTGCCTCGGATTTGTTGTACCTCAGCTTGTACTTGTTCCAAATACTCCGGTCCTATGATGACCGCTTCGCTTGACTCATCCCAACACAACGGGGTACGGCAAGGTCTACCATACAAAGCTTGGAATGGCGACATCTTAATCGAAGCATGGTAGCTATTGTTATAACGAAAACTCATAAGATGAAGCTTCTCAATCAGCCCCTGGAAGTCTAAGGCACATGCCCTAGCATATCCTCTAGTGTTTGGGATGGTCCTTTCTGTCTGACCGTCGGTCTGTGGATGGAAGGCGGTGCTAAGCTTCAACTCAGTACCAAGCGCTTCCCGTGTCGCTCTCCAGTATCTCGAAAGAAATATGGTGTCGCGGTCAGATACAATGGTTTTGGGACTCCGTGGTGTCGGATGATCTCCTTGTCGAATAGCTCGGCGAGCTTCGCCACCTTCCAGGTGTCCTTCATCGGTATGAATCGGGCAACCTTGGTGAGGCGATCGACTACTACCCAGATCATGTTGAGTCCTCCCCTAGCAGGTGGGAGTCCAACAACAAAATCCATGGAGATGTCATGGAATTTCCACTCCGGAATGGGCATGGATTGCACCATTCCTCCCGGTCTTCGGTGCTCGAACTTCACCTTCTGGCATGTGAGACATCTCAGCACATACTCAGTCACGTCTGATTTCATTCCTGACCACCAGAAGTACCTCTTCATGTCTTTGTACATTTTAGAGGCTCCCGGATGGACATGCAATGTCGAACAATGTGACTCTCACAGAATGCGATCCCTTAGTTCAGCATTGCTTCGGGGGACGCATAATCTGCCATTCAAACGGATTAGACCATCTTCATACAGTTTGAAGTCGTACTTTCGGCGCTCGAAGGTACCATCTGTGATTTTCTGTCTGATCTCTGTGAAGTAAGGGTCGCTCAACTGAGCGTCTCGCACCTCGTCAACCAAGCTAGAAGAAGCGAGTAGCGAATGGAGCGAGTGTGCTCGACGACTCAGGGCGTCGGCTACTACGTTTGCCTTCCCTTCTTTATACTGGAGGTTGATGTCGTAATCCGAGAGGAACTCCATCCACCTCCTCTGTCTTAGATTCAGTTCTTTCTGGGTAAATACATACTGCAAACTTTTGTGGTCGGAGTAGATGGTGATGCTTACCCCATAGAGATAGTGTCGCCATATCTTCAAGGCGAAGACAATGGCTCCTAACTCTAGATCATGTGTCGGGTAATTCTCCTCATGCTTTTTCAGCTGGCGAGAAGCATAGGCCACTACCTTGCCATGCTGCATGAGTACGCATCCCATGCCCTTGCCCGATGCATCACAATACACCTCAAATCCCTCTGTGCCCTCTGGAAGTGTGAGAATTGGCGCTGAGGTCAATGAGTCCTTTAATTTCTTGAAGGATACCTCGCACTCCTTTGTCCATACAAAGGGTGTATCTTTCTTCATCAATGACGTCATGGGCTTAGCGACTTTTGAGAAGTCCTTTACAAACCTCCGGTAATAACCGGCTAAACCAAGAAAGTTCCGGATGTCGGTAACAGTCTTAGGTCTAGGCCATGATCGCACTGCTTCGATTTTGGATGGATCTACTGAAATGCCTACGCTCGAGATGACATGACCGAGGAAAGATACCTGATCTAGCCAAAACTCGCATTTGGAGAACTTCGCATACAGCTGGTTCTCACGCAGTGTCTCAAGTACTCTTCTCAAATGGTTTTCATGTTCTTCTGGTGACTTCGAATACACAAGAATGTCGTCAATAAATACTACTACCGAAGTGTCCAGCTGATCACTGAATAACCGATTCATTAGGTCCATGAATTTGGCTGGTGCATTAGACAAACCGAATGGCATCACCGTGAATTCGTAGTGGCCATATCTTGTTCGGAATGCTGTTTTCTGAATGTCTTGCTCTTTGATAGCAATTTGGTGATATCCGGATCGGAGATCAATCTTAGAAAAGACGTATGCTCCCTTCAACTGATCGAACAGGTCGTCGATGCGTGGCAATGGGTACTTATTCTTTACAGTGACCGCATTCAATTCGCGGTAGTCGATGCAGAGGCGGAGACTACCGTCCTTCTTCTTCACGAAGAGGACCGGTGCTCCCCAGGGTGATACGCTCGGGCGTATAAACCCTTTGTCGAGAAGATCATGCAGCTGTTCTTTGAGTTCTGCCATTTCTGCTGGTGCCATACGGTATGGTGCCCTAGCAATGGGACCAGTACCCGGTACGAGGTCGATTTCAAACTCTACTGCTCTCTGTGGTGGCATACCAGGTAGCTCTTTCGGAAATACATCAGGGAATTCTAAGACTACTGCTACCTCGTCACTGAACTCTAGATCTCTCTCCAGGTCTTGCACGTGACATAAATACACTTCATGTCCTTTTCTGAGCTCCCGATACATTGCCATGGCGGAGATGACTATAGTTGAAGGCTCTCTCGGTCTCTGGCGGTATGAAACAGTGACCCCAGACGGACTCTTGAGCAGCAATCGGTGCTCGGCGCATAGGATTCTCCCCTTGTGCCGCTCCAACCAGTTCATTCCAACTATTAAGTCGAATCCCAATCCGTTGAATTCAATGAAGGAAATGGGAAACGCTTCACCTTTGATTTGAATGGTGGCTGCTTTGTAATACTTGGTACACTGTACCCGCTTCTTCGATGGGAGAGTAACCAAGAAGTTCGGTAGCTCATCCGCATCTAGCCCCAACTTCTTTGCAAGAGATGGCGATATGAAGGTGTGAGAGGCGCCGGAGTCGAATAATACTGAGGCTTCGATGCCGTTTACTGGGAATGTTCCCGTTAGAATGGTGCCGCTTTTGCCGGCTTGTTCTTTGGTGAGGATGCTCAGGTTACCTTCGGTACCGAGTCCACAACCTATTGATTCATGAGATTATAAGTAAAGATGGTGGAACGCAAGTGGAATTTAATAACCAACACTGCTTTCATTGAATAACCAACCATCATACATATTGTGTCTCTAATACACGTTACTACTGGATTACATGCTACTACAAGATTAATACTTTCTAAAGGTAAGGTTCAGGCGTCCTGGTATCATGTGTGTGGCATTGATTACTGCCGGTGGTGCCGTATTCAACTTGATCTTCTGGATCCCGTGATACAGCAACCTTGATTTTCCACCCATGATTAGAACATCTCCTGATCTCAATACCAATTTCTCTGCGAGGTCCACACGCTTCCGCTCGCTATACAAAAATACGGCGTCATCACCAATGGACCAAGACACTACGGGCACTCCTAGTTCAAGAGATTCCGCTGTCTCGTCCTTGTCTTGGTGTAAGCCAAGTCGTCCTTCTTTCTCATAGAAGTTGACGATACATAGATCTACTTCAAGTGCAGGGATTGGTTCATCTTTATACTGTTGACTGTTGTGCAATTTCTACAGCTTGTGTGACAAGCGTTTGGAATTCCGGGGGTATTGCTGGAGGTGTTGCTCCGTCTCCTGCTCGCGTTGTTTGGTATGTCTTGGTATAAGGGTTCCAGTCCTTTCCCACGAACATCTTTTCAGCTTCATTGTAGCTACCGGGGAATTGGGTTTCGGGTGTATAAAATCCTCCTGGACCCGTTCCTAACTCGTTGCATCGTCGGATGATTGAAACTTGTGCTTCGGGTGTCAGGTATCCTTTTAATAAGATCATACCTGGGCGGATGACCTGACACTGTTCGTTGTTGAAGTGGTGATTGGCGATGTCGGTCTCTTCATGAGGTGAGTTTGAAGGTATTGGGTAACAGATATGGAATTTCCCTAAGGTGGTAAATTTCATCTAGAGTGAGTTCTAGGCTTACTAATTCATTTCATGCTCAATACATACTTCCATGTTACTTACTCATGCTCAATTTCATACTTCAAGTACTTACGCATTCATGCTTTCATTCATACAATTACTTTAATACTTAGTCATGCTCTTCAAGGATTAAAGGTTACAGTGGTTACCTGGGCCGGACTTAGTCCCGGTCCCATCACGGTCTATGATGTGTAAGGCCGGCTGCCTCTGCGGTGCGCCCTTCTGCGGACCTCGGGACCCCTGTCCCTGCGAGGTGGCTGGGCATGAGCATCGCCAGATGCAACCTCCTTGCCCTCACGCTGCTTGTAGCCCTGGTAGTTGCCCTTGGGCTTAGAGTTCTGGGCATGCATTGGCACGGTGGCCCGGTTTCTGACAAGTGAAGCAGCGGATCTCCCTTCCTTGGCAATCTGTGCCGGGATGATCCTTGTTGCAGTTACGGCAGATGTAGCTGCGGCCATCAGATTGGTTCTTTCCTTGGCCAAATCCAGAACCTATAGCTTCCAAGTTAGCAAGGTTCGGTATACTTACAATACTCTATATACATACAAATTCACAAGTGTACTAATTCGGTTTCGGTTTCTTACCCCTGTAGGGCTGAGACCTCAGTGGCTTCGCTGCCACTGGTGCGGTGTAGGCAATCTGTAATGGCTCAGTGCCTTGCCCTTCTCAGCATGGGCACCGCCGTCTCCGGAAGTGTTCTTATGGTGGGATGCTTCCCTTCCTTTCTTCCAAGGTTTGGATTGGTTTTGATCATCGGAGGGGTTACCTTTGCCGCTCACCTTGCGCTTCAGCGCTTGCTCCTCATCTCTTAGCTGGCAGGTGATCTCAACTCGAGATGCAGCGTGGTAACACTCCTGAATTACTTAGGCATTAGGTTACATTTACATACGGGAATACTAATTCACATTACTCATGGCTTTTAAGGGTTCAACTCGTTTACCTGAAGGGAGGTAAACCGTGTGAAGCCCATGCCATACCGGAGTCGATGGCTCAATCCGCCGTAGAAGCGGTCGACCAAGACTGGCCGGTATACCAAGGTCGGGTAGAAGTCGGAGAAGAGAGGTGAAGGTGCGGTAATATTCATCAACCGTCATCTTCTCGGTCATTTTAGTGCATCGAGCTCAAGCCTTTTCTTGGTCTTGACATGCTCGGGGTAGTACTTAGATCGGAGGAGAGAGGTGAATGCTTCCCATCCGAATGCGGGATCAGCTATGTGCTCGGCCTTAACGAGCTTCCACCAGTCCATAGCCGCGTCTTTGAGATAGTACGCAGCTATCCTCACTCGAACTCCAGCGGGAGTCTCAAGTGTCTCGAAGGCCGTCTCCATCTCGGAGAGGTAGGCCTCGAGCTTGGCGGGGTCGCTCTCGCCTCTAAAGCATGGAGGTCGAAGGTCGGCGACAGCTTTTACCCAATTCGTCTCTCGGGGATGAGGTGGGTCGGGCTGCTGCTGCTGCTGCTGGTGGTTTTGCTGTGTTTGTTGTACAGCCGTGATTACATCCGGTAGCATCTGTGCTACCGTGGCGGCGACGATTTCAGCTATCGTCTGCGCGCTTGGTCCTTCGTTGCCCCCTCCTCTGGGACGACCTGGACCACGTCCTGACATCTGAACAAGTGTGGATTACATTAGATGTCGTGATACTATGACCTCATGGTCTTCATTCAAACAATGGTATCGTCTTTGCAGACATTAGTGGTATCCGTTATTGCTAACGGTAGTTCCTAGTTAGGTTTCTAAATATCCGTCTTAAGACGGTTGAAATCCTAACTCGGTAATCACTACTCTTAAGATTCTAATCATCAGAGCGAGACTTCGCTCTGATACCACTTTTTGTAACACCCCAACCGCTAATCCCATTATCCTCTAATCATTCCCATACTTACCTTCTCGCAGCGGAATACTTACTTACTCCCGGCGGGTGATACAACGCCGTTAACCCTCCAAGGTTAACAAGGCTACTACTACTTACCGTTTCGGTCTGATGATTAGAATGAAATACATACATACTACTTACTTTACAAACCAAATACTTAACTTACATTTGATTACCGAGTATCCAAGTTATACGAATTACAATCCAGTGCTACTTCCCAAAAATTAAGAGTTATACATTCTCTCCTTACTATCCAATCAGATTCATATCCAAAAAGGTGTACCACATGGTACACCGGCTACACAAAAGGCCTTAGCCGTGTACAACTCAGTACACCATTTCAATCCTACTATCTACCAAAAGTATCACATTCCGTCCTTACCCTTCCGTCACGCCTCGCGGGTACCTGTGGAGTAAAAACATTCCCCCTAGGGGGTCAGCTTACGCTGCATATGATAACCGCATACCCCGCGTACTAGCGAGGGTACGCCAACTATTTGGTCGAGTACATGCGGTTCGTTTCATTCATACATACATACATGCTTATACAGTACAATACAATACATTCATTTCACCAGCATACATACATACAATACATACAAGGAATACAATACAAGTCATTCATTCATACTTACCATACTCACCGCATCACGGAGATACAATTCTCCAATACATACAAAGGTCTTGTTAGCCTTATTACACACCCGGGTTAATCGGGTGTTCAATACTTTTACTCCGGGTCAATGACTTACAATAGTCAAGACCAATACGAATACAATACTTCTTACATACTTTACTTCCAGTTAAGTCGGTATGACCTCCGGGCAGGGATTACTACATCCCACCACCGGGCTTTAGGGTGGCCCACTAATCCAGGATGCTACCCATTCAAGGGATTTGGTCCATGGAAAAGATTATAGCCAGGATTCGGATCCAACCTCTTGTGTTTCCTTATCCTCACGCGTGGCCGAAACTATATCGGGCTTCTACTCATTCCATTATACTCATTACTCATGTTAGGAGTTAGATGGTTAGGAATTAGTAGAAGTCCATACTTACTTCCCATACATACATACAATACACAAGTACTCATACTTACACATACACTTCATTTCCATTCATACATTTCATGAATTATACAAACTAAATGTTCAAGAGCATAAAACAAGAACAATATAGTTCAAACACAACTAAGTGCAATATAAGTCCGATTCGTGCATTTATCTTGTTGGTGATCACATAAGCACACAAATCGGGGTAACCAAGTTAGGATACAGGGCATGAGGAAATCATACCGTTCACCGTCGTAGGGTACTACCGGTTCCTTTGGAGCTCAACTATGGGATTCTTATACATACATGAAGTAGTATGATCAATGATCTATTATTGATCTACTTACTCCTTCATTGATACTTTCAATGTATACTTACTACTCCATTACTTTCTTACTTGGTTATAAAACCATTCTTTCCTTTACTACTTCATAAACTTGCTTCCTTACACATTTACTTACTTTCTTACCATTATTACTTCATTAATGGTGTATTACTACTTATATATGCATATGTGTACATAGGCATATATATGTATATATGATTTATAATCATATAATTAAAACATTTTTTTTTACTCGACCGGACTTGCGACCGACCTTGCAAGTCCGGTCCATTCCAGTAGCCTACATTGTGTAAAATTCCAGGGCCGACCGACCTTGCAAGTCCGGTCCCAAGGTCGGTCCATTCCAGTAGGTTTCGATTTGAAAATTTTAGCCCGACCGACCTTGCAAGTCCGGTCGCAAGGTCGGTCCATTCCAGTAGCTTGCATTACCGAAATTTTTCTGGCCGACCGAACTTGCAAGTCCGGTCGCAAGTTCGGTCCATTCCAGAAGCTTTCATCTGCGGAATTTTTCTGGCCGACCGAACTTGCAAGTCCGGTCGCAAGTTGGTCCATTCCAGAAGGTTTCAGACGGAGAATTTTCTGGTCCGACCGAACTTGCAAGTCCGGTCGCAAGGTCGGTCGATTCCAGAAGGTTTCCGTCTTGTAAATCTGGGCTCGACCGACCTTGCAAGTTCGGTCCTAAGGTCGGTCCGGCCCAGTACTTCAGTTTTAAAATCTGTTTTTGGGTTTCTTTACCCATTGTTTCCCCAATCTTTACCAATACTTTCCACATGTTTAGCACTATTTACACTCTAAATCACCTTAATTCATCTCCAAACTTACTCTCATTCTACATAACTTACACCAATTTTCCTCATTTCTTCCCAACACTTGCATCAGTTTTCATCTCCCTTTGCTACAGATTTTGTTTCCTCTTCTTATGCTACAGATTTTTATTCCAACTTCTATCCCTCATTACTCCCTCAACTAATGCTCTCTTAGCATCTTCAATACATTTACTCTCAACCCAATTCCATCCCATTTGCACACTCATACTAAAATCTGTTACAAGCTACTAAACATCCCTTTTAAATTCTCCAAATACTTCCTCTTCTTAAACAACTTAAGTCTTCTCATTCCTACACAAAATTTGACATGGTTCCCCTATATTTCTAACATTCTCCACACACTATTTCAGCTCACAAGTTCACATTCTCACAACCTGTTTACAATACATTATTCTCACAATACAACATTACTACAACACATAAAATTCCTGCACACATACACATTCACTACCCAATGTTTTCCCAAGTTTCAAACATCATTTAAAACTTCAAAAATTGTTACATTATCAATTCTCAATACACTACCACATTAACTACTATTACTCAATTCCATTACTCATTTCACTACTCAAAAACTGTTACAATACAATACACCAACTAACACAAGGTAAGAGCATTTACCTTGTCTTGCTAGTTTTTCTTTCCTCCCTTTCCTTCTCTTCTTCCTTCTTTCTTGTTCTCGGTTTTGAATGGGGTTCTCACCCAAGTTCTACAACCCATACCAATACACAACACCATTTAACATTCATGTTTGCACTAACCCTAGAATTTAATGTTTTAGGGTTTAGACAAGAGTATTACCTTTCAATGGGTGAATGAAGTTCTTGACTAGCAAGAGAACAATATTCCTAGCCCAATGGAGAAGCCAAAATCGGCTGGAGCAAGAAGAACCAAGAGTTCAAAACATGGGAATTCTTATAATGCAAACAAGGGCTAGAAATGATGGATTTTCGAAATTCTTTTTACCTCAAGATGATAAGGAGGTGAAGGTGCTTCTAATGGTGGACTTGAATCCTCAAATGGTGAACACCCATAAAATCGAAAATGGAGCTTTTGGATTTTTGAAAGGAGGAAAGTGTTCTCCTTTGCAAGGGGATTCTAATGGTGTAATTTTTGTTGGATTTGGAGAAGGTTTGAGTACTCAAAGAGAGGAGAAAGTGAGGAGTTTTGTGAGCTCTCTTCTTTCACCATGGAAATCGCAAGGTAGAAGAAGAAGAAAGAGAGAATGAGAGGGGTGTGTACGTGAGGGAGGGTAAGAGAGTAGGAGAGAGAGTCTTCTTTTTCTTTCTTTATTTCTTTGTCCTTTTGTGAGTTAAAGGAGTGAAGAGAGTGAGTGAGAGGGGGGGGAAGCAAAGTCGACCGGCCCCATCTACACACACACAAGGATTTTAATTTTCTATTTGCAAAGTGGACACACTAAGTTTGTTTATTTGCATTCTTACCCCACAACTTACCGGTTGTTACAGTTTTCACTAACCGGTGCCCGTTTTTCCAGAATTTTCTCGTTTAATTAATTTTATTGGTTCTAAAGCCCCACTAATATTTATTAGTGACTATTTAGTTGACCAAAATTGTTACGAGTCTGTTTGACCCGCTTAAAGTCACGTTTCCCCGGTTCCCTCGAAAAACGTGCTTTAAGGTTCGTTTATGCTTTTAATCCATTTTAAAGGTCCGGTTTCTTCGGGATTTGTTCCCTTGTATTTATTTTAGTGTAATTAAGCTTTTAAAAATATAATTAGCCTAATTAATCACTGTTTTTAATTACGGGGTATTTCATTAGATTAAAGAACAAACATAATAATATATATAAAATATAGTAGATAATTAATATTAACAATAGACAATAATATAGACGTAATATTAACAGAATAAAGAAAACAGAATATTATAATATAACAGGTGAATAATTCGGGGCTTAGGGACTAGAATAAATCTAGTCCCCGTCAACGGCGCCATTTTGCAGACTGTATATTGTGAGTGGTTGGAACTGGTGTAATTAAACCAAAAGAAAAGAAATTAAAACTCAAAATAACCGTCGGGCTGCAAACAAATCCCGGTCGTAGTAGTATAGTAAAGTGTAAGCGACCGGATATCGAACCGTGGGACTAAGGGGAATTATTAAGTACCTAAGCTTTGTCACAAAGAGGGGGATTTATTGACTTGTTTTTACAAATAAAAAGGTAAGATAAAATAAACCAAGTAAATAGGTAACTTAAATGGGACTCTGGTTCAGGTTAATAAAATCTGCTCCTTCATGTTATGTCTACTGGTTTAATTATAATTGTTTGGCAAAATTCCTCTTATTATCTTAAGGACTAAATCATAGACTCATAAGAACTCGTTTACCAGAAAATGTTCGGTTCTAATCCAGGTTCGAGCATAACACATGTAAACGGACGGTTTAGATATGAGAAATTATATTTGCATCTGAAAATACTAACTCATTAAATCATAATAAGCTTTCTCCAGATTTACGGCTTAATTAACCTATCTATTTATCACCGGTCTGATAAAATAGATTTAGTAAAGCAATTTAATAAACTCATGACATTTATTAAAAAGACGAGAGATAAGCTTTAATCGTAACAAATTGTATTTAAATAAAACGAGTAAAACATATTACATAATTAATACAAACACATAATAACGATTCCCAGAGTATACGTATTCTAGCCTAACATATTAAATAGTTTGATCTTCTATTTGAATACGTAGGACTAGAGGTGGATATGGTGGGATGAAAAGAAAACAAAATGGAGAAGACGGGAGAAGAGAAATGGGATGAACGTGTGAATTGTGGTGTAGTGGATCGATGATGGATAGATTGGATCCTGGAAGGGAACACTGGAGAAGATAAATGGAGCGTGGGTTTTATAGAAGAAGGAAGGAGGAAGAAGACAGAGGGAACACCGCGTGAGGAATTTAAGGCAGGCGCCTGATATGGTTAATGAAGTAGATGGATATGTTGCAGGCGCCGCAAAGGAAGAAGCAACTTGGGGAAGACAGTCGGCGAAGAAGAAAACCAGTCGCGTTAATTTCTGGATCTGGATCTGGACATTTACACGCGTCCGTGTTTATGTCCTTGTTTATTTTCTCGGACATCTTATTGTTGTCCGGCCTTAAATCCGTGGACGTACCACGGTTGTATCTCTGTCCGGGTTTATTTCCGCGGACGTCACTCAAGTGGCTCCTCCTCTCCTGTCCGTGTCTTGTCCGGGTTTAAATGGTCGGACGCCTCTAACCTGTCCGCCCTTTTCTCCACGGACGCGGGACGGACGTCACGCAATCTCTTCTTCTCTTCTTGTCCGTGCTTAATTCTACGGACACACCACGGACACGTCTCTGTTCTCTTCTTGTCCGCCCTTTTCTGTGCGGACATACCACGGACATGACACAGAAATAAGGCCTCGCACGTGCATGTCTTGTGGCTATTTTTAATCCCTTTCTTCTTTGTATTTATATGGCATTTTTCCTACATTTAACACATATAATACATCAGTTAATATCACAACATAATTATAGGAAAAACCCAAGATAAGTGAGAAACATTACTAAAAATGCTGCAATTTATAAGGTGACTAAACCTTAATAAGTCTATATGTTTTGCACTTATCAGTGTGTCAGCAGAATTAAGCACGGACAAGAAGAGAAGAAGAGATTGTGTGACGTCCGTCCCGCGTCCGTGGAGAAAAGGGCGGATAGGTTAGAGGCGTCCGGCCATTTAAACCCGGACAAGACACGGACAGGAGAGGAGGAGCCACTTGAGTGACGTCCGCGGAAATAAACCCGGACAGAAGGCCGGACAGAGATACACCTGTTACGTCCACTGGATTTAAGGCCGGACAACAATAAGATGTCCGAGAAAATAAACAAGGACATAAACACGGACGCGTGTAAATGTCCAGATCCAGATCCAGAAATTAACGCGACTGGTTTTCTTCTTCGCCGACTGTCTTCCCCAAGTTGCTTCTTCCTTTGCGGCGCCTGCAACATATCCATCTACTTCATTAACCATATCAGGCGCCTGCCTTAAATTCCTCACGCGGTGTTCCCTCTGTCTTCTTCCTCCTTCCTTCTTCTATAAAACCCATGCTCCATTTATCTTCTCCAGTGTTCCCTTCCAGGATCCAATCTATCCATCATCGATCCACTACACCACAATTCACACGTTCATCCCATTTCTCTTCTCCCGTCTTCTCCATTTTGTTTTCTTTTCATCCCACCATATCCACCTCTAGTCCTACGTATTCAAATAGAAGATCAAATTATTTAATATGTTAGGCTAGAATACGTATACTCTGGGAATCGTTATTATGTGTTTGTATTAATTATGCAATATGTTTTACTCGTTTTATTTAAATACAGTTTGTTACGATTAAAGCTTATCTCTCGCCTTTTTAATAAATGTCATGAGTTTATTAAATTACTTTACTAAATCTATTTTGATCAGACCGGTGATAAATAGATAGGTTAATTAAGCCGTAAATCTGGAGAAAGCTTATTATGATTTAATGAGTTAGTATTTTCAGATGCAAATATAATTTCTCATATCTAAGCTGTCCGTTTACATGTGTTATGCTCGAACCTGGATTAGAACCGAGCATTTTCTGGTAAACGAGTTCTTATGAGTCTATGATTTAGTCCTTAAGATAATAAGAGGAATTTTGCCAAACAATTATAATTAAACCAGTAGACATAGCATGAAAGAGCAGATTTTATTAACCTGAACCAGAGTCCCATTTAATTTACCTATTTACTTGGTTTATTTTATCTTACCTTTTTATTTGTAAAAACAAGTCAATTAATCCCCTTCTTTGTGACAAAGCTTAGGTACTTAATAATTCCCCTTAGTCCCACGGTTCGATATCCGGTCGCTTACACTTTACTATACTACTACGACCGGGAGTTGTTTGCAGCCCGACGGTTATTTTGAATTTTAATTTCTTTTCTTTTGTTTTAATTACACCAGTTCCAACCACTCACAATATACAGTCTGCATTAACCTTGTCCAATTAAATTTCCACCTCAGGCGGCATGATAAGACAACCCTTAATAACTTATTAATGGACGTTAGTCCCCTGGGTTCCAATGGAACCGTTACCAGCTGACCTTATGGCCCTGAATAATATATTGACCGATTCGGTCGAACCTGTGCACCAACGGCAGTGCCTTCCGCCATCCCCGAATGTGGCTGATGGATTCCCTTGAGTGACTCCCCATTGAAGTCTCTCGTTGTGATCACGATGCGCAACCAGAAAGTCGAAACAGTCTGGATTCCTCTCTTTATAAGTTAGCCCTTTTGCCAGTGACATAATAACCAATCCTTGAGTTAAGACTATAACAGTTGACCATCAGTTATGTTTAATAATACCTAAAGGTCAGTTAGTCTTGTTCCAGTTTAGGTGTATAAACTTCCAGTCATAAGACGTTCGCGTAACAATACAACGCAACAGTGTGGAGCAATACAGTGCACAATATCATATACATAAAATCACAGATATCGCTCTTAAACAATTGAACACATAACGTCTGGACCTTAGGAAAATCCTTAGGACATTCAGACCACACAATTAACATACCGTTCACCAAGTAACTGCTAGCTTGACAAATTCTGTTCAGTAGTTCCTCTCAGTACGCTGTTATATCAACATGCAATACCGGGTAATATTAATATAACTATTCGCTAAATATTACAGTACCGTTACTGTAGAGTTTATACTAGTTGTATAATAACTATGTATGTTCTTTATTTCCCCCTGTTATTTAACAGTGGTTCTAGATAGTTCATCAGCTCATTATTTTATGTGATCTCCACATGTGATAATGAATCTCCAATTTAAGATATATCTTTATCTCATTAATATATATATCCATAATTATTTCCACTTATTCCATATATCAATATAATTTGGTTACTTTTGTTATAACCACATTTATTTTTATAAACTTTATATTATATTCCATAATATACCATAATACTCAATTTTTAATTCCTTTCTTTATTAAATTACAAAACCAACCTTATTAATTCGGTATTTATATTTTATACCCAACAACTTATAAATACTAAATAACCACATATAATTTCCGGTAATCATAAGTTGAACCCATTAACTTTTACAACATACCAAATACCATATAACTTTTATAATTTACCAAATACCCATAGTAATTCTCGGAAGTTGTAAAACTAATATATTAACTTTTATAAATTGCCAAATAACCTTATAACTTTTATAATTCACTAATTACCCACATTAACCTTTGTAATTTATTAATTAACCACATTACCTTATTAATTTACCAATTATCCATATTAACCTTCGTAAATTACAATCTTATTATTCCAGCCTTTATAAATTACAAATAAACCCCTTAACCTTCGGTTTAACTTATATTCTCCTTTATTCACTTTTCCACCATAAAACTTTATATAAGTTACATATTAACTTATAAACTATAGTTTTAATTCTTAATTATCTTAAATAACCGAAAAGCCCCTTTATAATTTCATTAATTATGAATTCACCCTTTATCCATTTCGGTTTGTAAATATATTCTCTATATTTACATTTTAACCCCAAACTTTATATAAGTTACAATTTAACTTATAAATTATAGTTTTAATATTAAATTTCCTAAAATAACCAATTGGACACTTATACTTTCATAAATCACCAATTCGCCCCCTTTTTAATTTGATTTCACATATATCTTTCATAAATTACATATTCACCCTTAAACTTTTATAAACTTAATATTTTATGTCATAAATCATTTTAACCCAAAGTTTTTGGTCAACACTTTGACCAAGACTAAATTTCATAATTAATACTTTAATATACTCATAAATTCACTTGTAATTCGGCTATGCTCCCAAACTTCTCAATAATTACAAAATAGTCCAAAAACTTTATAAAATGTTATTTTAACACTTAAACACTTATTTAAATTCACCAAAATTCATAATATTAATTTCTACCTTATATTATATCATATTTATACCAAACAAACCCTTAAGCTCTCGGTTTTTATTATTTGCACTCTAAACTTTTCAAAATTTACATTTTAGCCACATAACTTTATAAAGTAGCCATTTAAATACTTGTAGCTATTTTTAATGTTCCCAAAATTTATAATATAAGTTAATATACTTATATATTTCGAAAATCACCAAATAATATCTTTTATTCTCGGCCTTAATATATTTTACCATATAGTTTCCAAAACTTGATTTAAACCTTATAATAAATACATATAAATGTATATAAGCCATATAGCACTTCTAAAAATTATGCTAATGACTTAGAATGATTATAAACTCAAAATAGAACAAATAACCCTTAGATAATTCGGTTTAATAATAGGTGTACCATATTTAATTTTTGTGACTCAATTTTATGCCTTAAGGTAATAATCTTACCTTATATGTTATAAATTATTTTCCTTGATATTTTAACCCAATATTTTCGGCCTTAATTATTTAGAGGTTATACATAATTTTTATACCAAAGTTTGAAGCTTAAATCAAGCTTAAACTTAGTAAACCTTAATTATATATACTTACTCCTTAAATCAAGACAATTCTTGTACTTGATTTCTCCTTGAATTCCAAGCTCTCCAAATGCTATCTTGATGAAGAACTTTCGGCCTCCTTATATAAATTTAGGGGATCCATTTGTTATACTTTTAACAAGGATTTATAAACAAGATTTGGGGTAGTTTTACAAGAGTTTACCTTAGGAATTTATCAAGGTATTTTTGATACACCTTGTGATGATTGTAGATCCAAGTTTCCTTCATGAAATAATGAAGAGAATATAGATTTAGAAGTTCCTTATTTTCGAAAATGCCTTAAGGAATTTTACTAGGATTTTTCAACGTAAAAAATATACCTTAACTCGATCTTGTTGTTCCTTGTGTTGTTGTTGAATTTAGGAACCTCCTTGGAATACTTAAGCTTGGCGAAAATAGCAAGGGTTGCTAGGATGATTTCTTGCTTCAAGACTTAGAAGATTTAGCTAGGAATTTACATTAAAATGGTGTTAGAACATAGAACACCATTAATGGAGCTTAGAAGCTCTAAGAAATGAACTATCAAATGAAGAAGAAAAGAGAGGAAATGGGAGCTTACCAAATCGGCCAAGTGAAAGGCAAGGAAGAAATGAAGCCTAACTCACGTATGAATAAGGTAGGGAAAGACAATGAATCAAATGGAATTATTTGACATAATTATTGCCAAATTGTTTAATCTTTCTTTTGTTTAATAATTTGGTGTTTGGCTCAATAAAATTGTCTATCATTTAGACATGTTTTCGGCTGGTACATGGGAATAATGGAGGCTTTGTTTGCCACTTGAAACTAGAAGACAACACAAGTTAGGTAGGTGTAATACTTTTACAATTTAAATGTTGATTAGTCTCTTATCTTCTCCTTGTTTTATACGGTAGTGCTAATGTAGATTGGCTACAAATTTTAGTTGATTTAAGACAAGGGAACATGGCTATATTGGTAGGTATTTCACTTTGAATTTTACAAGGAAATCAAGGTCTTCTTTTGCTTGTTGAAATCATCACCAAGGGTTGCTACAAGACAATTGATTATTGTCTATCTTTGACCATGGATTATGCTTGATTAGGTATATGTTTTATTGACTACTTAATGAGCAATCATAGCTCCTTTATTTGTATAGAAATCGGCAGCACTTAGGAGGGTAACATGGTTTGTTTTGTTTGTATACTAGCAACTTGTATAAAGAGATTCCATCTTGTATTTAATTCCTTGCTTTTACATAAACTAATCTTTCTTTCTTTTATCTTGTAGGTAACCGGTGGATGAGCTTAATTTGATTGGATTTATTTGCTACATTATCATATAGAACATGCTAGGTGAGTCACATTACCATAAGGCAATATCTTAGCTAAAATCTAGCCAATATACACCTTAAATGGCGCATGGTATAGAGGTTAAATGGGATTGATTTTTCATTTTATTTTTGTTACAATATATTGTACTAAGATCATACTAATATGTGTAATAGGTTCCAGCATTTAATTGGTACATTTATACTATGGTAAAAGGTGAAACTTTTAAGGTAAAAATGCTGATTTTAGGTACCTTTTTGACCCAAAAATCGCCCCCACTTGTACTATGAATTTAGTACTGGCATTAATTGATTTAGATGGTCATTTTATCCCCTTTTAAGATTATCAACTCGTGGCTCCTCAAAAACTTCAAGGCAATTGCGTAAAACGCATTTTTGTGACACCCGAAGGTGCGTTTTTGTGCTTTAAGGATTTTCTGAGAAATAATTAGTCGCTATGAGTTCCAAGTGTTTATTGACATTGTTTATAGTCAATAATAATACACTAAGGTGTTACATTGAGTTATATGGGGTTATATAAACTCGTAACTCAATTTTCGGCCTACCGGGACACTCCCGGGGCTAAAAGGAGCGTTAAGAAATTTGTCCGAGCACTTTGTGTATTTTTGAAAAAATAGCCCAAGAATTCTCTTTAGAATGGTGAATATTAATGATAGGAACTCTTAGAATAATTTATATTGGAGTTTGTGCCACTTCGGTACCTCTCCGAGGCACTCTCGTGGGTTTATGGGGCCCTCATCGGGAACCTCCGAGCACATTGTCTTTAACTGAGAATTTAGCTTGAGAACATCATCTTAAATGTTCATTAAAGTGTTATTGTGCATTTATAATGAAGTGTAATGCTTTACTTTATTTAATTAATTATTTCCGGGACTTTCGAGCCTTAAGGGGCCCTTAAGGGAACTCCCGGGCATATTGTATTTTTACTCAGTTCTAACTGAGGACTTGTGTTTTAAAGGTCATAAAATGATCCTTTCTTAACTTCATATGGGTTTAATAGCTTATATAACTTGTTTAGCTTAAGGTCGGGCTTTAACACACGTTTTTGACCTTAAGGAGTTTAGGTGCGTTTTAACACCCAAGTGCTTATATACTTTTCTCAAGGTTTAATAATCCCCTAAATAAAACTTATTTCCCTTTATTTAGTTATTTAAAGGTTAGGGGTATTTCAGTTTTTCAAAAAAAAAATCCAACTTATAGATTTAGGTGTCCTGAGTATGAATTTTTTGTTAGTTTTTTTTAAATTAAACTTCAATTGAGCTAGATATAGCATTGGAAATTTGGAACAAACTTGAAAATTTTGAAAAAAATAAGTACAAACTCGAGCCCTGCCGCGGGTCGACCAGGGGTGAGGAGAGCCCCGCTGCGGCTCGAACTGGGTTGAGGAGAGCCCCGATGCGGCTCGAGTTGGGAAATGTAGAGCCCTTGTTGGGCTCGAACGATGTTTTTGGAAAAAAAAAAAAAGAAAGAAGCGAGCCCCTGTTGGGCTCGACGCCTCGACCTGGGGTGAGGAGAGCCAACGTGCCGCTTGAACAGGGCACATGCGAGCCCTTGTCTGGCTCAAAGGTGAATTTTCGGTTGTAGAACGGTAGACGCGAGCCCTGCCTGGGCTCGACCTGCAATGACTAGAGCCTTTGTTGGGCTCGACCTGGGGTGAGGAGAGCCACTGTGCAGCTCGAACTGGGCAGATGCGAGCCCCTATCTGGCTTAGGTGAATTTTTGGTTGTAGAATAGTAGACGCGAGCCCCGCATGGGCTTGACCTGGAGCGATTAGAGCCTTTGTTGGGCTCGACCTGGGAGTAATTTTTTTTCATCTGCAGATGCGAGCCACACTAGGGCTCGACCCTGTATAACTAGAGCCCCTGTGCGGCTCGAGTTATGCAGGGTTGAGCCTTATTGTGGCTCGAACCTATATATTTTTTTAAAAGAATATGTTAAATTTATGATGAATGAATTATAAGTGTTTGATATTCATATGCAACAATGAACAGACTTAAAAAAGCAGTGCAACATGTATACACGAAGAAGAAGAAAGACAGGCAAACAGAGCAGCCTATGACGGCCTCGTACCGTCGTGCACGTGCTCTTGGTGAAGGGCCGAGTAATCCTACCCCCCCGCATGGAAGCAGCACGTCACTCATCATTCCATCCGGGTCAATCTTTCAACGACCCGGCGTTTCAGATACCTGGACCACCAAGGGAAGCGGTGGATGTCTCGGCAATGTACGATCATATACCACAGAGACGCATGCCAGTGTTGTCATCATCTAGTAGTGGTTGGTCTGTATAACCACTACACAGCGCTAGCTACAACATCTCGGGCGAAGGAAGCCACCAGATTTCTCCTTTTCAAGCTCAGACGCCAGGCGGTGGTAGTTCATCACGTCTACCACGTCCATCACACGCACGTGCTGATGAGGACTATGTGATGATCGAGTGTTCGCCATATGTTGATGATGATGGTGGTGATGCTGATGATGATGAATCACCCGACGTGGAGGAGGAAGAGGACACTGAAGATGATGTTGTCAATGATCAGGAGGATGACACTGACGAGGAAGCAGCGCTAAGGATGGTTGTAGTGATTCCTACCTCTTGGAAGTTTATAGAGGTGCCAGTTCCTGGCGGTCCACTACTTACTAGTGTTATCACTAGCTTTGGGGGTCATGTAGTGCTTGACTTATGGTGCTAGACTTCGGTATGTTCTCTATCTTCTGCTATATTTGATCACGTAAATCACATTACATTTTGTAATTGTTGATTGTTGGTCATTATCTAGGATTGCGGGGTTTTGAGTTTCAATTCCCGTAAGGTGGTGCTTACAAGTTGGCCAAAAGATTAAGTTTCTTGCACAAGAGCAAGGAACATGATCAAGTATTCTGGTATACAGCACCTACAGGATATTACAATGCTACACAACAATATGTATGTTAGGAAAATTACTAACATAAGTAATTAAACCTAGCTAAACAGGCAAGTGCACCCAATTCGTTGCAATATAACATGTGTCATATCCACAAGGAAATTGGTTTCTAAATCTCAAGCTTCGGTAGTTTAGTAACATGCAAATAAAAACAGTAAATGGGGGTTTAGCCGGAGGCAAGCTTAGTTGTTCGTAAATGGAAAAGCAATAAAACAGTAAATTGTTTATTTGATGGAATGGGTGGAAAAGTACCCTAAGATAGTGGGGAATCACCTAAATCACACAAAGAACCTCATAACCATAACTCATTATCTCATTGTCTATTAGAGTACAATTCATGAATCCCCAAATCATGGGAAACCCAATTCTTATCTAATTAGTCAAACCCTTTAATTAAAGGAGGTTTAAGTCACTAAGTAGCATTAAGCAAAAACTCTTAAATAATAGTCCTAAGATTTTACCCCCAAAATCAAGAGAGAAAAAGTTAGGGTTTACCCCCCTTTTAGTCAAATTCCAAACTCAAACTCAAATGTTGAATGGAACCACCATAAATGCAATTAGAGATCAATTTAAAGCATTAATTGATATTGAAGGGAATAAAAGAATAGTATTAAATGAGTTAGGTTTCTAGCATTAAATGAGCAAAAATAGGGTCAAGACCCATCCTAGGATACAAATGAGACTACTCAACCATTAATAAAGGAAAGAGAAGGGAAGAGGGAGAGTTAGCCATGGGAGGGGCTCTAGAACTTCAAAGGAGGTAGATTTCCTCAATCGCTTCCTTCTTTTCTTCTCTTCTTTTCTCCTCTTATTTTCTCCCTTGTTTTTGCCTCTCTCTTTCTCCCCTCTTTCTAGCTGGTATCATGTGTGTTCAAGAATGGGAGAGGATTCCCCAAACTCTAGCTTTTTAAAACAAAAATCTGGGCAATTTTTCTGTCCGACCGACCCACCCTAGGGTCGGTCCATGGGTCGGTCGGCTCTCTGGTGAACGAAGCACGTGCACATTTTTAATTTCGACCGACCCTACCTAAGGTCAGTCCTAGGGTCGGTCAATTCTAGTGCAAACTGAAAGGAAACTCCATTTGATTTTGAGAGCAAAGTGTGGCATAAGATATGAAGAATTCACGCAAGAAGTGATTAGAAAGATTTTGAGAGTAGAAGGTAAGGAATGAGTATGTTGGGAGACCCCGTACCCCCTTTTATATTAAAGAGTAACGGTCACTGACCTGCAGTCACGACTTTGACTCCTTTTATAATTCCCCCTGTAATACTCCAACCGCCCCAAGAATTGGTGGCTAGTTCAACGGCTAGTGCGAAAATTAAGGTTAAAACGGTAACATGGAGTTGACAATGACTATATCTGGTATAAAAGTCAGATACTAATTATTATTTTTTTAAGTGCTTGCTTAAGGCACGACCTGACAATGTAGGAGCTACATAATATAGTGATGTTCAAATGTAAACATACAGTAAAAGAGACAAACAACACTTAGCCTTAATTAATCAAACTACATCCTATAACAGTTTGTTGAGTCCTGAAGCCAATTTGAATGTGTGTGTTCTATCAACGCATTGGTGTCTCGACTATCATCTATGCCCTCCGACTGGTGCGAAGATAACGAGTCACTTCTTAGAATTATAATCTATGGGATCTTCTTCCTTGTCATGGATTCTACATCAGAAGTTAATGCATTAACCTGGTTTTGAATGATGTTGGGATATTGTCTAGGAGTTGGCGTTGAGTAACCATTGAATAGGGCTTCGTAGTTGTAAGTGAAATTGCCGGATCCTATTTCTCTGAAGAAATCAGAGTCTACATCAAAGTCGGTGAGAACATCTGTGCCCTCCGACCGGTCAGAAGATAAGGAATCACTACTTAGAATTATAATATCTGGGATCTTCTTCCTTGTCGTGGATTCTGCATCAGAAGTTAATGCATTAACTTGGTTTTGAATGGTGTTGGGATATTGTCTAGGATTTGGCGTTGAGTAACCATTGAATAAGGATTCATCATTGTAGGTGAAATTGTCAGACCCTATTTCTCTGAAGAAATCAGAGTCTACATCAAAGTCAGTGAGAACATCTGTGCCTTCCGACCGGTCAGATGATGAGGAATCACTGCTAAGAATTATAATCTCAGGGATCTTCCTGCTCGTTGAGATTTTACTTTTGGAGGATGAACTTTTAGATATGGAGGTTCTTGGTGTCGTCCACACTTGCTTTCTTTCGATGGATTTTTGTGCTTTAAGTGAGAGTTTCTTCTTGGGTGCCATTATTAGTGAAGATTGAACAATATTTTATGACTGAAATCAAGTTATGGCGTAAGGTATGAAGATTTCACTCTGTGAGTAAGTGACAAATATTAAGAGCAAGAAGTGATGGACGAATTGGTTGGAACACCCATACTCCATTTTATACTATCAGGGTAACGGTCACTAACATGCCCAATGGCTAGTACACAACTTAAACATTGAATACCCCTCTGTTGTTGTCCTTGAGTAAAACATGACTGATAATTCCGTTGAAGTGACAACACATTGCAGAAAAAGTAAAAGACATGGTTCCCGTACAATAGGACTGCATCCAGTACAAGGTGAAATAAAAGTTAGCGTTGGTAATTACTTTTGCCAGCAAGAGGTACACGTACCAGGCCACTGTTCACGTACAATAGGACTGCATCCAGTATAAAGTGAATTAAAAGTTAGCGTTGGTAATTACTTTTGCCAGCATGAGGTACACGTACCAGGTCACTATTCATGTACAATAGGTATTTCCTGAATCTCATAATTTATCACCGACATGTGGGCACTTGAAAAATTAAGGGAGCTCCTTGGTCATACTAAAGCCTCAACATTTATCACCGACAGATGTCTGGAACTAATGTATGCCTTACAACAGGTATTTCCTAAATCTCATCATCTTCTATGTCGGTGGCACATAAGTAGGAACATCCAGGGGAAGGCGGAGACGTATATGGGTAATAGAGGAAGGGCAGCGGTTGTAGTCCAAATGTGGATTTCGGTTGTCTACTCAAGCACAGAGCAGGAGTACAACGACAACCTCTAAGTATTCAAGAATACATATAGAAGCTATCCATGCTTCATTACGTATGTTGCAGCAGTCTGGGAGAAACACAAGGAAAGGTTTGTGGAGGCTTGGGTCAAGAATGTGTTGCACTTCGGCAACACAATGACAAATAGGTACTATTGTTAGACTTGTAATTTGTAAGATAATACAACCATTGTTATAAATCTAAAAAACTTACTTAAACATTTGACAGGGTGGAGAGTGCACATTCTGCTCTTAAGGCGAGATTAAGGAGTGCTAAACACACTTTGGATGTAATCTTTCCAAAAATTGACTATCACGTGAATACTAGCATTAGGAGCTGAAAAAGGAATTTTAGTCGGCAAGGACGAAACACAGAAGAGAGCACATGAGGGTTCCGATTGCTGACCTGTCAGGAAGGTTAGTATCCTATGCTTGGATGAGCTAGTAAAGGAGCTTGGTAGGGGGACTATGTTCAAATGGATAACTCAATATATGGATGTGACAAGGTAACCTCTCATGGATTTCCATGTACATGTAGATTAAACTACATGTTGGATAGTGGTATCTTGTGCTCAAAGAGGGATGTACATCGTTTCTGGTACACCTTGAGCTGGAAGAATCACGAATCAACAGTTGATATGCTAGAATACAAGGAGGCAGAACAAAACAGATGGCGTGATATTGCTGCTGAGGTAGCACAATCAGACAATCCGACTCTGGTGGCCAGATGTTACAATCAAATCCAGAACTTCCTTCATCCAGATATGGCATGCCAATTAGGAGAACCTTTAGAACAACTTGGGATTGGCAGACCTACCGGAACCTCAAGACCAAACCAACGGGAACCTTCATCTTGAGAGCGTAACCAACCAAGGGCAAGCCAGTCTGAAGGAGCACCATCAAATAGAAGATCACTGAATAGAGGATCATCAGATCCGAATCGATTCACGCCCATGAACAGCTTCTCATACTACCAGTATTTTCCATCCAACCTATATCAATATATCACTTGGTATATTGATGTTCGTGGAGATGGTAATTGTGGATTCAGGGTGGTTATTGATTACAAGTATTCAGACGAAGATAGGTGGAAACATGTCCGTAAAGGATTGTACCAAGACATGAAGAATACAAAAACGGTGAGGCATGCATACAAGGACATGTTCAACGAAATAATGTACAACGAAATGTTAAGAGCGTTTCGTTGGAATGGGGATAGGGCAGTGTGGAGGGTGATTTTTCGGTATGAGGGGGGGTCTATCTAAATATGGTCATAACTGAGAAGCCTAGATCCTAGAAATTGCCATTCTGTGGAGGGTGAAAACCCGTTATTCTGGCATCCCTCAAATACCTACTAAATCGTCCGTCTTACCCAGAAAGCTTAAAAGGGAGTGCAAGTGTGCACTACACCCGCTCTCGATGGGCCCCAGGCGGACTTATGCCTCTATAAGGCAGAATTGACTAGAGTCGCCACCTAGTTTGACCTATGATAACTAGGAAGGAAGATCGGGTTCTAAGAACCGTTAATTGACTCTGAGATTATTACCTATGGATAGGACTTATCCGGTCATGTCAAAGATTCTATGTAGGTTCGCACTGGGTTACACCCCTTAGAAGTGGCAACAACCACGACTTCGGATTGGTGCCCGAGGAAACCTTGGTCTCCAATTGTCGGGATTGCCTTCTCTCAAAACCTTATGGAGAGATTCAATTTAAATCCAAAGGATAGGATTGAGTGTGGACTGAAGAACAGATGATTTCCAAGAGTTTGGAGAAATAGGCTGGTCTTGAAATATTGGCCGGTGAAATTGGTTGGAATGTGGAAAGGTTTGAGGTTGTTTTGACTTTCACGAGTTTAAAAGGATGCTAGAAGTTTTGAGGAGCAAAGGGGCATTTTGGTGGAGTTAAGGGGTTTCGGATTATTTGGTGGAATTGAGGAGTTGCTTGTGTTTGAGAAGTTCGGATCTTGAAATGGTCGGGTTTTTGAAGTGTTTTGGGAAGTGGAAAGTGTTGAAGAGAAACTCAGGTTTTCAAAATGACGAGTATGGAAGAGGATGCTTGGTTTACAGATATTCGGATTTTGAAGATGTTTCAGATTTCTGAGAGCCTTCAGGAATTGGAGGTCCTATGTGACTTGGAGTCGGTTCAGAGGAGGAATGAGAAGTGTTTATGGGTCCTAGAGCTTTAATGGAAGGGTTGGATTGGTTTATTCAGAATTGTCTCTCTTAAAGTTTTAAAACCGAAAATTCATTTTTTGTTGTAAAAGGGCGGATAATCCCGAGGGATTACCCTATGTACCCCCTCGAACACGACACTTAATTAATGTAAGTACCGAGGCTCGAAAGGTAGGGCAATGAATTTATGTCGAAGAATAGGGTTCAGAGAGAAACACCATGAAAGAGATGTTCTCGGTCGAACCCTAATAACGTCTCTAACTCCCGAGTTTTAAAACATAAAAAATCAAAACATTGAAATCGAGTGGAAGGGAGCCAGACGATTCTAAAATCCCGGCTGCAACTAGGAAGGCCGTTACTTCCCTAGCGCCCCGCCTTGTAGAAAACTAGGCTGCAATTAGGGGAGGTTTGTCACCCTAATGCCTCGCCTAAAGAGATCCAGACTGCGACAAGGGAGGTTATGACCCCAGTGCCCCGCCTCGGATTTTTATTTAGAAGAGAGACAAGTGATGTCTAACAAGGAAGAAAACGCTCTTTTAAGGTGTTAGACATTACATGTTCCCCGAAAACGATTCATTTTTGGAGCTTGAAAACTGAGTTGGAAAGTGTTTAAAGTTGTTCGGAATTCTATGTAAAGAAACACTGATTTTGAGAAATGTTTTTAGGAGAAAACTTTCTGTATATGTGAGAAGAACTTTCTGCAGTTGAGAAGAGTTTTCTGTGATGTGAGAAGAGTTTTTCCTTTAAAATTCCACAAAATAGTTTCTTTTGAAAACTAGAAGAAATTTGGATGAAATAGTTGTTTGAAATCTAGGAAGATAGATTTTTCTATTTTTTAGATTTTTCATGGTATTTACAAATTGAGTTTAAGTTAAAAAACGGGTTGGATTTGATTTGATTTTGGTTTGACCTGTATTGGAAGATGAGCCGGGTTAAAGTTCGAGTTGAAGTAGGGTTGGTCAATGCTTGGGTCAACGTTTTTTTGGTCAAGGTCAACGTTTTTGGTCAAGGTTTGACTTTTGTAAACTTGGTCTGAATTTCGTGGGCTCGGTTTGACTTGTGTGGGCTTGGTTTGACTTGTGTGGGCTTGGGCCGAATTTGGGTTGGGCTTGGGCGAGAGTGAGTAGTGGGCTAGGTTGGGCTTGATGGGCCATGTTGGGTTAATGGGCCGATGGGTTGATGGGCCGATGGATTAATGGGCCGATGGGTTGATGGGCCGATGGGTTGATGGGCCGATGGATTAATGGGCCAAATTTGGGCTGATGGGCCGATTTGGGCTGATGGGCTTGGTTTTGGTAATGGGCTGAATTTGAATTGGATATGGATTTGGGCCGCATTTGGATTTGGGCCAAGATTGGTTGTGGGCCGATTGTGGGTTTGGGCTGGTCATGGGCTTGGGCCGCATTTGGACTTGGGCCAAATTGGCCTATGGGCCTTATTTGAGATTGGGAAAATTGGGCCTTAGACCTTTTTATTTGGGCTAAAGAGTGTTTTTGAGTTGATTTGTTTTATGGCTGAAATGGGCTTTGGGCCTTATTATGTGTAAGTGGGTTTGGGCCTTGAAATGTGTTTGGGCCTTGAAATGTGTTTAGGCCTTGAAGTGATTGGGCTTTGGAATTGAATTGGGCCTACTTTGGGCTTGGACTGGTTGGGTAGTTTGGGCCCGAATTGGGTTTTGGATTGAATTGGGTTTGGGCCCGAGGTTGAATTGGGCTCACGCTTGGATGAAATTCAAACTTGGGTAATTTTGTGGATTTGATTTGTGCTTGCTATATTATACCGTATTGGGGATTGAAGACAGACTTAATGATTGACTTTGACTTCTTTTTTCCTTTTTCTTTCTCTTTTTTTTTGGTAAAGTTTTTTAATGAAATTAGGGGGTGGTTTGGGATAGGCTTTACAAGTTTGGAGAGTATTGTTCCCCACAAAGCAAATCAGAAATAAGCTAGCTGTGGGGTACCCTCGAGGCTTAAAAGAAATTTCAAAGTTTTGGATGGTAGTGTTCCCCCCACAAAGCAAATCAGAAATAAGCTAGCTGTAGGGTACCTTCCAAGACTTTGATCAAATGGAAAAGGGGTGACCTAAGGGGCCATCTAGGGTTTACAATAATAGGCAGATATATTAAACAATGAATAAAAAATAAAAAAAAATATATATGACAATCCAAGCATATACGTATAGAGCGTAGCATGAACAATGAGAGAGCGCACCATGTGAAAGGTAGAAGATAATAATCAACAAGAGAGCGAACAGAATTGGCCCTATTTTTACATCATCCACAACTAGCACATTAACCCACGTAGAACAAGAAAAAAACTTTGCAGCCAAAGTCACAAGCCCTAAACGCTGAACAAACTCTCACTAAATTACTAAACACATTGTTTCTTTTTTTTATCATTTCAACATCTATTCATCTGCTCTTTATTCTATGCGTAATCAGTTTAAAGGCTCTGCAACAATGATATGAATATGAATCCCCGAATTCCCTCTGGTCATGGAGTTAAAGCCTCAAACATTACTGAAACTAAACTGTGAAGAAGATGATAGCAGATTAAACTAGAGGTTTGCTCTTCCTTATTTTAGTTATTTTAAGCACCCCATTCGAACGCCCAAATTGGGGGCATACCCACACTTGAAAACCTAGAGCTAGGACAGCCTTAAGGATAACCTGATGCACTAAACCAACGCAAGTCAGTCCTATATTAACCAGCTCTGCATAATTATCAGATTTAACCTCAAAACCAGACATAAACAACCCTTTTCAGTCACAGATTAAGCCCAGTTCTCTTCTGTCATTATTTCAGGCGTGGACAAAGAAAGCACTCGAATCAGATTTGATCATATGTCTGGCTCTTAAATCAAAGCCATAGAATGCTCAAACACACGAGTTCACCACTTATTTATTTACATGAATAGAAGCAAGAATGCAGTCACATACATAATCGCAACATATTTCACTGAAATAACAGAGATCAACTTCGGATCAAAGTATAATTACCAGGGGTGAAGATTAAGGGTTTCCTGTAAAAAGAAACGGAACAAAGGATACAAAGACCAGTACCACAGCAAACCAAGTTAGTTTATCCTGATAAACCACCAGATAGAGTAACTAGAAAGCAAAACCACTTGCAGAAAATCCAAAGTAAGGGGTCGTGAGCTATCACCTTGTTAACAGTGGGGAGTACATTCTTTCAAAACAAGTCTCAACAGAAGTTTGGGTCAAAAGAGCAAAGTATCAGCTTTAAGAGAAGACATATTGACCGAGATCAGTTGTGAGAATTTCAAGTCGAGAGAAGTAGCACATGAGATATGCGAAACTCAATATCTCTTTGGATGAGAAAGCGAGGGCTCCATGTCAACATGTAAACTGCAACGTAAATCCTTCAAAGCTACACATAGATTCTTCCCACTCCGAAACGGATTGACAGGTAAACCAGAGGTACGCAAGGGCAAGGAAAGTCTCAGTTTTCAGACCCCTTTCTCTCTTAACGGAACAACGAGTTTATAAGCATTAGAGTGCGTAAACGAAAGGAATAGAAGGAAAATCAAATATAATCATCGTGCAAACCGAAACTGAAGTTCTGACTTACGTTGCGTTTTGGCTTTCTGTTCGTGGACTAACCTGTCCATACCAGAATACAGTATATACAGAGGGAAGGACTCATAAACTGAAACATGCAAAGTGGAGACGGGGAGACAGAAGAGAATGAACTCGATCAGTGCTATCACCGGATACTAGTCCGACAAAACTGAGATTTGGCCCTTAATCTCTTCGATTTCATCGGGCGAGTTCTATGAAATGAAAACCGAAGCGCTTGAAGCCAGACTATCATTCAAGGGAGCGGAAATCTACTTACGCTTCAAAGATTGGAGATGACTGAAGTTTGAAAGTCACGGTCGGAGCAAATGAAAAGGGTAATGACGATTTCGAAGGTTTGGAGTGTGGCGTTGGTTCGTGGTGCTCGTGGTGATTCTTTGGTGAGGAGAAGGCTCGAATGCGCGATTTTTACCGGTGGTGAGTCTTTGTGAAGAGGGACGAGATGTAACGACGGCGGTGTAAAGTTGATAGTGGTGGCGAGTTTCGGACGTGGAATGGCTTCAATCGTGAATGGTGGTGGCGAGGTGAAGATTAGATGGGAAGACGGAGGTCAGTTTGAGGCGGACGAGAGAAGGAATCGAAGAGGAAAGAAAAGGAACGGAGTGAAGGAGTTGGTCGTTGGTTGAGTTGGGATGGAGAGAGTTTTTTGAGCTCGGAGCAGGTGACGATTCGCCGATGGAAGGGGATCTTTAGTCCATTTCCTCCTCTCCAGGATGGAGGCGGATCGGCGCCATTTGAAGAGAGTCCGCCCTCTTCAACTTTCGAAACTGAGGGAGCATGCAGGGATGGGTGAATTTGGCTCTTCCCTTCTTGGTTTCTCCATTTTCAGGCGTGGGTAAGGGCATATTCAGAGCGAAGTCGGAGACGGTTTTCAAGGAACACAAAAGACAGGGAAATATATCAGGGACTTCAAGTGATGGGTAACAAAGAATAAAGAATGTTCCAAAACGAGAACCAAAAAAAACGGGCCCGTAAGTCTGCTATTAGTGGGGCGTATTTTGAATGGTTGGGCTAGAACAGGTCCAAACTAGAGTGGGCTACATTAGGTCCAAAATCGGATACTACACAAAAGGAGAAAGGGGCGTCTACTGGGTTTCGAACTCGTGACCTCCGCTCTCCTCACTCACACCCTCCACCGATTGAGCTACAACGATTTTCAATATATGGTAGCAGAGAAACTAAACAAGACTCATGTCGCGTGTTGAGGTAAAATAAAAAATGCCTGCAGCCTGTAATAGGAATCGAACCTGAGACCTGTAGGTTACATGGTGGGTACCTTAACCAATCGAGCTATGTCAGATTTCAGTATGTTTATGGGAGAAATATTATAAGAGTTCTACAGTAATCGCAAAACCGTGAAATATTTTAAAACAAGAGCAATAAACTAAGTGTACAAAATGGAGTTATTTTAAAAACAGATTACAATAAAATAGATAAAAATAAAATAATAATAAAAATAAAATAAAAAGATAAAAATAAATAAAACAAAAAGGGCTCGTGCTCCTTTTCCATAGGAATGTGAGATTAAAATGCCGGAAAAAAGAAATTCCTTTGGTTAGAGCGGGGACGACCGCCTTGTTCCTAAAAGCATGTTTATTCTTGTATTTTGGGTTTGGATACAAACGGGTGAGAATTTTTGGTGTCTACAGATGGCTCCCCTTGATTCAATTCTGCAACAGAAGGCTTGCAGAATTGGATCAAGGTTGACGGGACGCCAAAAATTCTCACTAGGGCTTTTACGGGGTACATCTAGATGCGATCACGGATAGCACACCGTGTGAACGCGATGGGAGAGTAACAAGATAACCGAGTGCACGAGGACTTAGGAGTGCCTCAACTGGACCTCTTGATATCCAGCCCTAGGGCTTATGACGGGCCTAGAATGCGATTGAAAGTACGAGGACTTAGGTGTGCCTCAACTAGACCTCTTGATATCTAGCTATAGGACTTATGCCGAGCCTATAATACCGACAACCCGATTCGGTTTAAGGTGCACGAGGGCTTAGGAGTGCCTCAACTGGACCTCTTGATATCCAGTCCTAGGGCTTATGATGGGCCTAGAATGCGATTGAAAGTACGAGGACTTAGGAGTGCCTCAACTAGACCTCTTGATATCTAGCTATAGGACTTATGCCGAGCCTATAATACCAACAACCCGATTTGATTTAATGTGCACGAGGGCTTAGGAGTGCCTCAACTGGACCTCTTGACATCCAGTCCTAGGGCTTATGATGGGCCTAGAATGCGATTGAAAGTACGAGGACTTAGGAGTGCCTCAACTAGACCTCTTGATATCTAGCTATAGGACTTATGCCGAGCCTATAATACCAACAACCCGATTGATTTAATGTGCACGAGGGCTTAGGAGTGCCTCAACTGGACCTTGACATCCAGTCCTAGGGCTTATGATGGGCCTAGAATGCGATTGAAAGTACGAGGACTTAGGAGTGCCTCAACTAGACCTCTTGATATCTAGCTATAGGACTTATGCCGAGCCTATAATACCAACAACCCGATTTGATTTAATGTGCACGAGGGCTTAGGAGTGCCTCAACTGGACCTCTTGACATCCAGTCCTAGGGCTTATGATGGGCCTAGAATGCGATTGAAAGTACGAGGACTTAGGAGTGCCTCAACTAGACCTCTTGATATCTAGCTATAGGACTTATGCCGAGCCTATAATACCAACAACCCGATTTGATTTAATGTGCACGAGGGCTTAGGAGTGCCTCAACTGGACCTCTTGACATCCAGTCCTAGGGCTTATGATGGGCCTAGAATGCGATTGAAAGTATGAGGACTTAGGAGTGCCTCAACTAGACCTCTTGATATCTAGCTATAGGACTCATGATGAGCCTATAATACTTTGATGGATTTGTACAAAACTCGCTGTGGTGAAAGGTCGATCTGAAGTCGAATTTAGTTGCATGTTGATTCGGGGTCGGACGCTCTCTGATGGGTCCTTCGATCCTACACGAAGGATTTAAGATTGGAAATTTTTCTGGTGTTGTCTCCCTTAACTGCATGAGTGTTCGGGATGATGGGATCAGGTGATTCCGATATATGCGGTCGGATGGTTTGACATAACTTTCGGGGACCGTAATGGTCAAGCGTGATTTTCATGATATTGGAGAGGGCTTTAGCCGATGACTCTGGTAGTTTGACGGTGGCTCTGGTGTTGCACTAGGATGGCTCCGGTATGGCTCTGAGGTGGCTCCGGTATGGCCTTGAGATGGCTCTGATATGGCCTTGAGATGGCTCCGGTATAGCCTTATGATGGCTCCGGTATGGCCTTATGATGGCTCCGGTATGACTCTGATATGGCTCCGATATGGCCTTGAGATGGCTCTGGTATAGCTTTATGATGGCTCCGGTATAGCCTTATGATGGCTCCGGTATGGCCTTATGATGGCTCCGGTATAGCCTTATGATGATCCTCTTGGATGAGGCGGATTCCTTCATGAGGTGACAGCAATGACCTTGGGGTTTAAGGGGTGGATGGTTTTTTATTTGGGACGGGGTCGCACCCAGAGAGGGTTGCCTACGTACTCAACTCCCTGTTGAGATCAGACCTTACGTAGTTCATAAGTTTTGGCGGGTGAGGAGTTTGGTGGTGAGGAGGGATGTCTTGCGGGGCATCTCTTTGAACGGTGCTCGAAGACTTTTATCCCTTTGCTTTGATGACTGCGCAGTCTTTCACATTACTCAGAGGATGGCTGTCGTGTCGGTCGACGAAGGAGACAGGCGTTATTCCGTGGCTTCCCTTACAAGGGGAGAGTATGCTCATCTTTCTCTTTCCATGTTGTTGGATATTATGTCTGAATCGATGGATGTAAATATATTCTACATGCATTTTTTTTGGAATTGGATATGATTGAATGCAAAGGAAATGTCGCGTCAAGGTGAGCTCAACCAAGAATTCTAGTTAAGTCAGACTAGTCACCTCTAAGCCGCTTCTTTCCTGAAAAATCTTCCCGAAAAAGGTCTCTTGGGATCTCTTATACCTTTCTGTTTCCTTTCTTGAGGTCAGTTAGGCTTTCTTTAACCGGGGTGATGAACACTCGTTTTTTTTTCTCTACCTTCCTGGTCAGTTTGTGCACGATTGTATTGACAAGATCGGACGCGTCATGGCCTTTCATATTTCAAATTTGGTACTTTTCGAATCGGGCAAATACCGTCTCTAAGTCGGAGGTCTTTCAAAGGGTTATAATGGGGCTGCAGGGTATGTCACATAGGACTGGAGGATTTGTTTAAGAATTGTGGAGATTTTGTGCAACGGAGGATATGCTTCACCTTTGCCATGGATGGGGTGATTTTAGACTCCTTTCGCATTTGTGCGGATTATCACATGCTCTCGTTTTGATCTGCTACTTTTTTTGAGTAGTCCCTTTGCATTTTTTTTTTGTGTTTGGCATTCTCGTGCTTATCAATTCCTCAAGTGGGGATGTTTCACGCAAGGTGGGGCTTTCACTTCCTCTCTTTACTCCTTAGAGTATTTTGTGTTTCGTTTCTCCCATTTTCATCTTCTTTGGGTATCTCTTTCAAGCTTTCTCCCATGCTTTAAATGATGGGAGGAAAGAACCATGGCTCCGGCTCTTTTCATCCTCTTTTGCAAGGGTGAATTTTTGTGAGATGTGGGCTGATATATCGTGGAGCTATTTTAGAAAAGGTTTTCAATGAAAGGCTCAGCGGGGTTCACTAAGGGATCATTTTTAGGGTCAATGAGGCTTTTTGGCCTCGTGGGGGTTCTCCTCGATCCTAGGTGCCTCGTCATCCCTATTGACGGATATTTGTTTCTCTACTATTCCCTAATTTTGACATGAATGGTAACGCGCTTTTCTCATCAATATTTGGTTCTGTGATGGAGGATCCTCACATGGTGTTTGAAATTTAAATGCACCAAGCGCTCTGTGTTTCTCTCATGCACTCGACCCTCACGGGGGTTAGAGATCCTTTCAAGACCTCTTGGAGAAAAATGATACAAGAGTTCAGCGGCCTTTGATGACTTTGTGACCTTCTAGAATTAAAGATCGAGATACCCCTCGACACTGGGGTATGCAAATACAAATGCAATTAAGCTAAACCTAATGCAGAGGATGATGGTAAACTTTCGTGGGGATGTTTTTTTTTTGTGTGGATGCACTTTTTCATATGGATGCATTTTTGGATTTTTAAATGGATGCATTTTTTGGCGGATGCATTTTTTGTGGATGCATTTGGATTTTTGAATGAATGCATTTTTTGGATTTTTGTGAGAGTTCAGACATAATATCGTTTCAACCGGTCGAGATTGACAAGACTTTGAAATTCTTCTCCATCCAAATCTGTCAGTAATACAGCGCCATGAGGAGTTATCTCTTTGACCAGATAAGGGCCCACCCAGTTCGGTCTGAATTTCCCTCGCGGGTCTGGCAAGTCCTTTCTCAGCTCTTTTAGGACGAGATCGCCTACTTGGACGTTTCGTTCCCTGACCCTTTTGTTGAACGCTCTAGCCATTCTCTTCTGGTAACCCTGGATGTGATATAATGCCTGTAGGCGCTTTTCATCAAGAAGAGCGAGACTGTCATAGCGTTGTTGTAACCAGTCACTTTCAGCAATTTTCAGTTCGTTAGTGACCCGAAGGGTTGGAATTTCAAGCTCGATTGGCAAGACACATTCTGACCCATACACCAAGGAATACGGGGTGGCTCCGGTTGCATTTCTGACAGTAGTTCGGTAACCCCAGAGAGCATAGTGTAACTTTTCTGGCCAATCCCTGTATGTTTCAACCATTTTTGAAGTGCACACTTTACAGCTTTGTTGGCGGCTTCGACTGCTCCGTTGGTCTGAGGTCTGTATGGGGACGATCTGTGGTACGGATGTTGTATTTTTCCATGACCCGGATAGTGTCTCCGTCAAACTGAGGACCGTTATCTGATACGAATTCTGAGGGGACCCCATATCGGCATATGATGTCTCTTTCGATAAACTGGGCAACTTGTCTCGATCCGATATTCGCAAACGACCGTGCCTCTACCCATTTGCTGAAATAATCTATTGCCACAAGGATGTAGCGATGTCCATTTGAAGCTTTAGGGTGAATTTCACCAATGATGTCGATTCCCCATATAGAGAACGGCCAAGGGCTGCCATGGCTGTTAGGGGTAGGGGAGGCAGGTGTTGCAAGTTAGCATGCGTCTGACACTTGGCGCACTTTTTCACAAATGCGTGGCAATCGGCTTCCATTGTTGTCCAGTAATACCCTAGTCTGAGGATTTTCCGGGATAGGGAATGGCCTCCAGCATGGGTCCCACATACTCCCTCGTGGACATCCTCGATGATCTTATCAGCCTCTTTTCGGGTCACACATAAGTGTTGGACTCCATTCGGCATTCTCTTGTAGACCCTGGTTCCGCAGATCACATATTGATTCGACATTCTTCTCAGCGCAATGCGGTCCTGCTTAGTGGCTTCTAGCGGGTACTCTCCTTTTCTGAGGAAGTTCTCAATGTCCACGAACCACTCCTCTTCTGTTTCCTCTGCTTCGATGGCTCCAACTTCGAACGAGGGTACATTAGTCATGGTTATCCACAAAGGGAAGTACAATGAGCCGGTTGATACTTGGACTACTGAAGCCAAGGATGCCAAGGCATCGGCGAAGATATTCTGGCTACGGTTCATATGCTTGAAAGTCACGTTTCGAAAGCAGGTGACTAGGTATGAAAGGTAGTCGTGATAGGGGATCAATCGTTCTTCTCTGATTTCCCAAGTCTGGTTGACTTGTGAAATAACGAGATTAGAGTCACCGAATACCTCTAACTCCTCCACTTGCAATTCTAACGCCATTTCAAGCCCCAGGATGCAGGCCTCGTATTCCGCCATGTTGTTAGTAACTGGGTAATTGATTTTTACCGCAGCTGGAAGCAGATCTCCCTCAGGGTGGACCAACAAAATCCCGGCCCCTTTACCCTTGTGGTTGACGGCACCATCGAAGTACAACTTCCAACAGGTTTTCTGTAGTGTCATGATTTGCTCGTCTGGGAAGTCGTCATTGCCAAAGAACTCGGAAGCTACGGGGCATTCTGCTAGATGCTCGGCTATGGCACTCCCTTTGATTGACTTCTGAATTTTGAAAGTGATATCGAATTCAGACAACAATAGGGACCATCTGGATAAGCGACCGTCAAGAATTGGCTTTTCCAGAAGGTACTTTATAGGGTTCATGCGTGCAATCAGGTGAACCTCTTGCCCTAACAAGTAGTGTCTTAGTTTCTTCGTAGCCCAGACCAAAGCAGCGCAAAATTTATGGATGTCGGAGTATCGCGTTTCCGTATCAACCCACTTCTTACTGATATGGTAGATCGACTTTTCGCGTGGTGGGACCCCTGTTCTTGGGCAAGCATGGCACCCATCGATGTTTCCCGAGCTGTTAGGTAAAGTATCATCGGTTTGCCCTCTTGAGGTGGTACCAAGACGGGCGGGTTTTGCAAATAGGTCTTTATCTTCTCAAAGGCTTCTTGACACTGCTCATTCCAGACCTTAGATGCATCTTTCTTCAACAGACGGAAGATAGGCTCACAGGTTTCGGTTAGCTGCATGATGAATCGTCTGATGTACTGAACTCTGCCTAAGAAACCCCTGATTTCTTTTTCGGTCTTCGGAGGAGACATTTCTTGAATGGCTTTTATCTTATCTGGGTCTACCTCAATCCCTCGGGTTGTAATCATGAATCCTAGAAGTTTTCCCCCGGTTACCCCGAATGTGCATTTTTCCGGGTTAAGCTTCATCTGATATTTTCGCATCCGATCAAAGAACTTTCTCAGGTTTGTCAAGTGGTCCTCCCGCTGGGCAGCTTTGACGATCATGTCGTCTACATATACCTCCACTTCCTTGTGAATCATATCATGCAATAATGTAGTGGCAGCCCTTTGATACGTGGCTCCGGCATTTTTCAAGCCAAAGGGCATGTTTACGTAACAAAAGGTTCCCCACTGCGTAATAAAAGATGTTTTTTCCTGATCTTCTACAGCCATTCGGATTTGGTTGTAACCCGAAAATCCATCCATGAATGACAGTAGTGCATGTTGGGCAGTGTTATCAACAAGGATATCAATGTGGGGTAAGGGAAAGCTGTCTTTGGGGCTGGCCTCGTTTAAATCCCGAAAATCGATGCATACTCGCACCTTTCCGTTTTTCTTTGGGACGGCTACGATGTTGGCTAACCAATCGGGGTAGTTGACGACCCGGATAAAGCCGACACGCAGCAACTTCTCAACTTCCTCTTTTACTTTCAATTGGTGCTCAGGTTTCATTCGTCTTAAACGTTGTTTCTTAGGTTTGGCATTGGGATACAACGGTATTCGGTGCTGGACAATGTCAGGGTCGATCCCAGGCATGTCTGCGTAACTCCAAGCAAAAACATCGACATATTCGGTTAGCAGAGAAGTCAGGTCCCGTTTTTCTGTTTCGCTCAGACCCGAACCGACTTGCAGAGTTTTGGGGTAATTAGGTGTTCCGATATTTATTGCCACAGTATCCTCTACAATCTGGGTATGAGTGGAATATTGTTCTGTGGGAGGCATATTCTCCTCATCATATTCTTCCTCTTCGGCCTCAAGAATTCGTAATGAATCAAACGTTTGAGAAGACATAATAGGTGGATAACTTGAACAAACTAAATTTCCATTAATATCCGATGAGCTTGGGAGCTCTGAGATTGTCAGAAAATTGCCACCATTTTTACAAGTGAAAATAAATGGTGGTGGTCCTTCCCTTAGTTCAATTCTACTTGCGTCGCCGATGTTTTCATTACACTGATAATTGCATTCATCACTAATAACATTGCCATCACTACTGCTACAATCATCATCACTACCGATTAGACTAACTACGTAAGGCTCCTGGGTAATCAGCTCTTCTTTCTCATGATAGACGACAAGACATGCTCCATGGCCATCCACCGAGGGTGCGGGGTCCTTGATGACTGGTTTGATCATGACACTGCTCTCCGCTGCCTCCTCGGGCGTTCCTTGGTCGCATCCCTTGCCGTCATGGTCTTCAGGGCATGAGCTGAGGGAGAATAAAGTGGTCCACCAGCTCTCCCACTCCATTGTCTCCCGATCCTCCTGAGCCCGAGCTACCTTCTGCTTATCACAACTCACGGATACACATGGTTCAAGGTTAACTGATAAGAAAAGATCTGTAGGAATTCTTACATGTGAATCTGTCAACATCATACCTGACATTTCCGTAAATCCTAAACCGGCTCCTCGTCCTCCAATGTGTGCTGTTAGTGGCTCCACCATGCCCTGCAGCTCCTTGCCTAATCCATTCCCCTGTTTGTAGCCCATCCGAGACATCATGTGCTGTGATGCGGGGCTATAGACACTAGGGTCGAAGTAGAGAGGAGTGATGGAAGAAGTTTGACTTACCTGCGAATGTGGCTTCGCCACGTGAAGCCCCCGAGCGTCAACCCTCGACCCCCTGGTGTGTTAATCTCAAACAGTGGGGACTCAGCTCTGGCCTCTCCCAAAACCTCCACGATTCGTCCCCCGTGCTTGAATTTTAGCTTCTGATGGACGACTGAGGGGACTCCTTTAATCTGATTGATGAATTCCCGTCCTAGCAGAAGGTTGAAGGTGGAGGATATGTCTATGACCATCGCTTCGATGGTCAGGGATACGTCCTCAATCAGAATTGGCAGGGTGACGATTCCCAGAACCTTCCTATGACTGTTGTCATAGGCACTCAACGTCATGTCTACTGGCTTGAAATCGTTAAGTCCCATATGACGGGCTACTCGGAGCGGACAGACATTCACTTCAGCCCCATCATCAATCAAGGTCTTGGGGACCTGGAATCCTCCGGCCTTCACCGTTATATAGAGGGCTTTTCCCGCCTGACGAGGGATCTCGTCGTCGGTGAACGTTATGAAGAGGTCAGGAGTCCGGGATAGGTGAGCTATGATGTTTTCAACTGAGGCCGGCCGCTTCTTGTCCATTCCTAAATGCCGAGCTACTGCATCTTTATGCTCTTCTGAAATTGTCAGCAGGGACCAGATTGTGATAGGTATGCTGGTAGTCTTCAGTTTTTTCATCAGTTCTTCTTCTCCCACCAACTTGTTCTCTGACTCGTTCAGAGTAAGGTCATGGACTTTCTGTTGCAGTGTTTCTGGCTCTTCTGCGAGCTCAGTGGGTTTGAAGTGTCTTCCTGAACGGGTCAAGTGATTGATTTTTTCAGGGTCATTGCGGTGTTTTTCCTCATCCACTATCAGGAGGGGTACCTTAACCGCGGTATGGCCTGTGGATTTTCATCTTCATCTGTGATCATGATCACATTACACATGGCAGTATTTCCTTTTCTCTGTTTCTCAAAGATTTTGTGGTTGCACCAAGCCTCAACAATTTCTAGTGCTCTCATCTTCCTATAGAGGTCTTCTGCCTCAGAAGTCAACATCAGCAAAGTTTCCAAATCTCCTTCTATCTGTCGTCCCACATCATATTGGAAGAAGACTGATACTTTCCCTTGATACCTTAACTTGTCGATGGCATTTTGAGCCTGATCTCTTTATTCAAATACTCCCTTAATAACGGTGACGTGTCCAAATGAATCTCTGGGCGAGGGACCTTGAAGGTATTCAACAGCGGTGAGGGTGCGACAGATAGAAAGGGTTTCTGGTGGGTTGTTTCAGATGATCCTCCGACATCATCCAACCTCACAATTTCTCGAAGGTTCGGTAGACTTTCCTCTTCTCCACTGAATCCGATCATGTTTACATGTCGGGGAATTGAATTATTCTGGGTACTTGGACCAGTTTTTGGAAATTCGACCTCTCCAGCGTCGATCAAATCTTGGATAGCGTGGCGCAAGGCTCTGCAATTATCTGTACTGTGTCCCTTGATCAGGTGGAATTCACAGAAGCTGGCGAGGTTGGTTCCCATCTGGGTAACTCCTGGTCTGGGCTTTGGGTGTCCCAACAAAAGCCCACTTTTCTTCAGCTTTTCATAGGCTTTGTCCATCGACATTCCTAAGCTGGTGTAATTCCTTCTGGGTTGAGCTTGATAGCTGTTTGGCGGTGGGGTTGCAGAATAATTCGGTTTTAGCCCGCTGACCTGGGCCTGGTAAACTGGAGGTTGAGATTGATTGCTTGGAGGAGTAGGGACAAACTTGTTGTTCGTGTCTGTCTTAGATTGCCTGTTTTGATAGTTTGACTGTCGGGAAAACGATCCTTGGAAATTGGGACCCTTCAACTTTCCTGCCAATGCTAGCTCTTCTGCGGCCGTGGCAGCCGCTTTCAGATGCCTGAAATCACAAATCCCTAAGGACTTGAGGTGATCCGAGTAGGGATTTTCAAGGCAATCGATGATGATTCTTATTTGCTCGTCTTCACTGGGGCGGTCTAACATCTGGCCCGCCTTCTCTCTCCACCTAGTGATGAATTCCATTACTGTCTCGTGGTTCCTTGGCCTCATAGTCTCTAGGTCTCTCCGGGTGACCCCTAGGTGAGTATTATAACCATACTGCTCCACGAAAGCTTGGTAGACCTCTTCCAACTTTTTCCCCGAGAATTCCGTCCTTGACACCCAAGTTTGGGCAGACCCTTCGAGATAACTGGGGAAGCAGATTATCTTCATTTCATCATCTAACCCATGCATAGTCATGACCCGGTCAAACTGGGCGAGATGGTGTCTAGGGTCCCCTTTCCCGATGTATTTAGAGATTTCAGGCAGTTTTAAATTCTCAGGCAATTTGGAGTTTGGCTTCAGTTGGAAATGACGAAAACCCAACATCTTGGCTCTCTCCCCGAGCTGCATTTCTGCTAGCAGCTCTTCTTTCACAGATTTCTTCCAGTCCTCCATGTTAGATGGGGGGTTTTCAGTAGGAGGGGGTTGAGTTTGAGGTTGTTGATACCCGTGGATTAGGTGACTTAATGGGTGTGGCAGTAGCTGAGTGTGGGGAATAGCTTCTTCAAAACGGACAGCGTGCCTTGGGGCGATGTACTGATATTGTCTCATCTGGATCGGATCAGGGATAGGTGAATTCAGGTAGATAGCCTCAGGTGGTTTAGACCGGTTCATGTTAGCAATTTGAGGGGCAACCCCAGTTGATAGAAATGGTGGTAATTTTGGGAAAGTGGTTGGGACAGTTGTGGTCGTGGTCAGGATTGGTGGTGGCATGGGTGCCCCAGAAAGTAGGTCAGTTGTTTGGAATGTGGCGGTTACTGAGTGGATGACAGTACGTCCCTCCCCTGTGATTGGTTGTGGTGTGGTGGTGTTGAACATAGGGTTTTGATTGCTCCAGTACCGGTTGTGGTGTGGGGAGTCCTCAATATAATCATCTTCAGGGTCAGTAGGGTATGGGTCCTTCCCTTTGGCTGCCCTCTCTTGGCGCAACTGTTCCTCTAGACGCTCGATCGTCTGTCTCATCAAAGATTGATCTCTTTGGGACTGTTCCCATAAACGGTAAAGAGTGCCAGCATCAGGGTGTCGCACGGTACCGTCCATTCCGGGAACGCTAGCACTTACCTCTGTGGCAGAAGTGACCACTTGAGTAATTTCGGAGCGGTCGGGTTGATTAGGCTTTGATCCATAGTTTCCGATGAAGTTTCGGATGTGGTCTCGCTAGCCACCTACCCCTGGAGTCTCTCTTCCAAAGTCGAGTAATGTTGAAAGATTGGAGGAGAACTCTTTACTTTTTGCTTCTGTGATACGCGCTCTTTACTCTCTGCTTCTGTGATACGCGGGGATATAGAATATACGAAAAAGCGTCAGTATGAAAGTAACTCAAAAAAGGTGAGAGAGTGCCAGAGAAGGGAGAGGTCGTCCCCGGTTTTGTGTAAAGTCGTATGAAAGCGATTGAATTCTTTTATGAAAATGCTAAAAGGGAAAGGCGCACGAGCCTAGTTTTCATTTCCAAAACGTTTGTCATACCGATATTACATAACCGCAGTTGCATACATGTAGAGGGAAAATGGGGTTACAATTCGATTCAAAGGGGGAATATAACCGTTAGTGCTAAAGGACAAGTACATCCGCTAGTTAGCTAACCATTACAAAAAGGGACGCATCCACTAGCTAGCTAATCATTACAAAAGGGGGATATACCCACTAACTAGCTAATCATTACAAAAGGGGATATATCCGCTAAGTAGCTAATCATTACAAAAGGGGAATATACCCACTAACTAGCTAATCATTACAAAAAAGGGGTATATCCGCTAATTAGCTAATCATTACAAAAGGGAATACATCTACTAGTCATAATAAACTACTGCCGCTAGAGAGAATCAGCCGATGATCTTCTTCCGTTTTGACTCCTCACGGTTTTTCTTCCTCTGTTGGTTCTTCGTGAGCGGGGGTTGTAGATTCACGGTAATCAGGCAAGTGGGGTCATGTTCGATCACCGAACGGTAAAGTGAGTATGGATATTTCTCCACGCGATCCACTCGCTTCTCAAGCCAATCCTTGTAGGAGTCACTCAAGCTAAGGTCTGTTCCTCGTTCGTTGAAGATAGCCCACTTGACTCCGGTGTTGTAGGCTTGGGCTACATAGTTCACCGCCGCATCGGTGAATCGGTGACTCTTGAATTTTGATACCTCAGCCCCTGGGATGGTTTGTTCGCGTCCGAACTGTCGCATTGCCCTTAATGGGAAGATAGTGACAAAACGGTCCAAACCAATCAGAACCAAACCATTGTGTTCGGCTGACTGACGGTTCCTCCTTGGACATCCCAGTCCTTCAGTACCCACTCGAAGTGTGAGTGGAGATGAACATCTCGAAAGTAGGCTTTCCAACCCCCTTCTGGTCTCTCTACCACCTTTCTTGCAGCTTGGAATGTGCACATGGTAACTGTTTGGTACCGCGATAAGTGAGGTAGTTGCAGGTGATCAAAAAGCCATATTTGCAGGAGCAAAGGACTCCCTTTGAAGAACGTCTCTCGAGCCCCTGTTTCCTTCCATTGATCTAGTGCTCTGACTACCTCGGCCACTATGAATGTCCCAACGCTAAGCTCGTCTTCATAGGCCTTCAGAAGATAGATGACCTGTGGATTCATTCTTAGGCCCCTTTGTCGAAAGAGGTGTAAACCCATGAGGCAGAGATCTAACACTCGTCTTTGAGTTCTCTGTGACCGATACGGCTTGCAGAAACGATCAAGGAGATCTCTCAAGCTCAAACTCATTCCCCCAAAATCTTCTACCTCAGAGACATGCACCCCTAAGAATTTGGCTGCGAATGCTGACGTCTTCGATCGATCGGTCGGGATCCGAGGCATCTTCTGATGAGGTTTGATCTTCAGGAAAGCATCCATCTCTGCTGGCAACATGACCAACTCCTCCAGAGCAAATCGATATAGATGATCTTCTGGGTCCCAATATGTAATTGACTCATATAATGCCTCATAGTCAATGACATGTTGGCCCAAATAGGCCAAACCCAAGAGGAGGGGTTCACCGATGTCTTTCATTGCTACACATCGCTCTTTCAGGTTGGAGGCGAATTCCACTTCTTGAGCTCGCTCTTGATAAAATAGGGTGATGCGGGCCTGCTCTTTTGCTGCTGCTTCCTTCTCTTGTTGCTCGGCAATTTCCCTTTGTCTCTTCCTTTCCCCGGGGACTGGTAGCAATCTGTTGAACATGGCTAATCCTGCAAAAGAGAGGTAAAGAAAGAGAAAAAAATGGGAAAGAAAGTGATACGTGAGATTCGGGATGTGCAGCCTTGTAATACCAGTATGACATGCTTTTTGGAAATGAAAACGGAAGAAGAAAGTTTTGTAAATAGAGGAGTTTGAAAAAGGTTTTAATAAAAAGGTTTTAAGTTTTGGAAATTCGGTTTTCAAAGAATGTTCATAAATAGTTATGCAAACAGGTTTGAAAGCAATTTTACAAGCGGTTTTGAAGGATTTTATAAGCAGCTTTTGAAGAGGTATTCCGAACGAGTTTTTTGAAAACACAGGTTTGGTCAAAATGGTTTGCACACAAGTATAGCGTAAAGTAAATCGTGGTTATGTTTGATGTGGAGCTGTAAGTGTTAATGTTGGGATAATCACTTTCCAGGTCAATTATGACTCCGTCTCGCCGGGGGAACCATCGTCCCTTCACTATCATCTCTCGGGGTTTTTCTCTGCTATGCCTTTATGGGGCACGTTATCAAGAAAGTCCGGAGTGCTTAAGTTCGAAAGGTCAGGACACCCGAGATGATAAGGAAACATACGCCACGGCCAGTGATGATCCGACAACACCCCACTTTTCGGGAAACTCGGGGAAGCACTGCATGGGAACGGGTCTCTCGTCACCTGCACGGTCAGGTGTGTCTAACGTCCAAGTTATTCACTGACTACGTTGTGCCATGTATGGGTATCCGGTAAATACGGGATCCTCTATGGACGTGTAGCGTGACATCGGGCTTTAGAGACACCCGTGGTGCAGAGGACATTTGGAGAACTGAGCCCATGCAATCTTCAGGGTAAGGCAGAGGGTGGTCAGACAGGCGGCATACAAAGGGGGTGACTTCTCATAAACCCGTCTTAGACACCGGACCAGGTAGCTGGACACTGAAGGTTCAGAGTTCACTATATGCTGGCTTTGACTCGGATAATGGCGGATAATTTTGGATCATGAGCTCAAGGCGTCGGTCAGAAACCTTACCGCCCCGTGGGTTTGTTCACTCATAAAGTGACCCTAGCTCATGGGGAATCAACCGTGGACCGGTTGGGGATCCCGTGACATCGTGGGCAAATCGGGTGACACAGAGGAATGCATGTCCTAAGCTACCCACCCCATGCACCCCACAATCACAATATAAATATGAAAGCAGTAAATAAACCAAGTAACGTTAGTACCGACCTATGTACTAAGTGTTTTATCTTGAGATTAGTGATTCCAAATTGGTTGTTTATTAACCTAAAGGGAAGTTATCTTCATTTAGTCCTAAGTGTCTCTTTCTAATCGTGAGCTAATCATTAACCCAATTGTTGTCATGTTTGTTGAGGATCTATCAAGTCCTATCTGTCCTCATCAGATACACACTCTAAGTGTGGAGCAGAATAATCCTAGAGGCTTGAAACGAATTTCTTGAAGGTTTTGAGAGAAATGGGGAAGTCCTGACAATTTTGAATGGAGTTCAGTCGTCCCCAGCAGAGTCGTCATTCTGTGGAGGGTGATTTTTCGGTATGAGGGGGGGTCTATCTAAATATGGTCATGACTGAGAAGCCTAGATCCTAGAAATTGCCATTCTGTGGAGGGTGAAAACCCGTTATTCTGGCATCCCTCAAATACCTACTAAATCGTCCGTCTTTCCCAGAAAGCGTAAAAGGGAGTGCAAGTGTGCACTACACCCGCTCTCGATGGGCCCCACGCGGACTTATGCCTCTATAAGGCAGAATTGACTAGAGTCGCCACCTAGTTTGACCTATGATAACTAGGAAGGAAGATCGGGTTCTAAGAACCGTTAATTGACTCTGAGATTATTACCTATGGATAGGACTTATCCGGTCATGTCAAAGATTCTATGTGGGTTCGCACTGGGTTACACCCCTTAGAAGTGGCAACAACCACGACTTCGGATTGGTGCCCGAGGAAACCTCGGTCTCCAATTGTCGGGATTGCCTTCTCTCAAAACCTTATGGAGAGATTCAATTTAAAGCCAAAGGATAGGATTGAGTGTGGACTGAAGAACAGATGATTTCCAAGAGTTTGGAGAAATAGGCTGGTCTTGAAATATTGGCCGGCGAAATTGGTTGGAATGTGGAAAGGTTTGAGGTTGTTTTGACTTTCACGAGTTTAAAAGGATGCTAGAAGTTTTGAGGAGCAAAGGGGCATTTTGGTGGAGTTAAGGGGTTTCGGATTATTTGGTGGAATTGAGGAGTTGCTTGTGTTTGAGAAGTTCGGATCTTGAAATGGTCGGGTTTTTGAAGTGTTTTGGGAAGTGGAAAGTGTTGAAGAGAAACTCAGGTTTTCAAAACGATCGAGTATGGAAGAGGATGCTTGGTTTACAGATATTCGGATTTTGAAGATGTTTCAGATTTCTGAGAGCCTTCAGGAATTGGAGGTCCTATGTGACTTGGAGTCGGTTCAGAGAAGGAATGAGAAGTGTTTATGGGTCCTAGAGCTTTAATGGAAGGGTTGGATTGGTTTATTCAGAATTGTCTCTCTTAAAGTTTTAAAACCGAAAATTCATTTTTTGTTGTAAAAGGGCGGATAATCCCGAGGGATTACCCTATGTACCCCCTCGAACACGACACTTAATTAATGTAAGTACCGAGGCTCGAAAGGTAGGGCAATGAATTTATGTCGAAGAATAGGGTTCAGAGAGAAACACCATGAAAGAGATGTTCTCGGTCGAACCCTAATAACGTCTCTAACTCCCGAGTTTTAAAACATAAAAAATCAAAACATTGAAATCGAGTGGAAGGGAGCCAGACGATTCTAAAATCCCGGCTGCAACTAGGAAGGCCGTTACTTCCCTAGCGCCCCGCCTTGTAGAAAACTAGGCTGCAATTAGGGGAGGTTTGTCACCCTAATGCCTCGCCTAAAGAGATCCAGACTGCGACAAGGGAGGTTATGACCCCAGTGCCCCGTCTCGGATTTTTATTTAGAAGAGAGACAAGTGATGTCTAACAAGGAAGAAAATGCTCTTTTAAGGTGTTAGACATTACATGTTCCCCGAAAACAATTCATTTTTGGAGCTTGAAAACTGAGTTGGAAAGTGTTTAAAGTTGTTCGGAATTCTATGTAAAGAAACACTGATTTTGAGAAATGTTTTTAGGAGAAAACTTTCTGTATATGTGAGAAGAACTTTCTGCAGTTGAGAAGAGTTTTCTGTGATGTGAGAAGAGTTTTTCCTTTAAAATTCCACAAAATAGTTTCTTTTGAAAACTAGAAGAAATTTGGATGAAATAGTTGTTTGAAATCTAGGAAGATAGATTTTTCATGGTATTTACAAATTGAGTTTAAGTTAAAAAACGGGTTGGATTTGATTTGATTTTGGTTTGACCTGTATTGGAAGATGAGCCGGGTTAAAGTTCGAGTTGAAGTAGGGTTGGTCAATGCTTGGGTCAACGTTTTTTTGGTCAAGGTCAACGTTTTTGGTCAAGGTCAACGTTTTTGGTCAAGGTTTGACTTTTGTAAACTTGGTCTGAATTTTGTGGGCTCGGTTTGACTTGTGTGGGCTTGGTTTGACTTGTGTGGGCTTGGGCCGAATTTGGGTTGGGCTTGGGCCAGAGTGAGTAGTGGGCTAAGTTGGGCTTGATGGGACATATTGGGTTAATGGGCCGATGGGTTGATGGGCCAATGGATTAATGGGCCGATGGGTTGATGGGCCGATGGATTAATGGGCCAAATTTGGGCTGATGGGCCGATTTGGGCTGATGGGCTTGGTTTTGGTAATGGGCTGAATTTGAATTGGATATGGATTTGGGCCGCATTTGGATTTGGGCCAAGATTGGTTGTGGGCCGATTGTGGGTTTGGGCTGGTCATGGGCTTGGGCCGCATTTGGACTTGGGCCAAATTGGCCTATGGGCCTTATTTGAGATTGGGAAAATTGGGCCTTAGACCTTTTTATTTGGGCTAAAGAGTGTTTTTGAGTTGATTTTGTTTTATGGCTGAAATGGGCTTTGGGCCTTATTATGTGTAAGTGGGTTTGGGCCTTGAAATGTGTTTGGGCCTTGAAATGTGTTTGGGCCTTGAAATGTGTTTAGGCCTTGAAGTGATTGGGCTTTGGAATTGAATTGGGCCTACTTTGGGCTTGGACTGGTTGGGTAGTTTGGGCCCGAATTGGGTTTTGGATTGAATTGGGTTTGGGCCCGAGGTTGAATTGGGCTCACGCTTGGATGAAATTCAAACTTGGGTAATTTTGTGGATTTGATTTGTGCTTGCTATATTATACCGTATTGGGGATTGAAGACAGACTTAATGATTGACTTTGACTTCTTTTTTTCCTTTTTCTTTCTCTTTTTTTTTGGTAAAGTTTTTTAATGAAATTAGGGGGTGGTTTGGGATAGGCTTTACAAGTTTGGAGAGTATTGTTCCCCACAAAGCAAATCAGAAATAAGCTAGCTGTGGGGTACCCTCGAGGCTTAAAAGAAATTTCAAAGTTTTGGATGGTAGTGTTCCCCCCACAAAGCAAATCAGAAATAAGCTAGCTGTAGGGTACCTTCCAAGACTTTGATCAAATGGAAAAGGGGTGACCTAAGGGGCCATCTAGGGTTTACAATAATAGGCAGATATATTAAACAATGAATAAAAAAAATATGACAATCCAAGCATATACGTATAGAGCGTAGCATGAACAATGAGAGAGCGCACCATGTGAGAGGTAGCAGATAATAATCAACAAGAGAGCGAACAGAATTGGCCCTATTTTAACATCATCCACAACTAGCACATTAACCCACGTAGAACAAGAAAAAAACTTTGCATCCAAAGTCACAAGCCCTAAACGCTGAACAAACTCTCACTAAATTACTAAACACATTGTTTCTTTTTTTATCATTTCAACATCTATTCATCTGCTCTTTATTCTATGCGTAATCAGTTTAAAGGCTCTGCAACAATGATATGAATATGAATCCCCGAATTCCCTCTGGTCATGGAGTTAAAGCCTCAAACATTACTGAAACTAAACTGTGAAGAAGATGATAGCAGATTAAACTAGAGGTTTGCTCTTCCTTATTTTAGTTATTTTAAGCACCCCATTCGAACGCCCAAATTGGGGGCATACCCACACTTGAAAACCTAGAGCTAGGACAGCCTTAAGGATAACCTGATGCACTAAACCAACGCAAGTCAGTCCTATATTAACCAGCTCTGCATAATTATCAGATTTAACCTCAAAACCAGACATAAACAACCCTTTTCAGTCACAGATTAAGCCCAGTTCTCTTCTGTCATTATTTCAGGCGTGGACAAAGAAAGCACTCGAATCAGATTTGATCATATGTCTGGCTCTTAAATCAAAGCCACAGAATGCTCAAACACACGAGTTCACCACTTATTTATTTACAGGAATAGAAGCAAGAATGCAGTCACATACATAATCGCAACATATTTCACTGAAATAACAGAGATCAACTTCGGATCAAAGTATAATTACCAGGGGTGAAGATTAAGGGTTTCCTGTAAAAAGAAACGGAACAAAGGATACAAAGACCAGTACCACAGCAAACCAAGTTAGTTTATCCTGATAAACCACCAGATAGAGTAACTAGAAAGCAAAACCACTTGCAGAAAATCCAAAGTAAGGGGTCGTGAGCTATCACCTTGTTAACAGTGGGGAGTACATTCTTTCAAAACAAGTCTCAACAGAAGTTTGGGTCAAAAGAGCAAAGTATCAGCATTAAGAGAAGACATATTGACCGAGATCAGTTGTGAGAATTTCAAGTCGAGAGAAGTAGCACATGAGATATGCGAAACTCAATATCTCTTTGGATGAGAAAGCGAGGGCTCCATGTCAACATGTAAACTGCAACGTAAATCCTTCAAAGCTACACATAGATTCTTCCCACTCAGAAACGGATTGACAGGTAAACCAGAGGTACGCAAGGGCAAGGAAAGTCTCAGTTTTCAGACCCCTTTCTTCTCTTAACGGAACAACGAGTTTATAAGCATTAGAGTGCGTAAACGAAAGGAACAGAAGGAAAATCAAATATAATCATCGTGCAAACCGAAACTGAAGTTCTGACTTACGTTGCGTTTTGGCTTTCTGTTCGTGGACTAACCTGTCCATACCAGAATACAGTATATACAGAGGGAAGGACTCATAAACTGAAACATGCAAAGTGGAGACGGGGAGACAGAAGAGAATGAACTCGATCAGTGCTATCACCGGATACTAGTCCGACGAAACTGAGATTTGGCCCTTAATCTCTTCGATTTCATCGGGCGAGTTCTATGAAATGAAAACCGAAGCGCTTGAAGCCAGACTATCATTCAAGGGAGCGGAAATCTACTTACGCTTCAAAGATTGGAGACGACTGAAGTTTGAAAGTCACGGTCGGAGCAAATGAAAAGGGTAATGACGATTTCGAAGGTTTGGAGTGTGGCGTTGGTTCGTGGTGCTCGTGGTGATTCTTTGGTGAGGAGAAGGCTCGAATGCGCGATTTTTACCGGTGGTGAGTCTTTGTGAAGAGGGACGAGATGTAACGACGGCGGTGTAAAGTTGATAGTGGTGGCGAGTTTCGGACGTGGGATGGCTTCGATCGTGAATGGTGGTGGCGAGGTGAAGATTAGATGGGAAGACGGAGGTCAGTTTGAGGCGGACGAGAGAAGGAATCGAAGAGGAAAGAAAAGGAACGGAGCGAAGGAGTTGGTCGTTGGTTGAGTTGGGATGGAGAGAGTTTTTTGAGCTCAGAGCAGGTGACGATTCGCCGATGGAAGGGGATCTTTAGTCCATTTCCTCCTCTCCAGGATGGAGGCGGATCGGCGCCATTTGAAGGGAGTCCGCCCTCTTCAACTTTCGAAACCGAGGGAGCATGCAGGGATGGGTGAATTTGGCTCTTCCCTTCTTGGTTTCTCCATTTTCAGGCGTGGGTAAGGGCATATTCAGAGCGAAGTCGGAGACGGTTTTCAAGGAACACAAAAGACAGGGAAATATATCGGGGACTTCAAGTGATGGGTAACAAAGAATAAAGAATGTTCCAAAACGAGAACCAAAAAAAACGGGCCCGTAAGTCTGCTATTAGTGGGGCGTATTTTGAATGGTTGGGCTAGAACAGGTCCAAACTAGAGTGGGCTACATTAGGTCCAAAATCGGATACTACACAAAAGGAGAAAGGGGCGTCTACTGGGTTTCGAACTCGTGACCTCCGCTCTCCTCACTCACACCCTCCACCGATTGAGCTACAACGATTTTCAATATATGGTAGCAGAGAAACTAAACAAGACTCATGTCGCGTGTTGAGGTAAAATAAAAATGCCTGCGGCCTGTAATAGGAATCGAACCTGAGACCTGTAGGTTACATGGTGGGTACCTTAACCAATCGAGCTATGTCAGATTTCAGTATGTTTATGGGAGAAATATTATAAGAGCTCTACAGTAATCGCAAAACCGTGAAATGTTTTAAAACAAGAGCAATAAACTAAGTGTACAAAATGGAGTTATTTTAAAAACAGATTACAATAAAATAGATAAAAATAAAATAATAATAAAAATAAAATAAAAAGATAAAAATAAATAAAACAAAAAGGGCTCGTGCTCCTTTTCCATAGGAATGTGAGATTAAAATGCCGGAAAAAAGAAATTCCTTTGGTTAGAGCGGGGACGACCGCCTTGTTCCTAAAAGCATGTTTATTCTTGTATTTTGGGTTTGGATACAAACGGGTGAGAATTTTTGGTGTCTACAGGCAGCACCTATGGAGAAATGGATGACCACAAAAATGGGGACCGTGATCGCGACAAAGTACACTTCGATAGTAGTTTTCTAGTCTAGTATATGGGGGGTATGACAAGTGTCACATACCTTCCGATCGAAAATCATACCAATCGTGATAGTCCAAGAGGAGAGATCCACATCGGAGTTTGCCCCCAGGGTCATTTCGTAAGGTTTTATATGGTTGATGACTCCCCACTCCCCCCTGTCTATCCGCAGTGGTTTTATTTTAGAAATCCAAACACTGTTGGACCTTGGATTCATCATTTACAATCTATGTTAGATAGATGGAACAACATTGTAACTTAGTTTTTCTTTAACTTAGTTGTTGTAACTTAGTTATTGTAACTTAGCTATTGTAACTTAGTTATTGTAACTTTGTTGTTTTAATCATTTTGACTCAAATTTGGTCATTCAATTCTCATTTGTTTCAGAAAAAAGTGTATCCTCACAACATTCCAACTTATTCAACTAAGTTTGGTGAAAAAAAATTGTACTGCAAATAGTAAAGTTTTTGCTATTCGCAGTACAAATTAATTTTAAATCATATAAATAGTGTAAATACGTAAAAATGTAATCCAACATTTAAAAAAAAATTCTAATATTTATTACAACAAAAAAGTAACTAGCAAAATTTGCTACTAATAAACTACAAAGTTCTTGGGTTAAATTACTTTCAGATATTATTTTTTGAAAAAAAAAAACACAAGGACACATCATTACATGCTTACAACGTTAATATGATTTCAAAAAAATTTGTATTGCGGTGATTAGTAATTTTGTACTACGAATAGCAACCCCCTACTAATAATTTGAAGGATTAAGCAGCTGTTCCAACCATTTTCATAACTATTCTAAAAAATCTAATAGTTATTTACGGGATACGATATCCATATTAGAAGTTAACACTACTACTGAGTTAGTTGAATAAAAAATATTAATATAATATATGGGTATCATTTTGTGAAAGATTAATATTTTAAGTTGATTTTTCAATTTTATGTTGACAAATTCATTTACAAAATTAAAAATTATGGGAAATTTCATGAAATACTATTTGATTTTTAATTAATTTATAAAATGTCACAAAAAACAGAAAATTATAAAATATCACTATGTTTTCTTTGAAATTCACGCAATGCTACTTTAATTGTTGACCAATAGGAAAAATAAAGATAGTTAAAATATGTCATTAGGTGTAAAATATTAAAAAAATTCAAAATACTCTAAAACATATAGATAGTTATAAAAATGTTAAAATAAATTATAATAATAAAAAGTATTTACAATATCTATAATTATTAAATATTTTTTAAAATTTAAAAAGCTTATTAAGTAGAAAATATAATATAAATTATTAACGACATAATAATACTTAAAATGTTTTAAAATAAATTACTTTGAAGAAACGATGAAAATTAGTAGAAAATAGATAAATTATAAAAGCTAACATAATCTAAATTTAAAATTGTTGAAAAGTTTTTGAGTGTAAGTAGGGTGATAAATTTTACATGAACTGTAAGGCTTTATTAATTACTATAAAGGTTTATTAAGCACTATAAAACCTTATTAAGCACTATAATATTCTATAACTTGGTATTTTTATGAACTTTAAGAGTTTCTTAATCGGAAGGGAAATGAGGAAAACAAGTGAAACAGGGACCTCGCGAGGAGGAAAAGTCGTTGTGTGCTCTCTATTATGGACTTAGGGCCCATTCATGCTCGTTCGTTTCTTACGAAAAAGGTAGGCACGACATCCTAGAAGAAAAGTGACACATGTTAGTTTATCATAGGTCAAAATGTTAATAATGGGTCTTTTCTTTTAGGTCCCACCCATTACAAAAAAAAATAATGAAGAGAAAATTCACAATATGCCACTAAAATGTTTCATAATTAGTGATATATCCCTTTTTTGAAACTTGTCCCTCATATGCTACGAAAATATTTTGAAATTCACAAAATGCCATGATTGGATAACGTCTATTAAATTTGCCGTTAATATGCCCTGAAATGACCATTTTACCCCTGCCGTTTTTTTTAACGTCACTATTTTTGTGTAACAACTGTTTTTGTTCGAATCTTTTTCAAAAGTTCATAAAATGCCCTTGTTTTTACAATAGTTCACAATATGCCCCTATTTTTACCAAAAAGTTCACAATATGCCTCTCGTTTACTTTAAGCTGTTGTAACAACTAGATTTTCGTTCCAACATCTCTTTCTTGCGTATATTAGCACCCTTTTGTTATACAAAACAAAACACAAATTTCATACTAAAGCCATGACCATGTTTGCAACCACAATCGATGAAAAATTTCAATCAATTTATTGGAAATGTGAAGTTCCAACCAATCTCACTCTCTCACACAAGAGCACTTCAGTCGGATGGGCATACTACAACTACTGAACTTGTGGTTTCCTTCAATGATGGGCACCAGTGATGCAAGATCGATACAACCCTCATCCGAAGGTTAGGCAAGCTGCTTCAAGCAGCTCATACTCAACCATGAGGGCATTTACTTGTCAAAGCAACCACAATCTATATTTTATTTCCATAGTTTTAGCATGGGGATTGCACAGTCATGGGTACAGTTTGGTGGCCCTATCGCGGAGAAAATTTTTAATTCCAATTGCAACTACAACTATAACCCACAAAAACCACATCGTCATGCTCTGCTTCATATCTTCTTTGAGTTCATTCTTTATTTCCCCTCTCATTTTGTTGATAAGATATGCATTAACTGTTATTCTTTCTGGACGTGGAGCTTCAGAAAGAGCAGAGATAACACTAGAGGTATATGCTTTTATGGTTGAGTAAGAGCTGCTTGAAGCAGCTTGCCTTACTTTCGCATGAGGGTTGTATCAATCCTACATCACTCGTGCCCACTATTGAAAGAAACCACAAGTCCAACAGTTTTATTATGCCTTTCCGATTGAAGTGCCCTTTTGTGGGAGAGCGAAATTGGCTGTAACTCCACATTTGGAATTGATTGTTTGAAAATTTTCATCGATTTGTGGTTGTAAACATGGCCACGGCTTTAGTATGAAATTTGTGTTATGTTTATATAACAAGATGGTGCTTATATAGGAAAAAAAGAAGCTGTTGTTATCAAACTAGCCATTGGAAAAAAAACTAGTCGTTACAACAACTTAAAAGAAAAACAGGAGTGTATTGTGAACTTTTTGGAAGAAGAGAGGCGTACTTTTTTGGTAAAAAGAAGGGCATATTATGAACTTTTTGTAAACACGGGACATTTTGTAAACTTCTTTTAAAAAGATTCATAAAATAACCGTTACACAAAATAATGACTTTAATTTAAAAAAAATTAAAAAACCGTCCGTTGTAAAATGGTCATTTTCCAGGACACGTTAACATTAGATTTAACGGAAGTTACCCAATTATGCCATTTTGTGAAATTCAATACATTTTCATGGCATATGAATGACAAATTTCAAAAAAAGAAGATATCACGAATTATGAAATATTTTAGTGGTATATTGTAAATTTCCCATTAACCAATCATCGGTGTTTACAAAATCTTAAACAACTGTAGTCCCATTTATTTTAAAGAAGCCATTTACTTGTAACTTGAGGACGCTAGTTACCAAACAAAGCTTAAACCATCCTCTGAAATTAACTTGATCATTAATGGTGATCGGTTACTGTTTCCATTAGTCAAATCTTAGGAGATACTGATATTATCAAAACTATGTCGGCAATGAAGAAGGTTCCCACCTCCTTCTTGCCGTCATATGACGTTTCCAGTTAAACGATGTTATGCCTCTCCCTTCGTCAACCTCCTTCTGTTCTGTACAAACCCAAAAACGAGTGAGAGAAAAAAAAGGAAGGGTTAAAGTCGGAAAGAGGAAAATATCTCTCTCTCACCATTGCGCTGAATTGCCCGTTCCAGCTCAATCCATTTCGCATCTCCCCGTGAAGCTTTCCTTATCGCCCCTCTGTCTCTCCACCTGGGGTACTTTCCAACACTCGTCGGAACCCTATACCCGCTTCGATCCACTCGGAAAGATTCGATTTTATGGAGATTTCCCCGGCGGCTCCGGTGTTCTCCAATCAAGATTCCGCCTCTGCCTTTGGTCCCTCCGCCGCAGCCGCCGATGTATGTGTTGAATCTACCGTTTCGGACGCTTCGACGTCATCTGCCTTCAATTCTTCATCCTCTTCGTCTCTCTTGAAAGAGAAGGAATCGGAAGATGTACCTATCGAGGAGGATGTCGAGGTTGAAGAGGCAGAAGAGAGCACGCCCCTTGACGCGTCGTTGAAGAAGTGTGATGATGATGACGATGAGGACGAGGAGGAAGACGTTTGTCGGATTTGTCGTAATCCCGGGGAGCCTGATTATCCGCTTAGGTATCCTTGCGCTTGCAGTGGCAGCATCAAGTTTGTTCATCAAGATTGTCTTCTTCAGTGGCTAAATCATAGCAATGCTCGTCAATGTGAGGTTTGTTTTCCCCCTTTGTTTATTGAGGTCAATTGCTTTCTGGATTTCGAATTATTTTATTTGAATTTTGAGGCGTTGGAATTCTGAAACCTGTGTGGTGGAGGTCCATTGGTGAATTTTGATTGATTTTTCATTTTTATGGGGTTGGGGGAAATCTTGTGTAAAATCATTATTTTTGCTTGAATCTCAAACTTATTTTTTTCTGGGTAGAGGAATTTACTTATTTATTGTTCCAATCTGCTTCAGTCCTGATGGCTTTGAATGCTGTTGCTTCTTTGCCATTAGAATTTTGTAAAGTGTTTTGGTCTGTCGGTCGGTCATGGAAGTGATACAGGGTTGGTTTAGCTTAGCCATCTCTCACGCGTGCATTCTCGCTCTCTAGGAATAGTGTTACTCTGTATCAAGGTGATTGGGAGAAGAAAGCGAAGTAGCAAACGTTGAACTTTTCTTTTTCCTTCTTTTTTTTTTTTTACCTCTGCACTCTGCTTCTTTTTATAACACTGGTCTATATATTTATTGGATATCAGCCTTGCATTTTTGGGAATGGTGCTTTTCCACTGCCATATGAAAACCGATGGTCAATGATACCCTAAAGACATGCATATCCTATGAATTGTTAATGCTCTCTATACTGATGTTGAAGGCTAAAACTACAATTTCTTTGCCTATTCATTTACTGTATCAACTCTTGTTCTGAATGCAGGTCTGCAAGCATGCGTTTTCCTTCTCCCCTGTTTATGCCGAGAATGCTCCTGCCCGTCTTCCATTTAGGGAATTTATTTATGGCATTGCCATGAAAGCTTGCCATGTCTTAAAATTCTTCCTTCGTCTCAGTTTCGTGTTATCTGTATGGCTGCTTATCATACCTTTTATTACATTCTGGATCTGGCGGTTAGCTTTTATTCGAAATTTCGTAGAAGCAAACCGATTATTCCTTAGTCATATGTCAACAGCAGCCATTCTTACGGATTGCTTACATGGGTTCCTCCTCTCGGCCAGTATTGTATTTATTTTCCTTGGAGCCACATCTTTGAGAGACTACGTTAGACATTTAAGAGAAATGGGGGGTGAGGATATTGAAAGAGAGGAAGAAGGTGATAGAAACGGGGCTCGTGGAGCGAGAAGGGTTCCAAATAGAATTTTGGGTGCTGATGGGAATGTTGAGGATGTGGGTGGTGGAGCACAAGGAGTTGGCGGAGCTGGTCAAATGATTAGAAGAAATGCTGAGAATGTGGCTGCCCAGTGGGAGAGGCAGGCTGCTCGTCTGGAGGCTCATGTTGAGCAGATGTTTGATGGGCTGGATGATGCAGATGGTGCAGAAGATGTTCCATTTGATGAACTAGTAGGCATGCAAGGCCCTGTTTTTCACTTGGTTGAGAACGCATTCACGGTATGTACTTCAAATTGTCACAATGATGTTTGCACGCAGCTCTTGCGCTTTATCATGTTGGGATTGTATTTTTTCTAGTATTCAACCTTCAGATTTCATGGCTGTCTCCAGCTGTTGTGGTATATATGTTGTTGTGAATTTCTTGGAGCATGATATTTGGTCAATCATTCTTCTGGATGCTAAGTGCCCAAGTATCAATAGTATATATTGGGCGTGCTTGGAGTTCAAGAGACATCAGATTATCTATTATCATGTTGTATATACTATTATCCAAGAGATACCATTAGAAGGGGTTAAAAATCAATGATTGTTCTTGGTCTATATTGTTGTTTTTCTTCAGGCTGTAGTAGTGCCTTCTCCATGTCTTACTAGCATTATGTGTGATAGGGTTTGCTGTAATTTCTATCAGACATGGAGGAACTATAAGGCTCAGACTGGCTTGCTTACTCATATTCATCACGTAAGTGTTTTGTTATTTGCTGCAGAGGAACTAATATTTTGGGAGCATTTTTTGCTATACTTGCAGGTTTTGGCTAGCAACATGATATTTCTTGGAGTTGTAGTATTTGTACCCTTCTCCCTTGGCCGGATAATACTTCATTATCTGTCATGGCTATTCTCTTCAGATGCTAGCCCAGTTTTTGCTTCCATCATGCCACTGACAGAAAGTGCCCTGTCATTGGCAAATATTACCCTGAAGAATGCATTGTCTTCTGTATCAAACCTATCATCTGAATCATCTCAGAAAACTTTGACCGGACAAGCTGCTGAAATGTTGAAGGCAAATGCGAGCGAGATGACTGGATCATCCAACAACGTTAGTAGTTTGTTGCCATCAGAAATTCTGAAAGGGATGGGAACATCCCGGCTATCCGATGTCACCACTCTCGCAGTTGGATACATTTTCATTTTCTCCCTAATCTTCCTTTACTTTGGCATTGTTGCCTTTATTCGGTACACAAAGGGAGAGCCTTTAACCATAGGAAGGTTCTATGGGATTGCTTCTATTGTAGAAGCTATCCCTTCTCTCTTAAGGCAGTTCTTGGCTGCAATGAGGCATTTGATGACTATGATCAAGGTTGCTTTTCTTTTGGTAATTGAACTTGGAGTTTTCCCTTTGATGTGTGGATGGTGGTTGGATGTCTGCACTATAAAGATGTTTGGTAAATCAATGACACAGAGAGTTGAGTTCTTTTCAGTCTCCCCTCTAGCCAGTTCGTTGATTCATTGGGTTGTGGGAATCCTCTATATGCTTCAAATAAGCATCTTTGTCAGCCTTCTCCGAGGGGTAAATTACTTTGCTACGTGATCATTTTTTATGAACTTTGCTTATTGGGCCTCTTTGCTCTGTTGAAATTATATGATTATTTTGTTGTGGCAGGTACTGCGTAATGGGGTTCTCTACTTCCTACGAGATCCTGCTGATCCAAACTATAACCCTTTCAGAGACCTCATTGATGATCCCGTTCATAAGCATGCTAGGAGGGTTTTGCTATCTGTAATTGTCTATGGAAGTTTGATTGTTATGTTGGTTTTCCTACCAGTTAAACTTGCCATGAGAACGGCACCCTCTATTTTTCCTCTTGATATAACGTACGAATTCCGTCCAAGTTTAATGTCTGTTTCTTCTTTTAGGTAATTATTCTTGGGTGACTTTTAACTTTATTTGTGAAATCCTGCAGTGTGTCTGATCCATTCACAGAGGTACCAGCAGGAATGCTTCTTTTCCAAATCTGCATCCCGTTTGCTATTCAGCATTTTAAATTGAGAACAACAATCAAGTCTCTTCTCCGCTATTGGTTCACAGCTGTTGGATGGGCTCTTGGTTTAACTGAGTTCTTACTCCCTAAACCTGAGGACACCAGTAACCAGGATAATTCAAACATTGATGTGGGGAGGCGGGACAGGTTGCATGAGGCTCAGCCTGCTGAAGGTGCCCACCATGATCAGGCTCATGCAGCTCTTTTAGGTCCTGACTATTTAGTTGATGGATCCCATGCTCCTGGTGATTCTGATATTGCTGAAGAATATGATGGGGATGAGCAATCTGATACAGAGTAAGTTCTTATAGAAGTTATGGTTTCTAATATTACATGTTCATTGTAGTTGATTTGTTATGATCATTGTAGTAGAAGAGCATCTTTGTAGAGTGTCACGGGCATAGAAAAGTGCATGAATAGATGTTGCAAGATCAATGCATGATGCATTTGTTGGGATAGCTTTTTTCTCAGGCATGCTTAAGAATTCATATTCACAGTGTAAAGGGTCCCAATCCTGCATGATAACAGTCAGTGTGATACATAATCTACAATGTTATGATGTCTGGACAGGCATAGCCTCTATTTCTTTTCTTTCCTTTGGAATTTATTGTTGTGCCACTCCGGTTGATGTCATTTCTGCTATAGTTTTTTTTTTTACCCCAATGTCATAAACTCATCAAAGCTTACCTTGTCGTAGGCCGATGGATATCATGCATGTTTCAAGGTAAAGAAACATGCATCTGTATGCTATTGTTGTTTGTACTATGATTTTCCTGCTTCTTGTTAGCCACACTACAGAGTTGCGATGACCTACCCTTCTATAGTTAATTTGTCACGTGCCTCACACTGATAGATTATCTTACTGTTAGCATTTGCTGTTATTGTATATGTTATCTATAAAAAGAACAGTGGTGGAAAGAGAAAACACCAAGTTCTTGGCATATTTTTTTTATTTTCATTGTGGCTTTATGCTTGAGATCAGTCAGATGCAAATTAAGTTTATTCTCAACATGATGTATCTTTTGCATTGCAAATGCTCCTTGTAATTGGTCCCTCCAATATTCCGTATCAGTGTATAAGTAGAAGTCTGTTAATTGCACTTTTACATATTATTGATGACGATTATGGTAAAATAAAGAAATGCTCATGTGTTTTCCTGTCTGTAATCTGGGCAATTTTGAATGCTCTCAGGAGGTATAGTTTTGTGCTAAGAATTGTGTTGCTGCTGGTTGTGGCTTGGATGACTTTGCTGGTCTTCAACTCTGCCTTAATAGTTGTTCCTGTATCACTTGGACGGGCAATCTTCAATTCCATCCCTCTTCTTCCTATCACCCATGGTATCAAGTGTAACGGTAATATATTTTCTTGCTTGTGTGTTGCTCTATCAGATAGATTCTTTCTTAATGTGAGGCTGAAATTTATTATAACATATGTATTTATGTGCTATTATTATGTTTGCAGATCTTTATGCTTTCATTATTGGGAGCTATGTCATTTGGACCATTGTTGCTGGAGCTAGGTATACTATTGACCATGTTAAGTCAAAGAGGATGTCGGTCTTGCTCAATCAAATCTGGAAGTGGTCTGCAATTGTTTTCAAGAGTTCTGCTCTGCTGTCAATATGGGTGAGAGTTATCCCTCCTTTCTTCTTCCCTTCTCTAAAGTGGTATACTTGGGAGAAGTATATGCATGTTAAATACGTATCTAGATTCAACCAAGGGATGTCCTCGACAACTGTTTTGTTACTTGTTTCACATTCCCTTCATCCTTGGAATAGATTTGAAAGAAATTGGAACGAAAGAAAACTTGATTGGTAATTTATGATTTCACAGATACTCATCATCCCAGTACTGATTGGATTGTTGTTTGAGCTGTTGGTAATTGTACCAATGCGGGTCCCTGTAGATGAGAGTCCAGTTTTCCTTCTCTACCAAGATTGGGCGTTAGGGCTCATCTTTCTCAAGATATGGACTCGACTGGTCAGTTTCCTTCTGATATGGAATAGATCAATGTTTTTCTTTTCGTATTTCTACTCCGCTGCCTACACAAGCAACTGTTTGATGATACTTGCTAATTATTCATCTCGATGCCAATTTTTTCATCCTTAAACTTGATCAGGTTATGTTGGATCATATGATGCCCCTGGGGGGTGAATCATGGAGAACCAAATTCGAGAGGGTCCGAGAAGATGGTTTCTCCAGGCTCCAAGGTCTCTGGGTACTGAAGGAGATAGTGTTGCCAATTCTGATGAAGCTCCTTACGGCTCTCTGTGTCCCATATGTTTTAGCAAAAGGAGTGTTCCCTGTATTGGGTTACCCATTGGTTGTGAACTCCGCTGTTTATCGTTTTGCTTGGATCGGGTGCCTTTGTGCGAGCTGTCTGTGCTTCTGTGCAAAAAGGTTCCATGTTTGGTTTACGAATCTCCACAATTCTATTCGTGATGATCGGTACTTGATTGGTCGAAGGCTTCACAATTTTGGGGAAGTGAACGAGGTAAAATTCTTGTCAGAAGTTGAAAGGCAAATGTCTGGCTCAGAAAGTGGTCTAATTATGGTTAATCATGATGCTGATGTTGGTTTGAGACTGCGTAGAGGACATCAGAATGATGATTTATAGAATGTTGAAGGCTTTTACAGGTTCAACCAAAGCTGCCCTGGTCGTGGTTCAAGAATATGTAGTTTTAAACTGAAGCTACCGTCTCTGAATTTTGACCAGTGTTTATGACTCCTCTTCTGGGTGACGAATGTATTGCACTTTGACGATTTAGAGTCTGGTTATTGTAGTCGTAGCTTAGAATTTAAAAGGGGTATGTCTTGTCTTATTGCGGTTAACTTGTGAATGAAATTTGACGTGTTAGGAGTTAATTTGGTGTATACAGATGGCCTCTCTGCTTGCATATGAAGAAACTATTTGGGAAATTCCGTGTTGAGCTGATAGCGGTTCTATTTGGGTCAGACTAGCAGAGTCTGATAGAGCCGAAAAAACGTGAAAATTTGTCCCCAATTTTTTGGTTTAATTCATGGAACGGAACGTATACTTGACAGAATACCTTTACAATATTCCTCAGTGATAAAATTGGGGTAAATTACTCAGAATCCCTTGATGATTTAGGATAGTACAGTTAACCCCTTGTGTTATCTAATTACTGGTACCTCTCGAGGTTAAGGTATCTTGACTACGAGTCCTGTTGGATATAACTCTGTTATCAGAAAGTTAGCTATATGTTGACATATCAGCTTAATCACATTAATAATGTTAGGCGGACAAAAAATATACTTAATTATTAGTATTGTATTTTTTCCTAAAAAAAATGTCAACCTGGTCTGGAAAATGTATCTAAAGTGGAGATGAGAGAGAGTTACACGATGTTTAACAATAAGCATTTTTGTTGTCCATCATGGCATTATCTTGTGATTAAGTGATAGATCAACACTTATTAAATTTGTATGATAACAGAGTTATAGTTCGGGGGGCTCGTAGTCAAAGTTACCTTAACCTTGAGGTGGTTACCAATTAATTATGATAAACACAAGGGGGTTAACTGTAATATCCCAAATCCTCAAGGGGGTTTCGAGTAATTTACTCTAAAAAATTAAAATACTAAAAATAAAAAAAATAAAAATTGAAAATAAAATATTAAAATATCTAAAATATTAGAAGAATAAAATATTTTTTAGATTTTTAAATTATTTAATATCATGAAAAATAATATTGAGTTTTGAACATAAATTTATTTAATCTTTCTATTAATTTATACTAATTAAGTACTATATATCTTAATTATTTTTTTATCAATTAAAATAAATTATTTTTAAATAAATTATTTTATATTTTAAGATATTTAGAAATTAAAAAATTACAGTCTTTATTGCATAGAACATAAATTTAAAATATTTTTTTCAATATATGTTTAAACTATAATTTAAGCTATCTTGAATAAATAATTCAAATTGGTAGAAAAAAAGATAATTTAAAAATGAATGGTACAAATTATGGTACTGAATTGATACAAATTTATAGAAAGATTGATATAAATTATGTTGTTTTAAAACATATTCTGTTTTATGATACAATTTATAGAAAGATTGATACTCTTTTCAATTTTTAATATTATTATTTTTTTTGAATTTTACAGTATATATTATATATATATATATATTACATTTTTATAGTATTTTGAATTTTTTGGTGAAATTTTTAACACTTAGAGACATATTGTGAACTTTAAAAGTACTTGTTAACTAGTAGGAGTATTTATATCATTTTTCCTTCTAGTGAATTTACAAAAAATATAGTGGCATTTTGTTGACTTACTTTTTAGTGGCATCTCATAAACTAGTCAAAATACAGTGGTATTTCATGAAATTTACAAAAAAAAAGGGTGCTTATCGAGGACCCACTATATGCATATGGGTAGGGGTGGCAATTTTTACCCAACCCGATAACCCGACCCATACCCAACCCGAAAACAGCGGGTTTGGGTCATGATTATTGACCATTTAATTATTGGGTCGGGTATGGGTTGCCTATTAAATTTGTGGGTTGGGTATGGGTTTAAAGTCCAACCCGTAGTCAACCCGACCCGTTTATTTTATTTTATTGAAAATAATAATAAATAATAATTAGATAAAAATAAAAAATATATTACTAAGTAAGTGCTAACCTACTATTAGTATATACAAATTAAGTAGTATCTTTTTTTTGAGAGGTTGTTTATTTGATAATACTACTTATTGTATTTCTTTATAAAGCAAAAACAAGAGTATTGGTTATATGGATTGTCAAAAGACAGTGTCCTGCTCTCTCCTCCACAGCTCTCACTGTGGTCCTATCTATTCTGTACTCTGAAGATTTTTGTCTATGTTTTGATTCTATATCTGAAGGAGAAAATATAGTTATATTTGGCCCAGGCACGTACACATCACCTTCTTCTGTTAAGTGCTACTAAGCACGACATGTATGTGGAAAAAGAAAAAAGACGGAGGATAATGAAAACTCTGGAATATCTACCATATTGAATGTATGATTTCATTCATTGTAACTCCGTTTGAGCATCATATAAAAAAATTTAATGCCAGGTTTTTTTAATTTTGCATAACCTAATTATGTGGGTTAAACGGGTTGGGTATGGGTTTAATCATTTTATATGGGTTGGGTATGGGTTATAATTTGTAACCCGAATATTATTGGGTCGGGTATGGGTCAATACAATTTTAATGGGGTCGGGTATGGGTGAGCTTCAACCCGACCCATTAACCCGAATTGCCACCCCTACATATGGGCATTTTGGACTCACAAAACTGTCGACTCGTTTGCTTTTTTTTTTCCCTTTTTTTCGGTTAGATGATCCTAGAGCTACCTCCACCCTCTAATATGACTTCAATGCCACGCATCACCATATTATTGAAGGAATCCAACAAATTAGAGAAATAAAAAAATAAAATCGAAAGTATACGCCCCTTGTGTGAATGTACTTGTTTGGAGAGAAAAATAAAAAAATTTCAAAGAGTTATAACTTACAAAATATAAGTGCAAAAAAATAAAAAATTATACCATTGTCCATCACAATTCGTGCTCTTTAAAACAAGATGTATAATGATATGTTTTGGAAAACTTAAAATTTACTGTTTTTTTAAGGAGTAGATTACGAATTTTATAGCGAATCTTATTCATTAACAATATGAATCTTATTTAATAATAAAATGAAACTTATTCATTAACAAAATGAATTTTCTTTAAAATTTACTTTTCTTAAAATTAAATTCACCTTTAGAAAAATGAAGGGTTCACATTATTTAAAGTGAAAGGTTCACTTTCTTAAATATAAGATTCATTTTTCTTGAACATTTGATTAACTTTACTTCAACGAAATATTCACTTCAAAATAAATGAAAGATTCATATTGTTCTTGTATAAATTTGTGGTAAGATTCACTTTTCTTAAAATTTGGTTCACTATTTTACAACAAAATATTCACTTTTCTTAAACGAAAGATTTATTTTGTTCTCGCATAAGTTTGTGATATGATTCTTTTTCTTAAATTTAAGATTCACTTTTCTTACATAAAAGATTCACTTTACTTAAACATGTTATTCATTTTTTTAAACGAAATATTCACTTTTCATAAACCCTTAATCACACCCTAAAAACTGTCGAGTCAGTGACGACAATATACAACATAGAACAATTTTAAAAAAGATTACTCTACACCAACCAACCTAAAAACCACCCTAGGAAACTAAAATAGTCGAGACATTTTAAGGGTTTGTACACCATAAACCGTAAAAAACACTGAGTCAGTAACGACAATAAAATATAGATGTCAAAAAGATTATCCCCCCCCCCCCCCCCCCCCCCCGACACCCTAAAAACCACATTAGGAAAGCTAAAATGTAGTGTAGAGTTTAGGGTCTAACAACCTCTAATTCACTTTTTAACAACCTTTGATTAACTTTTTAACAAATTTTGATTCACTTTTCTTAAACTTAAGATTCACAATGAATCTTAAAACATATGTACATATAAAAAATATAAAATATAAAATTATCAAACCATATTCATGTTGGGTCTTATTTTGAAGAGCTTAAATTATATTGAACAACGGTATAAAATTTATGTTATATGGACTTATATCTAATAAAATACAACATTTTAAAATTTCACAAAATGACAAAGTAGAAAAGATAAAAATGGTGTCAACCTTGTAAGGTGGCACCAGCGTCAGGTTTGATTTCACGTTTTTTCATGTCTTTTAGCCCCCGGCAAAAAAATTATGACATAGACCTAAAACTTATAATATAGTATAGAATGTGGTCGAAATCGATTATATAAAATAAGGGTTAAGGACTGAAATCATGTACAATATTTCTGTGAAATTATATTCAATTAGCAAGAAAGAGATGTGAGAAAATGTCATTCAAGAGTTTCAAATTTTTTTTAGAGGTCGGAATAAAAGAGATGAAAACAATGAATTTGACATTGTAGAGATATCGCAGAAACATCTGAATGACATTAACATCGATGAGGATATACAAGCAGCTCATTCAGAGGTATTTTATGTTTTTGTAGTACTTTTAAGTTAGATTTAGATAAAAAAAAGGGGGGACAAAAACGGAAAAAACAGTAAAAACGTAAAGCAACGGGACAAATTCTGTCTTGATGTACAGCCTACAGGCGCCAACGCCCACCTAGTGAGGCCCGCATCGATGCGTGGGCGGTGATGGGCACCTAGGACTGGAGGCGTCGACGACGGCGGGAAAAGACGGGCGCTACGAGGTGCGGCCGCTGACAGTCACTAAAGGACGGGGCACTGAGGTGCGCTTTGTGTTGCGGGTGTTGTCGTCGGGTGAACCGGCCGGTTGGTCGATTTTGACTGGTTTGGGTTGTGTTTTTTCCCTTTTTTGACTGGTTTTGACCTATTTTTGCTCAGTTTTGACCTATTTGGTCTGACTAAGTTAACACTGGATGTGCTGAGAATTTTTGTCGATGGAAGTAATGACAATGCTGCACGATATGGCTTAGGTGTTGTTTGTCGGCAAGGAGATGATCGACTGGTAGCTGCTGCGACCAAAGGGGGTTGGGGCCTAGATCATCCACAGCTCGTGGAAGGCAAGGCCATGGGTTTAGGGCTTCAATATGCAGCTAGGTTGGGACACAAGAAAATATGTATTTTGTCGGACTGTAAGTCACTTGTGGACTATGTTAATGGTAGTGGTAGTTTAGATTATGTGTGTACTCTTTTGATTGATGAGCTAGTGTCTTTTGCTCATCTAAGTTTTGATGATATTAGGTGGATGTATGTGTCTAGGGTGGAAAACCTAAGTGCACACATGCTAGCTAGTCTAGGGAGAGGGGGTAAGGATCACTAGTAGAAAAAATATCAAAAAAACGGTCTATAAATGACGGTTCTGGTGAAAACCGTCTTTTAAGCCTATTGGATGCGCGCGTGGAACTTTAAAGACTTCTTAAACGACGGTTTAACATAAACCGTCGTTTAAAATGATGATTTTTACCGCGCTACATGTTCTTAAATGACGCTTATATTAAAACCGTCGTTTATATGCAATTTAATAGCGCGCCTCGTAGTATATTAAATGACGGTTTAGTAACAACCGTAATTTAAAATGCTAATAAAAGACGGTTAAGATATAGCCGTCGTTTTTATGTCTACATTCTCGCGCGCTCTTGCATTATAAAGGACGGTTTTAGAAGAACCGTCTTTTAAAATCTATCTAAAATCACCTAACACCTCATTTTCTGATCTCTCCCTGACCTCTCGACTTCGCGATTTCTCTCAACGCCATCGTCTTCCTCTCGTTCACTGCCCCCTCCCAGTTTCACCGTCGGTCCACCGCCCCCTCCCAGTTTCACCGTCGGTCCACCGCCCCCTCCTAGTTTCGCCGTCGGTCCACCGTTGCTGTCGCCGCCTTCTGCTTTTTCGCCCCAGCCAGGAAGCGTCGCCAATCGCCAACAACGCCATTCCCGTCGTCGATTGCAACAGCGCCCTCCACCATCACTGTCGTCGATCGCAACCACATCCAACGCCACCACCGTCTCTTCCTATCTGCTGCGTAGAGGAATTTGCTGTCTGTTGGCTTGCTCGAGCTTGCTGTCCACCGTGCAGATCCCAAGCTAGAACCGGTAATATACTGACGGTAATTTTGATAATCGATTGAGTTTGACAGAAAGACTGATCACAGTGTGTCTCGTCCTCCTTTACCAGGTTCAGAGGTGTATTAAAAGGTGCATAATATTGTCAACAACTTTGGTCCTTCGATAAGAAACACAGAGAAAAGTGTATGGAAAAAAAGTCAATCTTTTGGGAACTTGAGTATTGGCAACATTTAGATGTCAGACATTGTATTGATGCAATGCATATCGAAAAAAATGTCAGAGAGAGTGTTACCGGAACCCTCTTGAACATACCAGGCAAGACCAAAGATCACATAAAGGGGAGAAGAGATTTGATTTATTTGAACATAAGGGAAGATCTTTGGCCACAAGAACGTGGAAAACGCATGTTCTTGCCTCCTGCATGTCACCCATTGTCAAAACAAGAGAAACATAGTCTGTGCAATATCCTCCACAATATCAAGGTGCCATCAGGGTATTCGTCTAACATAAGAAAACTTGTTTCAATGTCTGATATGAAATTAGTTGGAATGAAATCCCATGATTATCATGTATTAATGCAAGATTTTTTACCCGTCGCAATTCGTGGGATCCTACCTGATGCGGTGAGAAACGCAATCACCAACCTTTGCGTGTTTCTCAAAGCAGTATCTGCTAAAGTTCACGATTTGGGTAATCTAGACAAATTACAAGCTGATCTTGTTGTCACGATGTGTCAGTTGGAGATGTATTTTCCTCCTTCATTCTTCGACATCATGGTTCATTTATTGGTTCATTTGGTCAGAGAGATTAAAGAGTGTGGCCCTGTATATCTTCGTTATATGTATCCTTTTGAAAGATACATGGGTATACTGGAGAAAAATGAAGAATCGTCGTCGTCCGGAAGGAAGTATTATAGAGGATATATAACAGAGGTCGTTGTTGATTTTTGTACTCACTATTTGGAAGATTTTTGTACTCACTATCTGTAAGTGTTTAACTTATTCAATAATAACAGTTTTGTTTAAAAGTTTATTTTTTACAATTTATAACTTATTGCTTATTTTTTGGATCATCTTACTAGGCTGAAGCCTCCCAGCGAGGGGAGATAGATATATTTGCTCCACCGAGTCAAAATGATCCGCTGAATCAACTTCTTGGATTAAAGGATCATCCTGGAAGGGTTAGAGGTTTCGGGGGACAAGTGCGTCAGAAATTTGTATTTGAAAAGTCCACCTCAAAAAGTCTGACGGAGCAGGAGGTGTCTGCACTTGTAGATCGGAGAGTGAATGAGGTTGTTTCTAAGGCTTTGGGGGGACGAAACCAACAAACTGATCTAACCCGACCGACTTCTTCATCTAGTTGTACCGCCCCTTCTGATCCGTATCCGTTTGCTAATCTAAAGGTTAGTATGTCTCTATTAATCTTGTTCGTCATGGTAAATGTATGACTGTAAAAAATACTAGCCTTATTCACATTTAAATTGTAATGTTACTTATTTTAGGAACAAAAAACATGTCGTCTACAAATCACGCTTGATGGTTATCCTGTGGATGATGCATACAGTACTGTGCTACAATCAGCATCAACTACATTGATTAATCTCAAGCGTCTTCCCCCATTCTATGCTAGAGTAATCCTGCAGACCATCATTGATGGATTTGAGAATGCTTTTCTTCCCATGGATATTGATGGCAAAGTCACACTATTTGATGGGAAGGGTGCTATTGTACCATGGCCAGTCGGTTTTATTGTCATCACTGATGAGGTATGTATAAATCTTTTATGAATTGTTTTCCCTTTAATGTATACATTGTTTTAACTTCTTTGTATTATATATGATTGGGTAGATCCCTGATCAAACGAGAAGATTGGGAAACCGTGATGAAGAGATCAACCAATCAATGGATGTTGATCGAGAGAACACACAGTTGGCTGAGGGCAACCAGAAATCCAAGGGGAAAGAACCTATGCAGACATAGGTAACTACTGAAGCTCAGCGAAAGAAGTTTGTGTGTCCCCCTTTTATGATCAGTCATTTCGCGAAGTATGAGAAGATATTGTATGAACTGATATTGCAAAAGAGTCTGCATATGACTAGCGTGTCAGTGTTGTTACCTGAGTGGCTTTTCCATTACGAAGCGGATCAAAGAACAATAATAAATTTTGAGGACATCAAAGAGATGCTGTGCAGAGATATGTTGAATATATCTATCATCCAAGCATATTCCCTGTAAGTGTTACTTTTTGTTTCTTACATTCGAAAATAAATTTAAATAAAATAACTTGTAATTTAAGGACTACCTTGTTATGTATTGGTTTTGCTATTCCACCTTTAATTATTATTATTTTTTGTTGAAGGTATATGAAAGCTAGATTGCGTCATAAAAAAATTGGAGATGTGCTGACATTCTTATGTCCTGAAACAACATCGCTAGATTCTGCAAACAGAGACCCGGCCGGATACAGGAACTATGTGTCGCATGGTATAACGAAGGCTGTTCAAAACAGCAGTAGATACGTGATGATCCCATTCCATCAGACGTGCGTAATACTCTCCTCTTGCATTTAATTCGTTTTGTTAAGTTTGTGACTTATTGTATTATTATATGATAACTATTTTCAAAATTACAATCGTAGCAACCATTGGGTACTCCTTGTGTTCTCCATGGCAACATCACAATTACTTGTGCTTGACCCATTACGAATGTATCGTGACTTGCAAATCGACGACTTATTCAACAAGCGAAGTGTTAGTTAATGAATGCAACTTATTGTTTGTCTATATAATATGATGAACCAGAATTAATGATTTAATTTTTGAACTTAACAGTGCTTATTGAAGACGGTTCTTCAACAGTTTGACAACCTTTCAATTGTTCATCTTGAGGTACAGTTATTTATCATTATTGTGTTAGTCGTAATTTGCTATTTTTGACTGTTTGTTTTTGTTTTCTATATACTTGTCAGTGTCCACGGCAAATGGACTCTAAGAGTTTGGTTACTATGTAATGCGATACATGTTGGAAATTGTCTTAAACAGAGAGAAGCTCACAAAACATGATGAGGTATATTTACTTTCCATTACATATACATTTTATAAATCTGTCTATCATTTTTGTTTAAAACAAATAAATATGTGTCTTTACATACATATTTGTTTATCTTGTTCTCTACAGGTTCGAGAACATTTCAAGAACTCGGGCAAAACTTACTCGGTCAAAGATCTGCAATTAGTAAGAGAGCAGATGTGTTTTGTTTATCATCAAGTGTTTCATGAACTAGAGTACGTATCTATGAGTTCTTATAATTTTTGTAAGTATTTGATGTTGATGAAACAGTTGGGATCATGAGATAATTGACTCTCTAAGTCTTCATGTATTTTCTTCTGCATCTTTGTAGATCCACGTCAACGGTGGCAGCAATGACAGAGGAAGCTCAAAGGAGGAAAATGATTTCATGGATAGGACTGGGAGGTCAAAAAAGAGGGTGACTACAAGACTGTCAAGCTGTTGTCATTGTGTGTTTTTACTTCACACTTTTTTGGTTAATTTGTGTAAAAAGTATCGATTACACTGTTGGACTAGCTCCTGTCATGATTGTGTTGTAGCTTTTTAAATTGCAATGGCAATCTGTGTGAAGCATGCCACACATTACATATTTTGGTGAAATATGATTGTTGTACAGTGCTGCTATTATGCAGGTTTGGTAGATGTAATCATTTGTGAGTACAGAGGGAATGAATGCCACATTACATATTTGGGTGAAATATGAGTGTTGTACAATGCTGCTATTATGCAGGTTTTGTGGATGTAATCATTTGTGATTACAGAGGGAATGAAAAAACAGTAAAAAAAATTAAAAAAAAATTATACTATAAAAGACGGTTCAACAGAAACCGTCTCTTAAAGTGAAAATGGCACGACCGGTTTACGTCTATAAAAGACGGTTCTATCGCAGAACCGTCTTTTATACTGATACTATAAAAGACGGTTGTCAGTAAACCGTCTCTTATAATCAATTTCGCGCGTCTGGTAATGCGCGCGGGAAGGTGACTATAACGACGGTTTAATGAGAACGTCGTTTAAGCTCCCCAATTCGCGCGTCTGTTAACGTTCTTAAACGACGGTTTTGAACTGTCGTTTAAGATAATATTGAATAAACTACGCCGGTATAAGCCGCACTAGTGGATGATTGTCTTTTGCTTAGAGTTCATTCATTCAAACATTACACAAACATACAATACATCCAGGAATATGGTTAAGCAAAAAAAAATGTCGTGATGTATAAAAAAAATACACCAACAGTTGAGTGGAATTCACTCTTATATGTATAAACTAAAAAAAATGAAAAATGAAATGATGATATAATGAGGGCCATTTCTATCAGCTATGTAGTTCTGGTGTACACGAAAAAAATGCTGATGTGGATGGTATGACGTGAGAGTTTTTTCTATTTATGTTTATATTTTTTAAAAAAATAGTTAAATGAATCTAATATTATTGATAACCGCTACATAAAAAAATTAGAAGAAAAAAATCTACAGTTACTTATAATCGTTATTAAAAAATCTTCGGTAACTTTTATTCATCAACTTATTCATTATTTTACCGAAGATGTTTATTTTCTAGTTATTTCTTTTACAGAAGTTGTGCAATGTATATTTGTTCATTTATGATATTGTGTCTTCACTTTTAGATTCATGAAGTTCATTTTTCAATCCTATAGTTTTATTGTATCCGCCCGCTCATACTTTACAAGTTATTGAACAAATTTTGAACATTAAAAAATTAGGAACCATATGAGCTGAATTTTGAGCATCCAGAAAAATCGATCCAGTATCGCTTTTCTGAACACGAACTTGATGATTAAAGAACAAAAAATATTAAAAAAAGTTATGTACTAACATTGTTTTATTATATAGTTTTCATTGAACAGTTAGTGTGGAATTTGTGAACAGATTAAAAAAATGTTGAACAACTAGTATCACTTATTTGAAAACGGACTAGATGAATAAGAAACAACACAATAAAATAAAAGTTGTATTAACATTATTTTATTATATAAATTCACTTGAACAAGTAGTCTAGAATTTGAACAAAAAACAATGTAGGAACAAAATGTAATAAATATTGAACAAATTAGTTTAAAAAGTTGAACAACCAGTATCACTTAAGAATGGTAAACCAATCTAAAGATGGTAAATTGTAGTATTAAATTTGTTTTATTATATAATTCTCCTAGAACAACTAGTCTTGAATTTGAATATTAAAAAATATTAGGAGCAGTATAAACTAAATTTGAACAAAGGATCCAAAATAATGAACTAATATCCGCTTATTTGAACACCAACTTAATGATTAATTAACGATAAACCATTAAAAAGTAAATTCAATTAATCTTGAATGTGTTAACAACTTTAAAAAATGTTGAACAATAGTGTCACTTGTGTGAACATGAACTTGAATAGAACAACAACTAATAAAAATGCAAGTTGTACTAATATTATTTTATTGTATAATTTCCCTTAACCAGTATACTCAAAATTGTAAACAATTCTATTTTTTTTTACAATTAGTATTACTCAAAAATGGTTGGTAAATTGTATTAACATTGTTTTATTATAATTTTTTTTGAATAACTAATCTTGAATTTGAATAGAATTTTTTTAGGAAAAATACACAAGAAAATATCAAATAATGAAAATATTAACATAAAACTGCAAGTGACCGAAACAGAATTATCAAAAATCTTAAACTTTATGAAACAATTATAAAATAATTTATTTTGTGTTTTGAAAAATATACTAATAATATTGATATATATCACGTCAGCATACTACTACCTCCTCTACAAAGTGTAGCAGAAGAGAGAAATTATGTTGAAAGAGAATTATGAATATTTATTTTACTTCTCTCATTTTCTCTATTTTCTTTTGTAAAAACCTCCACTTTTTAGTCTCTCAACTTGTCTCATTGACCTTATCACGAGTAGAATCCACACACTTAATTTAAAGAGAAGTTGCTACTTATAGACTTCAAAGCCTCAAATCAAGCTTAGTACGCAGGTCATAAATAGGGATGCAACACAACAGCAATTTTGGAACAGATCCAACAACACAAATCTTCAAACCCAGCCGTATGAATCTCGAAAAAAGGGAGACGTCCCACTCACAAAAGCTTGTCCAAAAACCCAAACCACGATTATGTTATGTCCCGCATTTTATTGTAATAGTATTGCTCATTTTATTTAGATAACCCGGCTGGCAAGAAGTGAAATCAAGACAGATTGTCCTGGAGAGACAAGCCAGCAAGCTGATTGACAGGGGGGCTGTTGCTGGGAGCCCGAGGATGCTGAGCAACATTCCTCAGGACCTCCATTGCTTCAGCAACCTTGGCCCGCAATGCATCAGGCGACTCAATCAGATGCAGGACTTCAGTCTGGTCCATCTCCAATAACATCCCAGTCACCTTGGCAGCCATTTTAGGCTCCAGCTCCTCCACGAGCGGGTAGAGGTTCTCGCCCAGAATCTACAAAATAGTTCCATTAGAGATATTATAAACGATGAGACTTTCAGCTCGATATCAAAAATATCAGATTGTGTATGCGAGCCACAGACTAATTCAACTGCCGTCAAAACTTCAAATGACCAACCCCCCAAAAGTCAGTATTCGTTAAGATTCTACGTACCACTCTCTGCTTATCAGGAGTTGTGTCAGCAAGAAAGGAAGCCGAGCCACCAACACCTCCTGGGATACGGATCCCACTTGGCAACATCTCCTGATCCATAGTACCATGCATTTGAACATCAGGCCCTCCACTACGTGCTTCAGGGTACCCAAAACGACCCCTTAATAGCATCTGCCATATATGCACTACTTACTAAAGGGAGATACGGCAGCATATGGTTGTTTGATGAATGAAAGAGAACACGGACTTACTTGTTGTTGAACCACTGGCAATGGCTGCTGTACAGGGCGCCTGCCACCAGCTGCTCGATGACCTGGTTGTCCTTGTCTGCCCATTGGAACAAAAAAATTGGGAACAGGAGCTAAACCAGGTCTAACCCCAGGCAGAAGTTGGTGTTGGTACCCAAATGCAGGCTGCAATAGAGGGAGTTAGTATCTGTAGTGATTCGAAAAACTTCTTTTAATATGGAAATCTATGTCATATGCCATAATACAGAACTTTGGTGCAGCATTTAACCTTGGTCCAAAACGGCAGAAACTAAAAGTAACAAATTGCTAAGACTGAACCAAACACCCCTCAGGAAGTTGACTACTAGGAAAAGAAACTGAGTTTAGAAAATGGATAGCTACATATATCCTAATGACATAGAAACATTGATGCTTAAGGAGCAGCCAAGCAAAAAACTACACTAAGATTTTTGTCTCAAGTAGGAAATACTGAAGGTGAACAAAAAAGTTTACAGATCAGATGGCATCAATGAAGGAATAGCCATAGATTAGTTTACAGCCGGAGGCAGTGTTATTCCTTAAAATGCCAAAGGGATGGGTCATCGAGGTATATATTAATTCTGAAATTAACTTTGCAGTAGAGTTTCAAAGTTGTTGCACGTTTCGGTTTCAAAACCATTTGTGGTCTGGGGTATTAGGGGTCAAGGACTATCCCATGTGCAGCTCAAGGTTGCAAATGGATATTCAACTATAAAAATCTCAGGCAGTTCGACTGCCAATAAACTTACATTCATTTGAACTAAAAGAACATTGTTATAGGTGGATCATTATTGTTGGGTTTGTGTAGATCGTATATTTCAGCGAAATGCCCCATAACAATTCATTTAGGATTCTTCTGGATACTCACCTGTGGAGGAATCATAGCAGGACCTTGACCATAGTATAGCTGTTGTCCAAGTGCGGCATTACCTGGGGAGTACATAGGCATCTGTGGACTAACTGAAGGTGGCATCACCATTGGGCGCATCTGAGAAAATTGAGCCTAGCGCAACATACATTGGCATCAAATTAATTAATAAAGCTAACATATGCAACTCATATGACTCAGAACCACCAAAAAGATCCTGACAATGGGTAGAACCTCAAAAGAAACAAATGAAATTTCTCAAAGGTAAAGACTGCTGAATCAGCAACCTACACACCGGCCTTTCTTGGGCACCTTAATTTCACCAAGTATGGCAAAGAAAGAAAGCAAGGAAGAAAGTTGCAGCACCAGATTAACAAAGATTCCATATAGTGAGCCAAATACATAAATGATAGCTGAATTGGAACATTCAAGGATTCTCGTATTGTCAGCCCAAACCAAGCTGCAGGTAAACAAAAAAAGAAAATTGACTAAAAGCGCTTAATTACAGATATTATCTCACTTCTGAAGTTTAAAAAAGAAGAAATGCATTTTTCACCTCCATGTGTTTATTCAATACCCTCTTCCATAATATGAGAGATTCATTCACCTCCTCCACTTACCAACGAAATTATTTCTTGGACTATCTGGGAATTTATATACTTGCTTGATGTGTAAAGGCAGTTTCATATAAAGTATCTGAATATTGTACTTAACCATCAAGGCACACCTCACATGTATGTCAATATCCTTAGATTATTGATTCAGGGAAAAAATAGATTGCAGTGTAACATTATTCATCATTGGACATTATGTAGCATGCATATAATCAGGAATCCAACGATACCACAATTAGATAATTTGGACAAATTACCTGCAGCCTGGCTCTTCTATCCTCTTTCCTCTGTGCAAGTGCAACATACAATGGCTTGCTGACAATTATCTTTCCATTCAATTCCAAAAGCTGGAAAAATAAACAAATCATTAACAGTCACTGATAGAAGAGTTAAGAACTTCACCATGCAAATTGAACCTCGTCTACTTGAATGGTAACTACTTACAGCTCGAGATGCCTCGTCGGCAGTAGCAAATGCAACAAAACCAGAGCCCTTGCTTGTGCCATTAGGGTCTCGCATGACCTAACAACAGAAGAACCAAACAAATTCCAATCCAACCAATAGCATCGAGTGGTAGATACTACAAAACACAACAGAGGCATTCGAAAATAAATGACTAACCTTGCATGAGGTGATGGTACCAAATGGGGAAAAAAATTCCCTGAGCTTAACATCATCTACAGTATCATCTAAGTTTTTAACATACAAGTTTGCACCTTGATATTTATCCACTGACTCCTTCATAGATTGTTCATATCGAAGCTTCAATTCAGCTTCCCTTTCAGCCTTTTTCTGAGCCTTTCCCACATACCATTCTTTATCATTGAATTTCTGCCCATTCAAAGATTCAACGGCTTTGGCAGCATCATCTGGATTTTCAAAATTAACAAAACCAAAACATTTTGATTTTCCGTCGGAATCTCTCATCACCACAGCACTCGTGATTGTCCCATATTCACCAAAAATCATTTTCAAATCTTCATCTTTTGTGGATTCAGAGAGATTCTTCACATACACATTGTTAAACTTTGTCTTGTCCACAGAATTCTCTCTCTCCTGTCTCCGGATGAATGGTCCAACATAAATTTGTTTGTCATTCATGAATGTTCCATTCAGCTTCTCTATGGCCCTTTTAGCAGATTCTGCATCATCATATTGAACAAAACCATATCCCCTTGACTGACCAGAAGTATCTTTAACCACCTTGCAAGACATAATATTTCCAAATGGCGAAAACTTTTCATTCAGCTCCTTGTTATCGACATCTTTGTCCAGGTTCTGTCAATCAGGATAAGAATACTGATCATGAGAAAGATATGATAGGATACCACATTTTCAACCAAAAGAAAGCAAATATCACCTTGATAAAGATATTCCCTGCCTCATTGCGGCGGGCATTGGGGTCACGGTTTGAATACATTATCCTGATCGACTTTCCATTGATGATAGCATAGTTTTCATTCTTGATAGCATCAGAAGCTGTCAAAAGCAGTAACCATGAAGAAAGATAAAAACAAAACAACTTAAAGTAACCAAGACCAAGAAGAGTCCATCCACCAATCTGGATGCCTGGCAGATTACAAATAATTAAGTTTGCATTTATCACGTTATTACGTATATTGTGACCGTTTCCACCTTAAATTCAGGGAGAAAAGTTATATAACATAGAAAACTTTTATGACATTACGTTTTAGATGAATACAAAATTAGAGAAAGGGCGTGAAATGCATTCACAGATAGAAGCAGAGGTTTGTATATGCAGTTTAGCAAGATCTACATGGAAGGATAAACTAAAGAACTAAAGAAGTAGAAGAAGCAAAATGAGATGTGGCTAAAAGAATTACAGAGGCATAATGGGGGTACTTCACAGAACTTGATTAACATCCTGTTTCTCTTGGCATAATAATGCTCCACTCTACCCTTTACAGCCAATCAATTTTCTAATTCTCCTTAAACAGCCTAAAGTTGCATGTACTGACAATATGCACCAGCTGAAAACATGTTGATAGTCAATGCTTTCTTCTATCAGTCCCAACCATAATTCAGAAGGGAAATAAAAAAGTGTCATCTCTATAGTTCAATGTCGGCCCACAGCGGCCTTCAAGGGTCATCAATGGTGTCTCTTTGTTACGGTTTAGTTCTACCTGCTCACTTTTTATTCCATTCCTTCTCGTTTACACATAATTGGTATAGATGATCTTACTTTGTGAAGCAATAACTGATCATTGCCTCATCAAGTCAAGCTATACCATCACATGGAGACCCAGAAAGCAAATCATATAGTGGACGCAATTATCGGTCCCTAAATTGTATTCCTCTTTCACAAATAGGTGCCTCCAAGTTAGAACCACGAATTGGACAATCGATCATTCACCGGATGAGTAATCAAATAGCAAGTATCTTTGCCAAGTACCAGCATCTACTCCCTTTACTGAAAGTCAAACCAGACTGATCAAAGAGGCAAGTACATAAACCCCAAACCACGAAATTGCTTATGTTTCTAAGCTGGGAGTAAGAAAAGCTCACCATCCTGTGGGTTCGCAAAGTTGAGATAGCCATAGCCCAGCGATCTCTGGGAGGGAATGTCACGACAAATGCGAACGGAGACCACATTATAGGGTTTGAAACGGTCGAACAAGTCGGTATCGGTGATGTTGAAATCCAAATCACCTACATAAAGCGAAGTCATCATGAGTTGAGCAGTGCCGCCAGAGGCTCCAGCGGCACCGACATCGCTATCAGTAGCGGTCGTCTGAGCAGCGATCGCCGGAGCGACTTGCGCCACCGTCACGTTCGGTTGCAATTGGACCTGAGCCATTATCAAAACCCTGAATAACGGAAACCCTTGTAAAAGAGAGAATTCCCCTTGTGATTTTTTTTGTATTTTGGGAGAATTTTTCCAATTTTTTTGGATTTTTTCTCTTCCCTCTCCTCTCTGATTATTCGGAAAATCCGTAAAACTAGCGAGAAACTGACTCTGAACTATAAATTCACCTTCTTTTTACCCTCGTTTTTTCCCTCTTCTATAAAAACGAAAACTTGGAGAACTTTTTTTTTTACTTTTTGAATTTTGCAAAGAAAGATAATGAGAGGAGAGGGAAGTTGGAGACGACAGATTAGAAACTGAACGGAGACACGGCGGAAAAAAGGCGATCGCCGCCGCCGTTCCCAACAGAGAATGAAGAAGAATGAGCGAAGAAGAGGTTTTTGTTTCTGTCTGGGTTTGGGATTTAAAGGCAGAGGGATCCGTCATGATAACTGCGCTGAAAAAGGCATTTAGAATTCCGTGCTGAGTTGTAAAACGGAGACCACATTAACGGGACCCCCTCAGGAAGATCAGTCAGGTGACAGGTCGTGTGACTTGTGCAGAATGTGTGAAAGAGGGAAACGTAAAGATTCGTGACAACCAGGAAAGCTGACTTGGGAAAAAAGTAACACCAATGGGCCAGGACGGCTCCTATTGGTGCCTGAGGGTGGACCAGGTCATTAGGCAGTAGGTAGAAGGTGCGGACAGTCCGCATCTAATATGGTGCTATCTGCTGATTTGGTGTCCAAATCAGCTGTTGATTGGACTGTTTTTATAGATTGTATTGTCTTTTTATTATATTAACTTTAAATTATTATAACTTTCAATATATAAGTCCAAAATGAAAAAAAATTATATCATTGTTCACCTAAATTCAAGTTCTTCAAAACAAGACCACTCATGGATATGTTTTGACAACTTTTTGATATATACATATAAAAAATATAAAATTTTAAAGTTATCAAAACATATCCATGAGTGGTCTTGTTTTGAAGAGCTTGAATTTAGGTGAACAATGATATAATTTTTTTATTTTGGACTTATATATTGAAAGTTACAATAATTTAAAGCTAATATAGTAAAAAGACAGCTCAATCAATAAAAACAGTCCAGCCAACAACTGTCTGGGACCGCCAAATCACTAGAGTGCACCATATTACATTTTTCGGCAAATTCGATTGTGCAAGCGTCCCGCACAAGAGGTAGGAGAGGGACACTGAGTTGGCAGTCCCAGTCAGCAGTTGACTGGATTGTCTTGCTGACTGGGTTGTCTTTTTACTATATTAACTTTAAATGGTTGTAACTTTTAATATATAAGTCCAAAATGAAAAAAAATTATACCACTGTTAATCTAAATTCAAGCTCTTCAAAACAAGACCAATCATGGATATGTTTTGATAACTTTGAAAAAAAACTATTTTTACATGTGTATAATGATATACTAAAATGATAATATGATTCATTAATTTTGATATTATGATTCATTAAAATTGATATTATGATTCATTAACTAATAAGTGGTGAATTAGATAATAAACTTTAGAACCGATAAAATCATTATTGTTTTGTAGTGTATTATTATTGTTGTATGGTGTATTTTAAAACTTATATGACGAATCACGTATTTTTCATACATAACAAATATTATTTTGGGTTGTATTATTGTGTAAATTTTTTTATTCTTATATGTTTGTGATGATACACTAAAATGAAGATATGATTCATTAATTTTGATATTATGATTCATTAAAATTGATATTATGATTCATTAAAATTGATATTATGATTCATTAACTAATAAGTGGTGCATTAGATAACAAACTTCAGAACCGATAAAAATTATTATTGTTTTGTAGTGTATTATTATTGTTGTATGGTATATTTTAAACCTTATATGGTGAATCGCATATTTTTCATACATATCAAATATTGTTTTATGTTATATTATTGTGTAAAATTTTTTATTCTTATATGTTTGTGATGATACACTAAAATGAAGATATGGTTCATTAATTTTGATATTATGATTCATTAAAAGTGATATTATGATACACTAAAATGATGTTATGAATCATAAGTCTCATTGATATATGAATATATATGTATATATGTAATTAATATAAATTTTTAAAGTTCTCAAAACATATCTATGTTTGGTCTTGTTTTGAAGAGCTTGAATTTAGATGAACAATGGTATAATTTTTTTACATTTTGGACTATATTTTAAAAGATATAATAATTTAAAGTTAATATAATAAAAAACAACTCAGTCAGCAGCTGACTGGACTACTGACTGGGTGCCAACTCATACTGCCGCACCCAAATTGTACGCGGACGACTGCACCATCGCACGTATATGCGGACTGTCCGCACCTTGTACCTACTGTTAATACACGGATTAGCATATATTGGGTTTAGTACGGCCCTTCTTACCACCCAGTCCTATTATTTTTTCAAAAAAATTCATCTATCCCACACCGTTTGATGGACATTGATTTCTAACCATTTCAGATTTCATTAAAATATTTTTTTTAAAAAAAGAAACATTTGATATATTGGTAACGTATTATAATCTATAATTCTCATTATTGATAGGAAAACGTGCTGAATTTATTTGTAAATCACTCGCTAAAATACTATCTAATTAAATTATATTATAAATAATTAAATTTTTAGGGTACCCTTTTTATTGGAACTTTGTTTTACAGATGATGACAATCTCAGTAAGTCTGTCTGATGATAGACTCATCCTTCGAACTTACAATGATATCATCGGAGAGTAGAGCGAGTCGAGCAATACCAACGAGTGCCTTTGCAGACGAAGGCGCGAACATCAGAACGTGGGACATAATCATCTCGTTGACTGAGTCTTACACGAAGCAGTTGAGGAGATAATAAGGGCAACTATTTCTGTATTTATACAGACATAGGAACGTGAGAAAAGTGATCATGAAGATCACCACTCACTTAGTGGAAGATGTTAGATTATTAATTTTGTATTTAAGGACAAGAGTGCACTTGTATTGGTGTGGGTTTTCAGACGATTAGCTTTCTTTAATTAGAGAAAACTCTACATTATGAGAGATTGCTTTAGCAGTTCTAGTTGGTTTTCGTTTACACACATAGATAGATATTTGCTTATAGATCCTTTTGCACAAAACTCTTCACACACGCCTTTGATCAATCTTTAAAGAGTTAAGTGTAGGAGTTAGACAGATTCATTTTGTCTAACCCCAAGTGTAGAGAACTAGGTTGTAAATATTTATGTCAAAGTATAAAGAACGCTTCTATTTAAAAGCGTTCTTTAAAGTATATTAAATATTTCCAAGAAAATTTAATTTTCATTCAATGCTCTCGCCATCGTTCTTATCTCTCTTCACCACTGACCAAAACCTCTCTTTTGCTTGTCGTCACCATCATTGCTTGTCGCCGCTGCTTGACGTTGGTGCTCTTAGCGCCGCCCTCCGCCGTCGCAAACCGCCGAGGGTTGTTGCCGATTACAGTTAGCCGGTAATTTTACTTGTTAAAACTATCGAAAAAAAATATGCATATCCTCCGCACGCCATTGCTCATTCTGATGTCTTTGTTGATCAATTTCTATATCAGGTTGTGAATGCTCTATGCTTTTCAATATTCCCTTTGCCAATTAGGTTTTGTTTTTAATGTCACCTTTGTGAAGCTAGAATACATGCTCTACACTTTGATTTTTTGATCGAATACTATTTTTTATCGATTTTTGTTACATATTGTTCTTCTTGCTCTTTCTATCAGGCTACATTATAGTGTTTGATTCCAATAAAATCAAATTGAATTTTGCAACCGTACCTGCATAAGCTAATGAAAAAACAAGAGTAATTAGCTGACTATATGAAGTTTTAATTCTTAATTTATCTTCTTTTGTTTGTGCTCCTCTGAAGCGGTAAATAAGTGCGTGAAACTACTACATCTCGCATAGTAGATTGATCAGGGTTGATGTGATACCCAGTGTAGGGGTCACCTCCCACATCGATCGGGAGAGCGCACGAACCACACCTTATAGGTGGGGATACTCTTGCCTAGTGAGAGGCCTTTTGGGGATGGTACCCCGGAAGCAAAACCGTGCGGGCTGCGGCCCAAAGCGGACAATATCTCACAAGTGGATTGATTACTGGGCTGTTACAGTTGGTATCAGAGCCAGGCCCAGGTCGGTGTGCCAGCGGGGACGCTGGGCTCCCAAGGGGGGTAGAGTGTGATACCCAGTGTAGGGGTCACCTCCCACATCGATCGGGAGAGCGCACGAACCACACCTTATAGGTGTGGGGATACTCTTGCCTTGTGAGAGGCCTTTTGGGGATGGTACCCCGGAAGCAAAACCGTGCGGGCTGCGGCCCAAAGCGGACAATATCTCACAAGTGGGTTGATTACTGGGCTGTTACAGCTGAAAGCAATTCGTTTTGAAACCGGTAATAGGTCTGACCGAACTTATAATCTGTTTGTGATGGTTATAGATAGTTAAGCCTCGATCATGCCAAATTTTCTAGAATTTTTAATTGTTGTTAGGTTTCTATTTGTGTTTGCGTTTCTGCAGATAGATCATCAAAGTAAGATCGAGCACACACCGGTTGATTAATTATAATCGGTAATATACTCGAATTAAATTATCTATTAAATATGTCTGTAATTTTGCAATATAAGTTTTTTTATTTCCTTTGCCGCTCGTTGTAAAAAAAAAAGCAGTGGTAATTTGACTGGAAGTGGTCTCTTTTGGTCGCTCGCTACGGTCACCGCCCTAGGTCGTTGTCTCCTTCAGATATTATTATGGGTGAAGTACTGCGCCTACCTGTCTTAGATCTTTGAACATCTTGCACTTCTCTCCGGCTGATACACTTGGTCATTAGGTTAGAACTTCATTGTTTCTAGAAAGTGCACACTTTTTGCTTAACAATAATAATATTTGTTTGGCTATTCGTTAATATTCATGTCTTTCTTTGAATGACCACTTCAAAAATAAATCACATAGTTATCCGTCTAATATTTACCTAATAGAGATACATCTTGGATAGTCCCCGTCGGGGCTGTCAATCATGTTCGATCTCACCATCTAGGTTTCGAACGGGTTAATAATACACCTTCATTGAAAATTTCAGTTTCATTTCCTTATTGTTCTTCAAAATGTATATGTTATACATTTTGAAGAACTATAGGCAAATGCTGCTGAAATTTTCAATGAATGTATATTATAAACTTGTTCGTAGATGAGATCAAATGTGATTATACGGGTTTAGGTTGGAAAACATACAAGAATTAAGAGTACTTTACAACAAATTGGACATTTTATATATAGAAGGAGATGGAGAGTTCGAACATATACAATGGAAGATTAGACATGAATTATCTTCAAGGGGTCGATAAGTTCTATAAGGTCATTCTAAACAATCTTAACCAAATGGACAAGGGTTACATTCATTGTCCATGTGTCGACTGCATAAATGACTTCAAATACAGAGGTATAGAGAAAATTAAGGATCATCTGATCCGTCGCGGGTTTATGAAGGATTACAATGACATAGCATTGTAGCATGGTCAACGTTCACTAGATGTGTTTGAGTGTGACGAACAAGCTCCTATAGAATAGTTGCAAAGGGATGATACGAATAACTATGGGGATCCTCAAGATGATCTTAACGGCGAGTCAGATGATGACAACCTGGACGCAATGTTGAAAGATGTAGAACAACATTTTTCCAACCAACCAAATGCATATGAAAGTCTAATGAAGTCATCTAAAGAATCATTGTATAGCGGATGTCATGCACTTAAGCAAAACAAATTAAGCGTGATCCTACTATTCAATCTTAAGTCAAAGTACGGATGGAGCGATGTAAGTTTCACAACTCTATTACAACAGTTGAAAGAGATACTACCAACGAACAACGTGATACCCATAACTACTTATGAGGCAAAGAAGTTAATGTGTCCAATGGGTATGAAGTACAAAAAAATCCATGCTTGTACAACAGGATGTATTTTGTACTAGAAGGAGCCTGAGTTTAATGACCTTTCTCTGAAGTGGAGAATCACGGTACGTAAAGAAAGATCATGAAGACAACTCCAGCACTAAGCTGTTCTCCTGCTAAGGTGTTATGGTATCTGGCAATAATTCCAAGGTTCAGACACGTATTTGCAGTTCAAAAGAACGCTGAAAACCTCAGATGACATGAAAGATAGAGGAAAAAAGATGGTCAACTGAGACATCTGGCTAATTCACCGCAATGAAGAAACATTGATATATGGTATCCTTAACTCGGTATGGAAGCTAGAAACTTAAGACTTGGCTTATGCACAAATGACATGAACCCTTATGGCGCTTTAAGTAGTATACACAGTACTTGGCCTGTTCTCTTGACAATTTACAATCTGCCACCATGGTTGTGCAAAAAACCTCGACATATTATTCCGTCACTACTAATTTCTGGTCCAAAACAATTGGGGAATCAAATTGACGTGTTTCTGTAGCCACTTGTTGAAGATTTGAAAATACTGTGGAATGAAAGAGAAACTATGTACGATCACTAGTACAAAGCAAGACATATTCGACAGTTTTTTAGGCCTTTTTCGGCCAGACCGTCGAAAAAGGGTTTGTCCTTATTTTCGGTGGTTTCTAATAAGTAACCACCGAAAATATAAGGCAGTAGAGGATGTTAATCAGTAGTAAAATTTGACAATTTAGGGCTGTTCTATGTAGAAACCACCGAAAATAAGTAAAAAAAAATGACAATCGGCGGTTCTTAAGCAGAAAGCACCAAAAATTGTCATATTTTTACTTATTTTTCGCAGTTTCTATGTAGAGCCGTTGATTTGTTTTTTCTCGTTTTTGTTTCTTATCCCACATCTGGCATTAAACCTGTAAAAAAATGCATCCAGGTATGTCCACGCATATTTCTACATCACATGTTAGAGGATGTCATCCCTCTTTGTAGCAAATTACCAACAAAACAAAATATCAAATCATAATGACGATATACATACACTTCAAATGGTCACAATGACCATATACCACACTTCAGATGGTCACAATGACCATATACATACACAACTATCCAAATGGTCACCATGGTACTAAAAATGGTTATCTTTCACAACCTACCTAGCCATAAAAGTCTACACAAAGTTCTAAATGAACAATTCGAGAATACAAAGTGAAACATCAAACCAAATTCATGTAAAGGAACTCCGCCCAATCCTCTAGCATATCGTTGATGGTTTCTTTGTTATATTCTCCAACACTAGAGAAAACTTTTGAATAACAAATCAAGACAAAATTAGTTAAACATTAAATTATTACATTAGTAGTTGAAACATACATATAAGTATAAAAACCTGTTCTAACGGATCCCTCATCAGACCAAATAAGGTGATTATGTCATGCATATACCTCATGACATAATGGCCACACTCCAAACTCCCGAGTTGGTGTGGACACTTAAACACAGTAAAAAAAACAAACACTTACATTAGACGTATGTAAGTGATGACAACCTATCAATGATAAGCAATGAGTAAGTGATGATGTATGTACCTTCACTGAAGTCCACGAGACGGCTCCTTTCAACCTGCCCCCACGTTCCGTCATCATAACACTTTGATATACACTGCACAATAGTATCATAAACGTACATTAATTATATTAGGATATGCACAATAACATTAAGTTAAATGAAAGAGTTGAAATGCATAAAGTAGTGGTTCATAATGTACCCACATGTTAAGTGTGACTTTATCTTGATGTCTCTCGAATGTCCGACTTGAAGCGGATTCAAAAATAGTATCCGTGTATGATCCAGACACAACACCAGTAGAGCCCAATGACCATTGTATAATACCAAAACACCAACATGTCATTATGATGTCAAAATCAATAACTACAACATTTATTCAATTAAATTGATAAACAAAAGTTATTATCTTTGATGATATGGTAGCATAAGATATTTCTTGTTCTTTCTGATGCTGTTAGTGATCGCATGCTGCAAGTAGCTCTTACACGACTCTAAATCCAACCTCAAAGTAGTGTATGGCCCTCTTCCAGGACACAAAAATCCATAGCGGGTAAGCACAAAAGTTTGCATTTTATCATGCAAAAACCTATTCATAAATTAAAATATATGATAATTAACATTGTTTAAGGACATCAATTTATAGCTTAATTAGAAACAAAACTAATACTTACAGAATGCGTGAGTGCATCACTATGGTAGTCACACAGTCAAATTTTAGGACATCCTTCAGATCGGTCGTGTACAAGTCAACTGCTATGCCATTTGGGTAGTGAATAAGGTCATCATCAAAACTAAGCAGGATAGAATTTCTGCCCCCTGTGAAGTCACAGACTATGTCATGCAAGGATTTCATGTTTGTCCCCAAGTGTGCCAATATGGAATCATCCACCAAGTTCTCTTTTTGAACAACATTGGTTGATATATGATTCGTATTCAGAAGATTTAGCAAGCTTTGACTTCTTTTTGTCAGGAGACCCATATTTATTTTTTATTCACAACCGACATACAACACTAGTCATGAACTGAGCATCCACACATACTAAACTCATATATTTGTAACACCCCTATTTGCAATCCAATCCTAATCCGATCATTACCGTACATAACTCGTCCTGTGCAGCAGAAGTATTACAACAAACTTATCCACGGGTGTTAATGTCGTTACTCACCCACGTGAGTAACAAGGCTTGCAAATTCACAAACATATAAAACGTTGTGATGACCGAGAGATAGCAAATCCATCATTCACTCAAACAATATACAAGTGAGTGATCTAATACAAATCCAAAATAGTATAAACAGGAGTATAATCCCAAATTCGTAAACCAAAAGAGTAGCATGCTTCCAACTACCCGACCCCGCACTTCAATGACGTCTTTCGTTGTGTACCTGAAAAGATTGGCCACAACCAGCTCAACACATTTTATTGAGTATGATAACATGTAACCCGAGTGTTACAGGGCTACACACGACTAAATGGTCGATATACATGCAGTTAATTTTATTAAACAACATAAGAAGTGCAGTAAACACACATCATGATAGCAAGTAATAGTAATCACCCAAACAAATATTACATCAAACAAGAGTAAGACTTCGAGTATAATGAGTCAGTCCTCTGTTATTCCTTGAGATATTAATTGGAATCTCGTTCTTATCCTTCACTTGTATATTCTCATACAATCCTCACAATGGGATTGTTCCTTGTTCTAGTTAAAGGAAAAATGTGTTCGGGTATTTATGAACCCTTGAAAATGAGTGTTGAATTCTCAAATGAGGTAAACCATTGTCAATATGACGTTAATTAAACCACATCTCAAGATAGTATGTCGAGACGATCGGAGCCAGTCACTGACTCAAGGAAACCAGTATAAATCCACGCCCTGTAACAATGTGCTGATGGACGATCGGAGCCAATCACTGACTCAGTGATGACCATGTCTGAAGACACAATCCCTGGGAAAACGGATCTGATGCAGATGCTAATCTCCTATAATCTCAACGCATGCGACCATTACTTCTTGGACTCCTCGCTCCCCTTGATAACCAAGTACGTTAGAAGTATCCAATGGACATTTGTCCTACTCCTAGTGTGTTAGTTCAGACCATCCCGTTTATAGATGCTGAATAAATGTTCAGGGAGTTAGTGAGACATTCTCGTATATAATGTCCACTTTAGTTAATTAAACATTTAATCCTCTTGGAATCTTTAACCATAATTAAATATTCCTTGTGTGTATGTTATATCTACTCTAAGGTATACTTAGTAGATCAACACACAACGGTCAAGTTAGCAATTGCAATAGAACAAACAATGCAATAAACCATATTCCATACAATTATCTTGTTGGTCATTATCACACAACAGATAACAAACAAGCCGAGGTAACCACGGTAACACGCAGGGTACAACGGAACCATACCGTACACCGGAGGAACACTAATGTGATGGCCTGCGTCCTTTCTCTAACCTCTCCGGTTTGAAAACCGCACTGTGTATTAATTCCTTATGAAGTCTTAAACCATCCGGTATCCTGTATAATTACTAACCCCCTTATAGTTAACCCCATTGATTAATTATCAGTTATTAATCGGGTTATAACTCAAGGTATTCCATTCGGGATTAGTTAAGTTAATTCTCTTAACTTAATTTACCAATTATATTATATGGTTTCACAATTACATTACCAACGCCTTAAGGTTCTTATAATTTCTTACCAACTTTAGGCATGCCCATTAAGGCCTTTCATACTTAGTGTAGTATAATGCAATTTCCCTCTCTTAGGTTCATATTATGTAGTCTTATACTTTATGAGTTCCATATTAATCCTTATGAATTATAAAACTCCTAGAATTCCTTATTATTTCAACACTTACACTAAAGCTCATGTGCTTAGGGCTTGCTTGATAGGAGGGTATGGAATGAATCTATGGGAATAGAAATAAAACTTTCTATTACCATGCTTGGTAGGAGGGAATAGAAATTGGTAGATTGTGAGTATGGAATCAATTCTAACCTATTCTCATAGATTGATTACCAGGGGAGGGGGTGGTTATCACTTTTAATTCCCACCATACACATTTTTTATTACCCGTTTTTAGCATATTTATTAGTTAATTATATTCTTGATGTTTCAATTTGTAAAAAAATCAATTTTCATAAAATTTATTCTTTTGAAACTAAAAGATAATTAATTTTATTTAAATATGTTATTTAATATTATTTTGTGAAAAATAATTTAACTAATTACACTTTATTTTCTAGATACCATTTGATATTTTTATTATTTACTCCATCAAAATTTTATTATTTTTTTAATAAAATATGTAAAAAAAATAATATTTGTGTGAACTGATATATTTTAATCAATGGGAAAATTACATGCCCCACCCATGACGTTTGGCGAAATTTCACATTCCACCCACGTGGTTTCAAAAATTACTTTCCCTACCCATGTGGTTTCTCCCTTTTACATCCAACAACTTTTTTAATTTTGGTTCAATTCAAAAGATGCTTAAACGTTGTCCAAAATTGATGAAACTTTACATGAATGATGCTAAAGTGATATACTTTGATCTTATGTCAAATCTGAAGTTTTTAAGCTTAAATGTGTCCCGTGGGACCCAATGAAACACGTGACATGTTCATTGGGTCCCACATGTCACATTTAAGCTTAAAAAACTTCAGATTTCTCACTAAACCAAAATATAACACTTTAGCATCGTCTATGTAAAATTTCATCAACTTCGGACAACGTTTAAGTATCTTTTGAATTGAGCAAAAATTAGAAAAGTTACTGGATGTAAAACAGGGGAAACCACATGGGTGGGGAAAGTAATTTTTAAAACCACGTGGGTGGATTGTGAAATTTCGTCAAACGTCATGGGTGGGGTATGTAATTTTCCCATTGATTAAAATATATCAGTTCACACAAATATTATTTTTTTTACATATTTTATTAAAAAAATAATAAAATTTTGATGGAGTTAAATAATAAAAATATCAAATGGTATCTAGAAAATAAAGTGACGTATTTAGTCACATATTTAGAAAAATGACGTATTTAGAATAATAAAAATGACGTATTTAGAATACACAATTTAGTCACATTGCTATCTGTATTTCTAAATTTTAGTTAGGAAAAATTACATGTCCCACCCATGACGTTTGGTGAAATACACACTCCACCCACGAGGTTTCAAAAATTACTTTCCCCACCATGTGGTTTCCTCCGTTTTACATCCAACAACTTTTCCAATTTTTGTTCAATTTAAAAGATGCTTAAACGTTGTCCGAAATTGATGAAATTTTACATGGACGATGCTAAAGTATTATATTTTGGTTCAGTGACAAATCTAAAGTTTTTTAAGCTCAAATGTGACTTGTGGGAGTTAATTAAAATGTGCTCACATGTCACATGTTTCATTCGATTCCACAGTCACATGTGAGCTTAAAAAACTTCAAATTTTACATAAGATCGAAATATAACACTTTGGCATCATACATGTAAAGTTTCATCAATTTCAGACATCGTTAAAGCATCTTTTAAATTGAACACAACTATAATTAAAAGTTGCTGGATGTAAAATGGGGAAAACCATATGGGTGGGGAAAGTAAATTTTGAAATCTTGTGGGTGAAGTGTGTAGTTTCACCAAACATCATGGGTGGGGCATGCAATTTTCCCTTTTAATTATTACAATTTATGTATAAACTATAATACTTGTATTAGCTATAGAATTGATCAACTACAACCCGGCCCGGTGACCCACCCGAAAAAAAGCCTATTTGAAAAAAAATCAGGTGGGCTTGAACAACAATTCAAGCTCAAATAAATATATACAAAAACTGACCGGGCCCCGGCAAACATTTTGGCCGCGTCTAAGCCAGAACTGGCTCGATTTACTATATATACATCTAAAAGAATATAATATATTATTTATTTATTTATTTTATGTTATATTACTTTAATATTCATATAATTTTATATAATATTTATTAATATTCATTTTAATGTATATATACATGTTTTTTTAAATTAATAATTATATTGAAAATAATATAAAACTAGGCCGAGGGGAAACAAAGCTGGGTTGGGCCCGCTCATTTGATGAGTTCTAGTTTGCTATTATATATTTAATATATAATAATACAATTAAAATAAAATTTAAGTTTTAAATATTTTTAATAAAAATAATTGATTACAATGTTTAACATGGAAAATTACATCCCTCACCCATGACGTTTGGTGAAATTACACACCCCACCCACGAGGTTTCAAAAATTACTTTGCCCACCCATGTGGTTTCCTCTATTTTACATCCGACAACTTTTCTAATATTTGATCAACTTAAAAGATGCTTAAATGTTGTCCAAAATTGATGAAAATTTACATGAACGATGCTAAGGTGTTATATTTTGGTCTAGCGTGAAATCCAAAGTTTTTTAAGCTCATATGTGATCTGTGGGACCCAATGAAATATGTGACATGTCAACGTGTTTTCATTGGGTCCCACAAGTGATATATGAGCTTTAAACACTTTGGATTTGACATTGGACAAAAATATACACCTTAGCGTCATCCATATTAAGTTTTATCAACTTTGGACAACATTTAAGCATCTTTTAAGTTGATCCAATATTAGAAAAGTTGCCAGATGTAAAATAGAGGAAACCACATAGGTAGACAAAGTAATTTTTGAAACCTCGTGGGTGGGGTGTGTAATTTCACCAAACATCATGGGCGGGGATGTAATTTTCCCTTTTATTTTATATGTGAGCCATGAATTCTATATTTATTTAAAAAATTATGTGAAATTTTATTATTTGAATATTATAAAAAATAATTGGTTCTATTTTTTTAATGAATTTTAATTATTTAGAAAACATAATAAGCATGAAAATAAAGATGAAAGTATAAATGTTAATTGTTTATCTTAACCAAACAAAGGTATGATAATGCTTATTCTCATACCCATTGATTCTATTACTATTCCCATACCCATCATTTTTATTCCCATTCACTTTGCTACTTACCAAGCAAGCCCTTAGGTCCTTGGTATATGGGTATGCGAATAAATCTATGGGAATGGAAATTGTGTTTTCCTACTACATCCGTCCCGTCATAAGTGTGTTGTTTGCTTTTTGGCACGTTTTTCCACTTTAGTATTAAACATATAAGATAAAATAATTATTAAAATTTAATTATATAATATATAATTTTTCAGATAAAGATTCTATTGTAAAACATAGATTTATAAAAATATATTATTTTATATGTTAAATATTGAAGTCAAACGACACATCCAAATAGTAAACTGGACAGTCAAGATGGGACAGAGGGAGTATTTCCATGTTTGGTAAGGGGAATGAGAATTAAATGATCTCTATTCCCACAAATTAATAACGAGGCGGAGGGGTGGTTATCAAATTTTGATTACCACTGGTGTAGCGCAGCACCATATTAGGAATTGATAAATATTTTCAACCACATATGATTATATATTTTAATTTTTTAAATAAAAGTAATAATTTTTTCAGTTCACACCTAGTTTTTTATTATTACTAAATTAAATTTATTTTAAAGGAGTAACTTTTAATTATTTAAAATTTGATATTATAATTAAATGTATTCATACAAAATTTTATACTAGCTTTTATGAATGTTTTAATATCATTTACATATGAAATATCAAAATTCAAACTTTATTTCCATAACATTTGAAGTCACTTAATATAAATCATTATATGAAGTTAATACAAAAATAAATATTAAGATAGAATAAATGTTAAAAGTTGCACTAATAACAAGATAAACAAGATAATAAAAATATTAGAAAGCAAAGAAATCGGCGCGCATCAATTGTGATTGAAGTATTTATAATTTTCTTTGTTTCTTAAACCGTATATATTCATCAATTTACGATAGTTAATATCTTACAATACATTTTTATATTATTTTTCTATATATATATAGTTGGTTTAAACTTCTTTTTTTTTTGTCAAATAAAGCTATTAGTTAATTTTTTTATATCTATAGCTATCAGATTACTTTTATTCAAGAAAAACAAAATATGCCATATATATATATTCATTTCCTTTGGGAGTGTTAAATTTTTTTCGCCCCTAAGAATAATTTCTCAGTAATGTTAAGAGTTATTTTTTTATATTAAAAATATTAAACTTGAGCTAAATTTTTTATTTATTTTTTTAAATTAACTTTAGTGTAACCATAAAAAATTAATTAAAATTGTTTTATTAACAAATTTATCAGAATATGTGTATAATATACCATGCATCAAAATGTCAAGTGTTATATTTATATGTTAAAGAAAAATAGTTAAGTTGACCTAAATACTTTTATTTTATTTTTTGTAACCATTTTATTAATGTAACAATAAAATATTGTTAGAATTGTTGAATTACAAATTTATCATAATATGTGTATAACCTAGGGATGAAATGTGTTTCCCACAAACAGTTAAGAGATACCAAACCTTGGAATGGAATTACTCTGTTATTTCTATTCCTATACCCATTCCTACTAATTATATTCCCATTCCCGGCCATTCTCATACCCAGTTACCAAGCATGCCTACTTCACCCCTTCCATCACCTTCATACCACATTACAACATCTGCCCCTTATCATACTTAGTTGCAACCGCTAAGCGCCAACTATTTATCGATATTAACCGCACATTTACATTTAATTTTGGGAAAATTACATGTCCCACCCATGACGTTTGGCGCAATTACACACTCCACCCACGTGGTTTCACAAATTACTTTTCCCACCCACGTGGTTTCCCTCTTTTTACATCCAACAACTTTTCTAATTTTTGTTCAATTCAAAAGATGGTTAAAACGTTGTCCGAAATTGATGAAACTTTACATAGATGATGTTAAAGTGTTATATTTTGGTTCAGTGAGAAATCTAAAGTTTTTTAAGCTTAAGTTTCATTGGGTCCCACGGGTCACATTTATACTTAAAAAACTTCAGATTTGACATAAGATCAAAATATATCACTTTAGTATCATCCATGTAAAGTTTCATCAATTTTGGACAACGTTTAAGCATCTTTTGAATTGATAAAAAATTAGAAAGTTGCTGGATGTAAAAAGAGGGAAACCACATGGGTGGAGAAAGTAATTTGTTAAACCACGTGGGTGGAGTGTGTTATATTTTGGTTCAGTGAGAAATCTAAAGTTTTTTAAGCTTAAGTTTCATTGGGTCTCACGGGTCACATTTATACTTAAAAAAACTTCAGATTTGACATAAGATCAAAATATATCACTTTAGCATCATCCATTAAAGTTTATCAATTTTGGACAACGTTTAAGCATCTTTTGAATTGATAAAAAATAGAAAAGTTACTGGATGTAAAAAGAGGGAAACCACATGGGTGAGAAAGTAATTTGTGAAACCACGTGGGTGGAGTGTGTAATTGAACCAAACGTCATGGGTGGACATGTAATTTTACCTTTAATTTTTCAACATTCAAATTTTACACCACTATTCTAGCCACTTTGCATCAAGTATTATCACAAGCATAAAAAGGAGCTTACTCGATCACCAAACACGAGACTTTATCAGATCTCTAGGACCCTCGCGTGACTCAATACATAACCACCTGCACAGCTCAAAGAGCAGTTGTTCGTTTCTGAATGCAAAATTTTGAGTTAACCTTACGCTTGTATAGTCTATCGCACATTCGACGCCACGGCCGTCCCACTTGACAATCCAGTCAACTGTTGACTGGATTGTTTTGTTGACGGGCTGTCTTTTTTCTATATTAATTTAATTGGTTATAACTTTTGAAATATAAGTCTAAAATGAAAAAAAATTATATCATTGTTCATCTAAATTCAAGCTCTTCAAAATAAAACCACTCATGAATATTTTTTGACAACTTTTAAAAAAAATTATTTTACATGTATATGATGATACACTAAATATATATGATTCATTAGTTTTGATATTATTATTCATTAAAATTTGATATTATGATTCATTAATTAATAAGTGGTGAATTAGATATCACTTTGGAACTGATAAAATCATTATTGTTTTAATATGCATTATTTTTGTTTTATAGTGTATTTTATTGTTATTATTGGTGTATTTTAACCTTATGATGAATCGTGTATATTTTATACATACCAAATATATATTTTGTGTTTTTATTATTGTAAAAAAATTTATTTTTATATGTTTACGATGATACACTAAAATGGAGATATGATTCATTAATATTGATATTATGATTCATTAAAATTGATATTATGATTCATTAACTAATAAGTGGTGAATTAAATGACAACTCTGGAACTGATAAAAAATCATTATTGTTTTTAGTGATTATTATTGTATTGTAATGTACTTTAACCTTATATGGTGAATCATGTATTTTTCTTACGTACCAAATTTATTTTGTGTTGTATTATTGTTTACAATTTTTATTTTTATATGTTACTGATGATACACTAAAATTATGTTATGATTCATTAAATTTGATATTATGATTCATTAAAATTGGTATCATGATTCATTAACTAATAAGTGGTGAATTAGATAATAAATTTCGAAACAATACTGAATCATTATTGTTTTTTGGTGAATTTATTAATGTTATTTGGTGTATTTTAAAACTGTATGTGGTGAATCATAAATTCATTGATGAATGTATATGTACATGTAACTAACATAAATTTTTAAACTTGTCAAAATATATCCATGATTGGTCTTGTTTTAAAGAGCTTGAATTTAGATAAACAATGGTGTATTTTTTTTATTTTGAACTTATATTTAAAAGTTACAAACATTTAATGACAATAAATGTTATTAGATTTGTTCCCATTCCCAACACTTTTGAATAACGGTGCTGACATGTATTTGTCTTTGCCACTGTGACATGTGGCTGCATCAAATACGGAAGTACAATCTCCACGCTGATAGTCTATAAATAGAATGAGATTGCAGGTTTAAAGTTAACTAAATGGATTGAATCTCATATCCGTATTCTGATCTCTCTTTGTTATTTTCCTCTGCTTAATGAAATTGTCACCCCAGTGGGACATTACGTTTTAATACGATCGTTTATCTGACACGATTTCAGCTCTTTGAGTAGATCATTTAAACCTTCATGAGAAGAGCCTCCAGTTTGAACAGCTCTCAATGCCATCTTCTTCAATTCATCTGCTCTTCTCCTTATCTCCACTGCTTCATTTCTCGTCATGACTCTCTCCATCGCCATCCTTATCGCTTCAGCCCTCACCACACCCTCATATCGATTGCAGAGCTTCTTTGATCTTACTGGGACTCCAATCTTTAAGATCTCCACCACCTGCTTCTCGCTTAGAAATTGCTCAGCAAACAGAGGCCATGTCACCATCGGCATCCCAGCCGAGATCCCTTCTAAGACCGAGTTCCACCCACAATGCGTCACGAATGCACCCGTTGCCTGGTGATCCAAGACCAACACTTGCGGAGCCCACCCTCTTATGATCAGGCCTTTTTCTCGGTTCCTCTCTTCGAATTCACTGTCGGGTAGCCATTCTTCTTCGACCTCCTGCTGCTGCTGCTCACTGCTGGTTTTCTGGGTAGTTTTAATCACCCAAATAAAGTTCAACTCAGAGGCTTCCAATGCTATCGCTATCTCACGAAGCTGAGCAGACGGGATGTCAGCCTGCGAGCCGAAAGAAACGTAGATGACAGAGTTTGGATGTTTGGAGTCTAGCCATTTCAAGCAATCTAGTTCATCAATCGCTGCTTTCTTTCCCCTCTTTGCCTTATCGGAATTGTTCCTACATACATGAAAATCAGTGCGAAGAGAATTAGGTAATTAATACTACCATAGCATTACCCTCAAGCAAGCTGCAACTGTAAGACTACTGTGAAAATATTATACACCTGTTAATGCATAGTGAGATTGGACCAATAGTCCAAGCTCTCTTCCCCAGGACCTGTCTAGAGTAATCAGCATATTCTGACTCAAGCTCATAGAAACTATTCATAATCGTCCCAAAGCTTCTCCTCTCCATCTCAAACCCACTTTTCAGAAACTCTGCAACCGGATTTTCCCCAAGGAACTCTATATGTCTGTCTTGGTTAGTTTAATGTTGCTGGGAAAACCCGGATCCATCTCAAACTCCTCTTCGTATAAATGGAAGACCTTTTGAGTTCTCTGCTGATTAAGCATCACATCCATGATTGATGTTGCGAAGAAGCTCGATCCATGGAAAACGAGCCTCGGTATCCCGAATTGGTCCGCCACTTTGGAAGTCCATGGCAAGAACATGTCAGTAACAAGGCAGCTAATTGGCTTCAGTCGGTCTATCATCGTTTCAAGGGGTTCCCGCAGCTGCATTTCAGAGGCCTCCAGAAACTTGAGGAACATTTGATACCCTTTTGCGGTGTGCTCGGCATCACCTAGGAAAAGCAATACTCATGTTGAGTAAGAGTGGAAGTAGAATCATAATTATTTGAGCATATATAATATTGCTATATAATCAGCCCCATACTTGAAGAAAGGCAAGCCTTTTCATTTTCATAGGGAAATGGTATGATCTCAACATTGATATTGTTGCTTTTCTACGATCAGAACTTAGCTACGGTAAGAACCAGTAGCCATGGTGAAGGAGTAGAAGATGCTGGAAGAAAGGGAGAAAGAGCGGGAAGAAGAGAGAACGAAAATTCAATGAAATACCTCGATTATTATTAATGACAGTAACAGTAAGTAATACCAGGGCTAGTGTATTTATACAGAAGTAGAAGAAGTAAAACGACGTAGCTACAAAGCTTTATTAGTAAAGAACTAAACATATATCAACACCCCCCAAGACAAGGATGGTGCAAACCATGCGAGTCTTGAAACCACAAAATCAGGAACCAGAAATGCCCATAGACTGGAACTGATTCTTATATTGTTTCCCAGATAAACTTTTTGTTAACATGTCCGCCAGCTGCAGAGTATTGGGGATGTGAGCTACAGAAATGAGCCCTTTTTGTAGTTGATCCCTAACATAGTGGCAATCAATTTCGATATGTTTCGTGCGCTCATGTAAGACGGGATTCTGGGCAATGAAAACAGCAGCCCGATTGTCACACTTAACAGGAATTGGAACATTGTCCGTTACCCCTAACTCATGAAGAAGCCTGCTCAACCAGGCAAGCTCTGCAGTAACCTTCCTCAAGGCTCGGTATTCAGCCTCAGCAGACGACAAAGAAACACAAGTCTGTTTCTTCGATTTCCAGGAAACAGGGGAGCCGCCCAGCTGAATATAATAGCCACTGACAGAGCGGCGAGAAACTGGGCAAGAAGCCCAGTCGGAATCGCAGTATGCGACCAGCTGAAGAGAGGAAGAATTATTGAGTAATATCCCTGTATCGATGGTACCACTGATGTATTTGAGGACATGAATAGCCGCATTGTAGTGACTAACACAGGGAGCATTCAAGAATTGACTGAGGAGTTGAACACTGAAACAAATGTCTGGACGGGAATGAGTAAGGTAGTTTAATTTGCCAATTAAACGACGATACTGCTCAATATCCGAAAAAGGATCACTGTCTTGAGGAAGCAGTTTGATTCCTGGATCGAGAGGACTAGCAGTAGCCTTGCAATCTGCTAGACTAAACTCAGATAGCAACTGACGAGAGTATTTTCGTTGGGTCACAATTACACCAGCAGGAGTGTGGATAAATTCCATTCCCAAAAAATAAGACAACCTGCCAAGGTCCTTGATTTTGAACTCAGTATCCAGACTGAGTTTGAGTTGTTGTATCTCAGTGAGGTTGTCCCCACACACCAGAAGGTCATCGACGTACACACCAACATAAACAACTGAATCAGAAGTTTTCTTATAGAAAAGGGAATAGTCATTATACGAGCTTGTGTACCCTTGGGTTTTGAGGAACGTGGCTAAACGGGCATACCACTGTCGTGATGCCTGTTTAAGCCCATACAGCGATCGCTTTAAATGACACACCTTATTTCCACCATCCACTTCTAGTCCAGGAGGTATCTTCATATAAATGTCTTCATGTAAATCCCCATGAAGAAACGCGTTGTTAACATCAAGTTGGCTAATTTCCCAACCTCTCTTAACAGCAACAGCAATAAGAGTACGGATAGTAGTCATTTTCACCACCGGAGAAAACGTTTCAGAATAATCAATACCGAATTTCTGTGTGAATCCGCGGACAACAAGTCTTGCTTTGTAGCGCTCGAGAGAGCCATCAGCTCGAAGCTTTACTTTATACACCCACTTACAACTGATGGGCTTCTTGCCTTTGGGAAGGGAAACAATATCCCAAGTGTGATTGCGAGCTAAAGCTGCAAGTTCTTGCTGCATAGCCAATTGCCATTCTGGGCGCAAACTAGCTTCTGTGTAAGAAGTGGGTTCAGAAAGAATACCAGAGGAAAAACGATCTGTAGCAGCAACAAGACCAAAGGTTTGAATGTTCGCCGACGGTAATGCAGAAATGTCAGTCAATGAGTGCACCTGTAGGGTGCCATTGACAGAACCAGGAGCAGCTTGTAGGCGAGCTGCAAGCAAGGCAGTAAAAACTTCTTCATCAGGCACTTGGTCTGTGACATTCCCAACAAAATAGTCCTGAAGATGGTGAGGAAGCTGATGAGTACGAGTGGATCTCCGAAAAGGAGCAGTTGGAGCAGAAACATGTTCCTGTGATAAAGGAGTAGCTGGGACAGGAACATGTTCTTGTGATGATAGAGCAGTATCTGCTTGATCTGCAGGATCAATGGTATCCAAAGGAACTGATGTGCGAGTGTGAGGAATGTCATGGCCAATATCGTCATCACTGGTGTAATTGAGATCAGAAGAAGTGGGGAACAAAGCTGGAACAACAGGGCTCTGATGAAGAAAAGGGAAAACTGTCTCATAAAACTTCACATCCCTACTGTGAATTATAGCATTGTCTGAGAGCCTGAGCAGTTTATGCCCTTTACTGATAAGGCTTGGCCCCAAATAAACACACTTAATACCTCTTTCTTCAAATTTCAACTTATGAGGTTTAACATTGGCAGCATAAGCCAAACACCCAAACGTTTTAAGGGCAGCAAAATCTGGAGGCTGGTGTTGCAAAACCTGATAAGGTGTCAAACCTCCTAAGACAACAGAGGGCAATCTATTGATGACGAAAGTGGCAAATAAGACTGTTTCTCCCCAATATTCCAAAGGTATGCCACTCTGAAAGTAAACAGCCCGAGCTGTCTCAAGGATATACCTGTGTTTGCGCTCAACAACACCGTTCTGCTGCGGTGTATGAGGGCAAGAACGTTGGTGAATGATGCCTTGTGATTGAAGAAATTGAATTCCTTCTTTGGATGCCCCTAATTCATAAGCATTGTCGGATCGGAGCACTTTAACTTTCTTAGAAAACTGGCGTTCTACCATAAGAATAAAATCCTTTATGTGAGTAAAAGATTCGGATTTCTTATGTAGAAGCTTCACCCAGAGACATCGACTCTTGTCATCCACTATGCTTAAAAATATGTAAAACCATCGTGTGTAACAGTGGAGCATGGACCCCAAACATCCACATGGATAATATCAAAACAATCATGACTGAAGGTTTTTGAATTGGGAAATGGCAGCCTGTGGCCTTTTGCCTTATTACATGCATCACAAAGAAAAAGATCAGGAACATCAGATTTATTTATCACTCCTAAAGATATCAGCTTATCTAAAGGAGCATGGCCTAATCTGAGGTGCCAATGCAAAGCCTTTTTATTCACTACAGAACTGCAAGCTATGCTATTGATCGTGCTTCGTCCTTCTGTCACAGAAGCTCTGTTAGCAAAGAAGTTTCCCAGAGCTGCAACGTCTAACAGATACAAGCCTCTTTCTGCCTTCCCAATAATGCCTTCAATATTCAATGTTCGGTCCTGTAAAATGCAACAGTCTGCATCAAAAACTACTGCACAGTTGGTTTGACTGATAAACCTGTTTACTGATAACAGGTTATATCTGAAACTGGGAACAAGCAAAGCATTATGAAGAGAAAAGCTATCTCCCAAGTGAACTTTTCCCATGAACTCTATTGTTGCATTCTCCCATCTGGCATACAAACAGTGTGCTTGCCCGGCACTGCTACAATATCATAAAAACAGCTGCTGTTTACCACTAAGATGATCAGTGGCGCCAGTGTCAATGATCCATTTGTCACTAATCTGATCATCATGAATATACTTGCTGCAATTAGCACTTAGGCAATAATAAAATTCTTCAGGGAAGGAAGTAATACCTGCAAAGTTGCAACTTATTTTTCTATCATTGGAGTTCAACCTCTGCAAGCAGTCTATAAGGAGGCCAATCTGTTCCTGACTGATGCCATTAGTCGAGGAGCTCTCAGATTTTCCCTTCCTTTCTTCTTCGTAGGACTCATTAACAGCAGTAGCAGCAACTCTTTTGTTCTTCCCAAATTTCCATCCAGCTGGAAAACCATGCTTAGCAAAGCATTTATCTTCCGTATGTCCAGGTTTCTCACAATGACTGCAGATAACTTTACTAGGAAAACCATTTTTCATATAGCAAGTTTCTTCAGAATGTCCTAGTTTGCTGCAGTAATTACAAATCTCTTTTCCTTTCTTCCCTTTCTTACCAGCATTATCTTGCCACTTAATATGTTGCTGTGGTTTATATCCTGCATTAACCGCATTGGCAAAGCTTTCTAGATCATCTCCTTTCTTTCGTTTTCCACTCTCCCTTTGTCTCTCCTCAGAAAGAACTAGAGAGTAAACAGATTCCAAGCTAGGGAGGGGGCTCATCATGAGGATATATCCTCGGATATTCAAGTACTGATTATCTAACCCCATAAGAAACTCCAAGACTTTGTCTTCTTCAAGTGTTTTCTTAACTTTTTCATTATGGCCACAGCTACAACACTTGCAGACACTCAAATCAACCACAGCAGATAATTCATCCCAAATCCGTTTGAATTTGGTAAAATAAGCACTGACAGATTCAGATCCTTGCTCAAGGCTACATAATTCTCTTTTTAGATTGAATCTTCGAGTTCCATCTATCTGGTCATATCTGGCTAATAAACTTTTCCACATATCTTGAGCAGTTGAATGAAAGACCAAACTCTCAGATATATCTCTTTCTAAAGCATTTAAAATCCAGGCCATGACTAACCCGTTAGATCTGCTCCAGGCCGCGGCTTTTGGATCGTCGGGATCTGGCTTACTGATGGAGCCATCAATGAATCCGACCTTATTCTTCGACATCAGGGAGATTAGGACTGTACGCTTCCAGGTCTGAAATCCGATTCCGTTGAATTTGGAAGCGATAATCATCCCAGGATGTTCTGAATTGTGTGAGTAAAGAGGATCGGAAGCATCCATGTTAGGATCTTTAGATCTCGAACTGCTCAATGTTTCGATCAGTTTCTCGAAACCAGTAGCGCTGTTCTGGTTTTCTGCCATCGCCGATAGATTGAAGGATAACATGAGAAAACTAAAGATGAGAGGAGAAAAAGAACAGAAGCGAGCAGATCCAGAGGATTCACTGCTGCTCTGATACCATGTTGCTTTTCTACGATCAGAACTTAGCTACGGTAAGAACCAGTAGCCATGGTGAAGGAGTAGAAGACGCTGGAAGAAAGGGAGAAAGAGCGGGAAGAAGAGAGAACGAAAGATTCAATGAAATACCTCGATTATTATTAATGACAGTAACAGTAAGTAATACCAGGGCTAGTGTATTTATACAGAAGTAGAAGTAAACGACGTAGCTACAGAGCTTTATTAGTAAAGAACTAAACATATATCAACAGAGACTTGTCAGAAACAGGGGAATTATAGTCTTGTTGGGTTTGCTCGACGACCTCCGTAAAGGAGGAGGCATTGGCAAGAGTGGTGATAAAGGTGGCCTTGACGCCATCTTGGGCTGCAAAGAGGCGAGCAGTGTCGAATAGAGGAATTATATGGCCCTGGGAAAAGAGAGGCAAGAAGAGAACATGGAGATTCTGTTCCTTCGCTGCAAGTTCATCTGCAATCATCATGGTTATAGCTGAGCCTAGCTACTTGGGTTAGCATTTACCACAGAGTTGATGTGAGACGATCAGGGCGATTCTTTCTCTCCCGCTGTACATGATGTATAAACGGATATTGTTAGATACTAGCATGCATAGTTGTGTCAGTTTGCTCTAAATGACCCAATAAAACTGGCTCACAAATACGTCATCGCATACGTTAATTATCCATAGTTAATCGATTACGTGTGTTTGTGTGAAGGTGCCACATCAGAACTATGACACTGTTACGTGACCTTACATTAAAGAGACGAAGCATACGGCATGCATACCAAGCGCCAGTTTCTTTGAAGCGGCTACCGATGTAGTGTATTAAAATAGTCAGGTTCATGGTTATTTGGATTTCTACATAATGCATTTCACTTGCATTAAAAAGGGCAGACAGAGAGGCCTACTTTACGGCATGAATGATAATCCCAATTCATTTTATTAAGTAGTTGGTACACAGATATTCTGGTGATATTCACTGAAAAATGGTTACACGGTTGCAATTCAATATGAGATGAGAATTCTTTTTTTTCAATGTTAATGCTAGGCATGTGATCTGTACGAGCGCAACTCATGAAGAAGATCATTCAAGCCTTGATGAGAAGAGCCTTCCGTTTCAACAGCCCTCCATGCTCTCTGTTTCACCTCCTCGATTCTATTCCTTATCTCAATTGCTTCATCTCCCGCCGTTACACTCTCTATGGCCTTCTTTATCGCATCCGCCTTGACACTCACCTCCTTGACTACCCTGTCCAAGAACTTCTTTGCTCCCACAGGTACTCCAATCTTTAAGATCTGTGTCACAAGCTTCTCGTTGAGAAACTGCTCAGCAAATATGGGCCATGTCACCATTGGCACCCCAGCTGCAACCCCTTCCAAGGTCGAGTTCCACCCGCAATGGGTAACGAATACGCCTGTGGCTTGATGATCCAGGATCAAGACCTGTGGAGCCCAATTTCTGATGATTAGGCCTCTCCCCTGGTTTCGTTTTTCAAATTCAGCTAACCATTGTTCTTCATCTTCTTGTTCCTTCCTCGTGTTGGTTTGATTGAAGCTTCTTACAGCCCATATGAAATTATGATCTGTAGCTTCAAGGGCTATCGCTATCTCACGAAGCTGGGCAGAAGACATGATGACTGCGGACCCAAATGAAATATAGATGACCGAATTTGGTGGTTTTGAGTTAAGCCACTTCAAACACTCTTCCTCATCGATTTCCCCTTTCTTTCCTCTGTTTGCCTTCTCAGTAATGCTCCTATATACGGAATGGAATCAAATCAAAACACATACAATTTAGATATAAACCATAGAAAGATGTTACATTACAAACGTAAATCAGTATCACCTGTTATAGAGTGAAACAGGGCCAACAGTCCAGACTCTCTTCCCCAAATCGTCCCTGTAGTAATCCGCATACTCAGTCTCCAACTCATAGAAGCTGTTCATCATTACTCCCATGGTATGACAATCAAGCTCATATGAGCTTTGCAGTATCTTCATAATCGGAGTTTCTCGGTCCTCTTGGAGAAACCCTGGCGGCAATTTGGCTCTTGTAATTGTGATCTTACCCGGGAAACAACAGGGGATCTCAATCTCCTCATCATCCGACGAGACTATCTTTTGGCCACTTATCTTCCAGAGCACCTCCAACGCTGCCATTGAGAAGAAACTCGACCCATGAAAACCTAACCTCGGGATCCTAAATTGATTGGCTACATCAGATGTCCATGGAAGTAACAAATCAGAAACAATGCAGTTTGGCTTCAGCCTTTCTATCACCCCAGTGAGAGGGTCACGAAGCAGTTCGAAGGCCTTGAAGAACTTTGTAAGCAATTCATTGTCGTCTTCAAGGCAATCGGTGTTCTTTATATCTGTGATCCCAGAAGAAGAAAAAAAGTACCCCGAAATGAGGGCTTAATTAGAAAAAATCCTTAATTTGCACCTCGACTTGTGATATTAGTATCTTGATCTGTATAGAATGTTAGTTATATACGTGGACTTAAAAGAAAGGTTAGAGGATTATGTTTGACAGATTGGCAGAATTAATGCAGCAATGGCAAAGGGAGTCATCATACCTGGCGGGAGGCCAACCTCCTCGTATGGAAAAGGGATGATGACCACATTCACATCGCCCAGGGAAGCGCGCTTATTTGAAAATGAACGGTCAGCTTCTCGTTGAGTTTTGTCGGCAATAGTAGCAACGGTGTTGAAGAGGGGGGCATTGATAGGTGTGGTGACAAATGTGACCAGGACCCCATCTTGGGCTGCGAACAGTCGGGCAATGTCGAACAGAGGGATCATGTGACCACGTGCATAGAGTGGGAAGAAGAGCACGTGTAGATTCTGCTCTTTGGCTTCTAGATCAGCAACCATGGTCATATCGGAACCAATCAGAAGCTAAGAGAGAGGGACTTTGTAATTTGTTTATGGTCAGCTGTATTTGCAGTATGAGTTCCTTCCGAGAGTACTACTTATAGAAATGATTTTGTTGACTGAATAGAGGTGGTCTTCACTTTGAGAAATTTTCTTGATGCCCACACAAAACCGACGACAACTGCATCACCACGAACGTGGACATATGCATTAAACTATTGAAAAAGAAAAAAGTTAAATGAAGAATTAAAGTTAGTTTAGCACTATGTGATCACGGGAAAGAATAGTCAAACATACGCAGTACCAAACATGTTTTACAAGTACAGTCGTGCAGCACACACAAGGTAAAAGTGGTACTACTTGCAGAAGTAAGTACATTTGTCTTTTTATACTACCAGAAGTAGATCAATAAACCAAACCCGACTTTATACAACAAATAATGTTACGTAAATTTGGCTTAAATGATTGTCGCCGGTTGGTACTGGAAGAGGCGCGTTTGATTTCAGTTGTAGTTTATGGGTAGGTTCGATGACAAGATTAATCAAAGAGGTTTCTGAACACAGGTTTTTCCGCGTTCATATAAAGGTCGTCGTTTAAGAGTGTTGGTGGGGCTCACCTGATGAAAGAAAAGGATTATATCCACTATTATGTTGACATGTGACAAATGTAAACAGATTAATCTTCCTCATTATTGAAACACAGGGAAAGAACGGGGCCTAAAGCTCAAACATTAATGTTAAGGAAAATAATTATTGTTAGGATTTCACAACTATTTCCACATGATCATGGTGAGATCGACATGGTTACTAAGAAGAAAAAACCATAAGATATTGTAATGATAAAATAGTGACACAAGGATATACGTGGTTCAGTCCAAACATGACATACATCCACGGGAGGAGATAAAACAACTTTAATTAAAAAGATGAGGATTACAAATTTACATGAGGATTACACAACCAATCCATCAACTCGGGTTTCCCGTGTTTCCCTTTGTGTTTTTACCCGAGTCCCTTTGAGTTCTCATAGAACCACCCTTGACTCTCTTGGATGAGATCACCACAGTTGAGATGATTCTAAGCTACGGGTTACTAGATTTATTTATAGTGCTAGATCTAAACCCTTTACTTATCCCAACTTTAACCTTGTAACAACTGTTACATAATGGCTCACAAGTTACAACGGTTACAACTTTATTAAACACAATCCATTAACATCTAGAAACAATTAACACTTGGGAATCTAGAAAGACAGAAGGCTAAACTTCTTCTTGCAAGGATTTAATTTCCTCATAACTATCCTCATAATATTTAAAACCAAATGTTTCACAAGCCATTAATTTGTACCACATAAATGCTCCACTAATGTATCTTCAACTTCCGTGAAACTATTTGTAAATAATATATTAATTGGGATACAAGACCAATTAACTTCACAAGAGCAACTCAACGTATTTAGCATTAATTCTAACAATTTTTATATATCAAATTACTAAAAAGAGTTATCTTCCTTCCCTAACCCCTTTCTCAAATAAAAAATAATAATATTAAAATCGACCTTTCCATTATCACCGTCCAAGTACCACCACCAACGACCCCATTCTTTTGCACTATTGTATAAACTAGCTGATAGCTGAAACTGACTGATATGGGCTGATGTCTGATTTCAAAACTAGATGATTGTGTAAAAACCTATATAAGTTGTTCTTTTTGTATTAGAGTTTTGAACTGATAAACCAACTGATAATGTGACTGACAATATGTAAACCAATTGATAATACGACTGATAATGCGTAAACCAGCTGATTAACTAACTGATAATGCTGTTTTGAATAAGCTTCATGTTAAAATGGTATTTGACCCATAATACAACAAAATAATGAGCTGAGCTGATCGTCCCCGCTGATAATGCATAAATCAGCTGAAACTTTAACAAAAGAATGGGGTCTAAGATGAAGTCATCACCATCACCGTCCACCAAAAACAAATCAAATACAAACCAAATTTGTCATTCTCACCAATCCACTACTATCCAACCGTCATACAGAACCATGGATAATGAATGTAATTATGGTTGCAGTTCAAGAATTCCTTCCACACGAGACAAGACGGCAACCTCCTGGTGCTGCTCACATTATATGTGAATGGTGGTGCTATAGATAAGTTGGTTTTACTTGTTGGCAAATTAGAGGCTATAGCGCGCCCGTATATAGTACGGTGCGGGAGTATTATGTGGTAATCCCAGTCAGCACTGATTGGATTGTTTATGTGTCATATAAGTGATGATAAAACTTTGAAAGATTATAACTTTTAAAATATAAGTCCAAACATATTCATGATTGGTTTTGTTTTAAAGAGCTTGAATTTAGATGAACAGTGATATAATTTTTTTTTGGGAAAATTACATCCCCCACCCATGACGTGTGGCGAAAATACACACCCCACCCACGAGGTTTCAAAAATTACTTTGCCCATCCATGTGGTTTCCGCTATTTTACATCCACCAACTTTTCTAATATTTGATAACTTAAAAGATGGTTAAATGTTATCCAAAATTGATGAAACTTTACATGGAAGATGCTAAGGTGTTATATTTTGATCTAGTGTGAAATCCAAAGTTTTTAAGCTCATATGTGATCTGTGGGGCCCAATGAAACACGTGAAATATGAACGTATTTTTATTAGGTCCCACAGGTCATATATGACCTTAAAAAACTTTGGATTTGGCATTGGACAAAAATATAACACCTTAGCATCATCCATGTAAAGTTTTATCAATTTTGAACAACATTTAAGCCTCGTTTAAGTTGATCAAATATTAAAAAAGTTGCTAGATGTAAAATAGAGGAAACCACATGGGTGGGTAAAGTAATTTTTGAAACCTCGTGGGTGGGGTGTGTAATTTCACCAAATGTCATGGGTGGGGGATGTAATTTTCCTTTTTTGTATTTTGGACTTATATATTAAAAGATACAATACTCTAAAGTTAATATAATAAAAAGTAACCCAATCAGCAGCTGACTGGATGCCAACTCAAGCAGCCGCACGGTTGCTGTACGCGGGCGTCCTGCACCATCGTCAGTCTGTTACTTGTTTTACTGGGTGCCCTTTTTACCCAAAAATATAGGAAACATAATATTAAATATTGGAATAAATAGTTTGTTATTAAGAGTATCTAGGTTGTTACATAGAAAATCTAGGAGAATATTTATCTTTAGTAACAACCTCCAGGTTTTTATCTTGTAACTAGTATATACATCAGGGACTAGGGATGTAACGATTACAGTCTTGAATACAATGAACATTCACGAGAGAAATACAAAGCAAAACTACATACTTTACAAAGCAGTTTCCATAAATTCTATCATGGTATCAAGAGCGTAGGAAAATTAGAAAACTTCTGTTATTTGGTTCTCATGGCGGACGTAACTGGTAAGGGCAAGAAGGATGCAGAGACACCTTCAGCAACAACCGGAACTTCTATTGACATCAACGACCCGATATATGTTCATGCTGCAGAAAACTCGGGGTTAAATCTTGTCTCAAAGTTCAATGGGACGGGATTCCTAGGTTGGAGATTTGACATGATCACAACACTTAAATCAAAGAACAAGTATGCTTTAGTTACAGGTAAAGTTAAAAAGCCAGACGAAGAGGATACCATACGATACGCGGCTTGGGAAAGGGCGAATTCCCTCGTCGTGTCTTGGGTGAAGAATGCACTTGGCCCTGATATTCTTCAAGGTGTCCGGTTTCTTGATGACCCGAAAGAGGTTTAGGACGCGCTTGTAGCTCGCTATCAACACAGCAACCTCGCCGTTTTCCACTCTTTTAAACGGGACCTAGGAGAAACAAAACAAGGTGACGAATCTGTTACTGAATATTTTAATAAGCTGAAAAAATTATGGGGTGAACTTGAACAGACTCGACCACCGCATAAGTGTAGTTGTAACGGTTGCATTTGTGGTATCAACAAAGCTATTTCAAAGGCAATCGATGAAGACAAGTTGATTCACTTTCTGATGGGTTTGAATCGAAATTATCTGTCGATTCGTGGGCAGATTATGGCAATGCAACAACCACCGAGCCTGGAAAAGGCTTTTTCCCTAATCATTCAGGAGGAAGAACAGAGGGGTGGAAAATTTCCGAAGGAGGACGGGATGTCTTTCTATAGTCACAAATCGGCACAGATAGATAATTCCAGAATTTCTAACCCTAGCAGCAGAATAGAAACAGACCGAAGAAAACTATCCTGCACTTACTGTAAGAAGAGTGGGCATACCTCTAAAGCTTGTTTCCAGAAATTAAAGTGCAACCATTGCAAAAGACCGGGACATGTCGAGAACGACTGTTATCACCTCCATGGGAGGGATAATGTTCTCGCACGCAAATAGAAAACTGGGGCGTTCGCACATCAAGTTCAGGCAGAGGAACATATAGAGAAAATAGAACAGGACAGTGGTTTCACCACCAAAAAGATACAGCAAATAACGGAGCTTATACACACCGCCACTACAGTAGCAAAACTAGAAGAGCCATCTTACAGTAATTTCTCAGGTAATAACATATTTTGCATCGAAATTTGTCTTATGAGTTCACATAACCTGTTTGAATGGAAGTGGATCATAGATTCAGGGTCAACAGACCACATATCTAGAAAGGAAAATTGTTTCACAAACCTGAGGAAGTTACGGAATGGGAAATCGATTATCTTGCCTGACGGAAGCGCACGCACCGTTCATCTGGTGGGAGATGTGCAAATCGGGAAGAAACTTGAGTTGAAGGGAGTTTTGTTTGTACCAGAATTTATGTTTAGTTTACTCTCTGTGAAGAAATTGACAGAAGATAGTAACACTGCTATGATTTTTGACAACCATGGCTGTCTTCTTCAGGACCGTTCGACAGGGAGAGTTGAGCGTTTTGGGAGAGAGCTGGGTGGTCTCTACATGTGGGATTCCACTGGTGATCCAGCGGATTCTAATTTGGGCCGTGAGACTTTCACACAAGAAGATCCAGCTGGACCGAGTTTGAGGTGTTTGGATCGCCAGATTCCGAAGCGGGCCGATTCAGCTTGGTTGGGCTCGAGAAATCCGATTTTTGTTAATTCAGCAGATTTAGAGAATTTCTTTGTAACTTCTAAAGAACAAGACATACATATTAAACTTGGTCATGTTCCGTTCAAGAAACTTGTTTCGATGGGTTTAATAAAGCAGTCAGATTTTCATCAAAATTATGCTTGTGATGTGTGTTATAAGAGTAGAGCCCAGAGATTGCCATTCGGTTATTCTTCCATTAAAACAACGAAGCCTTTTGAGTTGCTTCACATTGATGTGTGGGGTCCGTTCAAAGTGGACACATACAATGGTTATAAATACTTTGCTTGTTTTGTCCACAATTTTACAAGAACCACGTGGGTTCATCTTATCAAACAGAAGAGTGCCGCTTGGGAAATGATAGTCAGTTTTATTAACATGGTTGAGCGGCAGTTCGAAGCAAATGTCAAAATAGTTCGTACGGATAATGCGAGAGAACTTGGCAGTTCAAATGAAGGCATAATTTATTTTTCTTAGAAAGGGATAATTCATCAGACTACGTGCGCATATACACCACAACAAAATGCGGTGGTAGAGAGGAAACATAAGTACCTTCTAGAGACTTCCAGGGCCTTGTATTTTCAATCTAAAGTCCCACTCATTTACTGGGGAGAATGCAATTTGCATGCTAATTTTCTGATTAACAGACTTCCTACTAAAGTTTTGGCGGGGAAGACACCATATGAGAGTTTGTACAATCATAAAGTTACCTATGATGAGATGTAGCCTTTTGGGTGTTTGTGTTACAAGACCATCGTTCATAGTGCAGAAGGAAAGTTGGGTCCACGATGAGAGGCTTGTGTCTATCTTGGAGAGGATCCACGAAAGAAAGGACATAAAGTTTTGAGTCTTGACACTCGAGTAGTCGAAGTCTGCAGAGATGTTAAGTTTCATTCACATGTCTTTCCGTTCTCCACTAACTTGCAGGGTAGTGGTTTATGGGCTCCTCCGGTTCCAACCACTAACTCCATGAATGCAGATTACACAGTTTTTCCTGACGAAGAAGGGCAACAGACTGTTGTTAATCACCCAGTACCAGTCATTCCTGAAGAAGTCATCGAACAAGAAACACAAGTTCGTCGTTCTGTCGGGAAATTCACAGACCAGGTTACTTGAGTGATTATGTATGTAACACAGCATTTCAGGAGGTTTTGGATGAAAGGGTGTATAGAACCAGTGGCGTTTGTGCAAATCTGGTCATGGGTTGTGAAAGTCTTACAGAGATCACACCGAACACTTGCATTGCTTTATAGTGTAATGCTCACGGTACTGTGGCACCCTTGTTTGATATGAAGGAACCAACATCTTACAAAGAGGCTTCTACGCATTCTCATTGGCAGAAAGCCATGGATGAAGAGTTGTGTGCTCTTAAGCAGAATGACACGTGGGACGTAGTCACACTTCCACGCGGTCAAAAGGTAATAGGATGCAAATGGGTTTATAAAATCAAACTCAAGTCGGATGGCTCACTTGAAAGATATATGGCAAGGTTGGTCGCAAAAGGCTTCACACAACGTCAAGGGCTCGATTATAATGAGACCTTTTCACCAGTTGTTAAGCTCACAACGATTCGAGCACTTATAGTCGTTGCGCTTAACAAAGGATGGATTATTAATCAGCTCGATGTTAATAATGCCTTCTTGCATGGGGATCTAGATGAGGAGGTTTACATGAGAATACCATATGGTCTTGCTGTTGACGGGGTTAATAAGGCTTGTTTGTTGAGAAAATCTTTGTATGGACTTAAGCAAGCTTCCAGGCAATGGTTCTCCAAGTTAGCAGGTTTCTTACGAACCCTCCAGTTTACTCAGTCAAAGAATGATTATTCTCTCTTCTTTAAGGATACAGAGAATGGCAGACTTTTCCTTGCCATTTATGTAGATGACATTTTGGTTGTGGGAGCACGGCAGGCAGAAATAGATGAAATCAGAGGGGCTTTGGATCAGAATTTCAAGATAAAAGATTTGGGGTCTCTCAACTCTTTTTTGGGCATCGAGTTCATACGTGCAGAAAGGGGCTATATTTTGTCTCAGCGTAAGTTTTGTCTGGATCTTTTACAAGAGTTTGGTTGTCATGATAAGAGGGCTGTCCAAGGATCCATGGTTGTAGGCAAACATTTGTTATCTGATGACGGTGCTTCTTTACAAGATCCTACTGCTTATAGAAGACTTGTAGGCAAACTCAATTACTTGTCTAACACCCGTCCGGACCTCAGCTATACAATCCAAAACCTCAGTCAGTTTATGCAAAATCCCACTGATATACATATGGAAGCGGCCCTGCATGCATTGTGTTATGTCAGGGGCACTATTAATTATGGGATAATTCTTACTGATGGACACTCTTCCAGGTTGAATCTGACATCCTTTTGTGACTCAGATTGGGCAGCTTGTCCTAACACCAGAAAGTCTGTCTCCGGGTACTATATATTTCTTGGCGATAGTCCGATATCATGGAAAACGAAGAAGCAAGGCTCAGTATCGCTTTCCAGTGCAGAAGTAGAGTATCGTTCTCTTTGTCGTGTGACAGCAGAATTGACATGGCTGACACGCATCTTGTCTGAGCTGTGTGTTGATGGTATTACGCCTGTTCCGGTCAAGTGTGATAATCAGTCCACTATCCACATCGCACGTAATCCTGTTTTTCACGAGAGAACAAAGCATATTGAAATTGACTGTCATTTTGTTCGTGAGAAGATACAACAAGGTCTTGTAGATGTTCTTTATACTCACACTTCCGCACAGCTAGCTGACATGTTGACCAAGATCTTGCCAGGAACAAGATATCGCGAGCAAATACATCACATGGGGATGACTGATCATTCAAAAGTCAAGCCTTGGTAAACAAGTTTACCTATGGCTTGCAGGGGCATTCGAATATTGGAATAAATAGTTTGTTGTTAAGAGTATCTAGGTTGTTACATAGAAAATCTAGGAGAATATTTATCTTTAGTAACAACCTCCAGGTTTTTATCTTGTAACTAGTATATACATCAGGAACTAGGGATGTAACGATTACAGTCTTGAATACAATTAACATTCATGAGAGAAATACAAAGCAAAACTACATACTTTACAAAGCAGTTTCCACAAATTCTATCACATGAGGGTAATTATGCAAAAAGAGAAAAAAATTGAAAGGAAACCATAAATGCTTTCAAACGTACGTACATTTAGAACATTTATCATAAATGTCCATTTGTAACTAAAAGTGGGATATAAGGCTGGATAAGGCCAGATAAATGTGAGATAAATTGTTTTCGAATGGTTATTAAGAGGAGCGACCGAAGAATCACGACTACACTTAAAGTCACTAAGGGCGCATTCTATAGAACATATCAAATGCAATGATTTTATTAATCTTGTTTAGACAACTATAGTGGGCCACTATGGTTATGCCATGTGAAGAATGAAGGGTCCAATTTTATAAATGGACCAATCATAAGATGACACATAATATCTTCTTTTACGTAAAGCTCGTAAAAGCTCAAGAAGTCATTTTTGACCTAGTAAGTTTTAGAGTAAATTACTCAGAACTCCCTTGAGGATTTAGGATATTACAGTTAATCCCCCTGTGTTTATCATAATTACTGATAACCACCTAGAGGTTAAGGTATATTTGACTACGAGCCCCCGAACTATAACTCTGTTATCAAGAAGTTAACTACGTGTTGACCTATCAGCTTAATCACATTAATAATGTCAGGCTGGACAAAAAACACTACTTAATCAGCATTGTTATTTTCTTAAAAATGTCAACCCTGTCTCGAAAATGCATCTAAAGTGGGATGAGAGAGAGTTAGACGATGTTGATTAAGCAATTTTGTTGTTTAGTCTGACATTATTATTGTGATTAAGTTGATAGATCAACATATAGTTAACTTTCTGATAACAGAGTTATAGTTTGGGGGCTCGTAGTCAAAGATACCTTAACCTTGAGGTGGTTATTAATAATTATGATAAACACAAGGGGATTAACTGTAATATCCCAAATTCTCAAAGGGGTTCTGAGTAATTTACTCTAAGTTTTATTTAAGGCTCGTTGAGATCAGTGGTTTTAACTAGTAGATGCTCGCTATACACAATAATGGTGGTCATTGTTCTGGTTTCAATTGAACCAGTGAGACTGAACGGGTCAAAAACTGGAAACGGTCTAGTTAACCAAGACTCTGCACCGGCTTGGAACCAGAGCCATCCTTAACAAAACGGTTCCCAATATTTGTTTTAAATTCGGGCCAAAACTGTATTTGAATCGGCAGGAATTGGTGTAGAACTCACAGGACTGAGATTGTGTGCCCCTGAAACCGTATTAGAATCGGTCAAACTGATTGTATCAAGCTTAAAGTATGGTTGTTAGAACCTAAGACCGATTTGTCCAACAACTTTTTTTGCGCGTCTAATGGCGGTTATAGTCCTTACAAAGTTTATAAGTGCTCTCCTTTATCATAAAGTTCAAGTCTTTTTTACATATTAATTGAGTCTTAACAAAATCAAACAAAATAGTTAAGAAAAAAAACTGAAATTGTACAAATAAAATTCAAAACAGACATAGCTTAGTAACTGGTAAATAACCAGTTTGAATATGAATCCACATCCCACATATTTGTACCAGAACCGCCTCATAACCGGCTTAACCAATCTGAGTACCAAATTTTCCTATGGGGATATGAAATCAGTGGGAACCGAAATTGAACCAAACCAGACATTTAGTCTCCATTTAAACATAGTATTATTAGTTACCATGTCTATATGCTCATCTTATTCTCTATCTTAACTTCATCAAATAGCCATTATGACTTCGCTTATGGTATCTCACATCAAAATAATTCTTTCATCGCCTTTAATGGACACTAGAAGACTCCGATTTTTACCTTTTGTTGTTAATTAAATGGATACTGGTAATTTTGGTCTCCTCTGGGAGATATTTATCCCTTCACACCTTTAATACATTATATACACATTTGTACGTAAGACGAGACCTATATGATATTGACATTTTGCTTTTGACCATGACCAGTTGGCGAAAGATGCCGAAACAATCATTACGGTTAAGGAAAGATACATGAAGGGTCAAAACTTGTCGACATATTGTTTTAAGATTTTTATTGGCACTTTAAGTGTTGCCAGCGATGAAGTATTGCTAACGATGGAGTCTATCAACAAACTGAGTCAATCTGGTGCAACAAATGGGTACATGACGTAGATAGACATAAAAGTCAAACATGGATATGTATCGATTGAGTCTTTCCGACGGTTGCAAAAATAAAGAGATGTGTCTTTAGGCAATCACGATCTTTATTTAACATTCTTGGGCCACAATACTAGCAACCAGGGGCGGACCTTCACGTGCGTAGTGTGTCTACTGACACACTACGAAAAAAAAAATCCTAAAGTTTTACTTATTTTTGACATATATGTTATGAGACTTAAACTTTTTAGATACATGATCTTATATTTTGACACATATGTATGAGACTTAAGTTTTTAAATACATGATTTTATATTTTGACACATATATTATGAGACTTAAACTTTTTAAATACATGATCTTATATTTTGACACATATGTTATGAATTCCTGGGTCCCCATTGCTAGCAACCATAAGTTTGATTAAGAGATCTAGTCCAAAATTCTTGGTTTTGAATGTAGGTGCCTTGAAATGTAGAAACTAACTTTCACAGCGTCTTAAATTATGTTAGTATAAAAGAACAGTGACTTTTATTTTGCTATATACACTTTCAAATATAAGTTTCTAATATTAAGAGGATAAAGCATTATCTTGTAATTGAAAGAGAGAGAAGCAACAGTTTTTTATTAGTTTTGTTAGAGCTTTATTGTTAGTCAATCTAAGGAGTTCCTAGGCTCACTGTACTTGTCATATTGTGATCGTTAATAGAAAGTTTACATTGTGTAAAGATTCTGTGTCGATTAACTGCTTTCGCTACTCAAAGTCTAATAGAGTCAAAGTGTTTCATAGACTCTCATGCTTGAAACACTTTGGATCAGCCCACCGATCCTACAATTTTACATGTCAACACATGATTGATATAAATTGAAAGGGTATGAGAAAACTTCTACTGGGTTTCTTACTAAATATGACTCCTAAAGAACAATGAACGTGAGTATATTACTCACAAAGAACACAAACCAAAAAAGATAAGGAATTTTATCTTTATTAAATTCAATTGGAACTTGTAGTTACACAATCACGTATACTCGAGTATACAAAACACGTCGAGAACACGCTTTCTACTAATCTCTCACGTAATTCAATCTTTTTCCCTTAAATAACCCAATTGAATTAAAAAAAAAACAACTCAATCACTAGTTCTCTCATGATGTGATTAGTTCTCTCCAAAAAGAACACGTTGATCACTCGTTATTCTATATATTTGTACAACCCGTGAAATATCTCTTGATTAAAAGCTAACTCGATTTAATCTTAGAGATCAATAAAATTTTAACTATCTTAAGGCACTAAACTAAATGATTAAAGTTGGTTTAGTTGGGTTAACCGCCTTAAGTACCGTAACGCCTCAAGTCAGTTCAAGACTCTTCCAGTTGTGTCTTCAACTAAGGTTTGGAATTTGACAACACAAAAAGATGAAGCATTAATAATTTCCCCCTTTTGAGTTGCCAAACTCTGTTAGTCCTAAACTGTGAGATTTCCCCTAAACCGTGGCTTGCTTCAACATAGTATTATGTGTTAAAATTCCCCATGAACTGTTGCTTGACCAAGTTGATATTCTTGTTCTTGTATCTCAGATTTAAACACACATAGCAGCATTAAATACAACTATTACAACATAGTTAGTTCCCATCATAGTAGCCAAAAAGATAAAAAAAAATATGGTTCAAGACAGGTACTTTCCCCCTTTTGCCAGATCAAAGAGGAATGCAAAAGAAACTGAGTAGTAATGATAAGGAAAATATCAAAGGTCAAGTCTAAATTGATGAACCCATAATGTCTAATATTAGTCAAGAACAAATAATATACTACCTCTGTCCCGTCATAAGTGTCCTGTTTGCTTTTTAGCACGCTTTTCCACTTCAATATTAAACATATAAGATAAAATAATTTTTAAAAATTAAATTTTACAAATATAATTTTTCATATAAGGATTCCATTATAAAATATAGATTTATAAAAATAATTATCTAATATGTTAAATATTGAAGTCAAACGACACACCCAAATAGTAAAACAGACACTGGTTGGGACGGAGGGAGTAAGAAAATAGCCTTAGTAAAGATCAAAAGGAAGGTTCAGGCCTGAACCGGTGTCTTTTTTAGAGCGGGTTTTATGTTGGAGGTTCATGTTGGTTTTCAGTGGAGATGGCCATGTCGAATTTGAGTAGGATTTCGTAGTAGTAACGAAATAGGAGGGAGGAAGAAAGAAAGAAAGCCAAAAAAATAAAGGGTTTGAAGCGGAGAAAAGAAAAGGAGTATAAGATAAGTACTATAGATAAAATGGGACATTTACGAAAATCAACTATCCATTACATCTCTCAAACCTGGTCATTTCTTAGTCTTTGACTGACCCATTCAGACTTGTACTCATAGTTAATAGTTAGAGATGTCGAAAAAAACACACAAGGATATCTTGAGGATGATAGTTGTGGATTATTCAAGATCAGTACTACAGGATTTCACAAACAGGGGAAAAGGTAAATATTAAGAAAAGCATAAGACTCAAAATGTGTATGTTTACCTCATATGCCACTTTGGATCTTCTCAGCCAATATTTGTGCAAATGTTCCTTGGACGACAAGGGACAAGAAGTAGTATCCTATTTCATACTACCTTTCATTGTCACATACTCTTGTCCCATATCGACTCGTGTAACATAGTTTTATACCTTTACTTGCAAAAATTGACGTACACACATGTTTCATAATATTAAGCTGACCTGGGTCAGCTCTAAACCCAGACTTTTCTCTTCACCCCTGTAGCAACATTGGGTCAACTGGGTAGATACCCTTAGAAAGTTAGGTGTTAAAGCACCGTAATGACTTAATAATCGAGTGTACGAGGCCAGTTTTAGATTTAGTGTTGTAAAAAAGTAAACTGTAGCACATCTAAGTCATCCCCTCAACCTAGACCTCTCTTTCCACCCATTAGCAGTGTTGGATCAACTTGTCCAGGGTAAATACCCTTAGAAATTTTGGTGATGAAGCACCCTTGTAGACTTAATAGCAGAGTGGAAGAGGTCTGATTTAGTGTGAGATTGTATAGGACATTGAAGTATCTTGTCTTTGTCCCCTTTTATTTTTAGCTTTTAGATCCAAGTGCATTTAAGAATGAAACAAACAACATCAATGTCTTACCATTTGAAGTGAAAAACTAGAGGTAAACCTTTTATAAATTAGAATAAAAAGTAGAACAATTTGAAACGACAACACTATTATTCAGTCTCGATCAGTTGGGTGAATGTACTTGTGCAGTATTCTAATTATCATAACCATCAAATTTTCTAGTTCAAGATGTCATAAGAGATAAAAAATAGCAATGTTCATATTGGAGTTATTCTATATTGTTACACATAATATACCAGTTGTATTATTATTATGGTTATCATCTGTTACTTACAAATAGTCTTCTCTTCTCAGTAAGTATAAATACATGTAAAGCCCCTCTGTAATACATACAGTGTATCGATACTATCTGAATACAAACAAGCATTTCTTCTCATTATATTCGAAATGGTATCAGAGCATTGTTATCGATCTCTCAATTTCTTCCTTCTTGAAACCCAACTTTAGTCGGAGCGGAAAAATTTCTTGACAATGTCATCCGACCCAAAAGAAACCGTACCGGAAGTGAAGGGCACCGGGGGAGTCGATTACAATGATCCCTTCTATCTTCATCCCAGCAATCAACCGGGGATGGTTCTTGGTTACATGTTTTCTGGCGGGGAAGGGTTTTCTGTTTGGAAGAAGAAGATGACGGTTGCGCTCAAAGCCAAGAACAAATTTGGCTTTCTGGATCGAACCATCACCGCGCCAAACAAGGGAGACTCCAATTACCAAGCCTGGGAGCGTTGCAACAATATGTTAATCGCGTGGTTGACCCAGTGTCTAGACAAGAAGATAGGGGAGAGCATTGTTTACTACAGTTCCGCAGCCGACGCGTGGGACAATTTGTGTTCAACATACGAGCAAGTCAACATAGCCCAGATCTACTCTCTAAGGAAGGAACTGGGAAAGCTTGAGCAGAACGGCGACTCCATCTCAGAGTTCTACACCAAGATGCGGAAGATATGGGATGAACTCGAGTCGATGGATAAAACACCTAACTGTTCATGTAGCGCAAAGAAGGAGCATCAAGAACAAGACAAAAAGGAAAGATTGATGCAATTTCTTATGGGCATAAATGAAAGCTATACGAATGTCACCTCCAACATCCTTTTAAGATCACCGCTGCCATCTGTCGAAGAAGCATATGCCATTGTGAGCCAAGAAGAACGCCGGAGAAATATCAATTCCAGAAACAATGGACAGGAACCAGAAACTGTTGCCCTTCTCGCCGATAGAAATAGGCCGGGAAATGGCCAGTTTGTCAAGAAGCAAAACCCAAAAAATCTCAAGATGAATCTACAGTGCTCCAAATGTCAGAAAAAGGGCCATACCAAAGAAACTTGTTTTGAGGTGGTCGGCTATCCAGACTGGTGGATAAAGAAACCCAAGACTGTCGCTGGAACTGTACTGCTGGAGGAGAAAATCGAAGGCAAGATCTCGAGTGATAGAACTCAACCAAGCAGTGCCAGCGCTAATCTTACCGTGCAAGAGTTGAATCAAATTCGCAATCTCCTGCAAAGAAGTCAGGCCGACACACACAATGAAGGGCGCACTTGTGATTTTTCAGGTATACAAAATCCTAACTCTTATTGCTCAGTGTGTTTGAGTAGTAAAACTGAAATATCAGAAAACTTTGCCTGGATCATTGATTCTGGAGCCTCCGAGCATATGTGTAGCAATAGAAATTTGTTTTCTGAACTTAAAACTCTGAAAGAAATACGTGAAATAACCATGCCCGACGGACATGTTCAGATTGTGAATCAATACGGAAAGGTAAAAATGGGAAGGAATTTCATTCTGCTTGATGTTCTGCTGGTTGAAAGCTTCAATTTTAACCTGATTTCTGTGAATAAGCTAGTCAAGCAAGTTAAATATTCTGTAGCCTTTCATGATTCAATCTGTTCTCTGCAGGACCATGACAGTGATACTACATGGGTGATAGGCAAGGCTGTTAAGGGATTGTATTTTCTGAATGAAAATAGTTTAGATTTCATTGCTGTAAATGATCATAGCAAATCTGTTCATAATGATTTTGTTCGTGCTCCATGTAATGTGTTTGCCACTTTGAATAAAACCGCAAGTTTATGGCACACTAGACTTGGTCATGTTCCCTACACGAAATTGGTATCTCTTGGCTTAATAAAATCTGATAGCACTCAAAGAAACATTGCCTGTGATATTTGTCATAAAGCAAGGGATGTTCGAAAACCATTTAGTGATTCTGCCATAAAATCTCAGAAGTGCTTTGATCTGATCCATGCTGATGTATGGGGACCCTTCAAGGTCCCCACCCATGATAAAAAGAGGTACTTTCTAACATTAGTAGATGATTTTAGTAGATGTACCTGGATTCATTTACTCACGCACAAATCTGATGCTTTTTACTTTCTTACCTGTTTTATTACCTTGATTGAACGTCAGTTTGAAACAAAAATTAAAACCATTAGAAGCGAGAATGCACATGAATTGGGCAACAGTAATGAAGATGTTAAGTATTTCAGAGAAAAAAGGAATATTGCATCAAACCACTTGTGCTCACTCACCACAACAAAACGGTGTTGTGGAGAGGAAACACAAGCATTTACTTGAGACAGCCCGTGCTCTTTATTTTCAGTCAAATGTTAGTTTGAGTTACTGGGGAGAATGCATTCGTTACGCAGCATTCATAATAAATAGACTGCCATCAAGAGTCATAGGTGGTCTTACTCCTTATGAAAGGCTGTACCAAACAAAACCTGATTACACCACCTTAAGAACCTTCGGTTGTCTATGTTACAGAACTGATCCTAGGAAAAATAAAGGAAAGTTGAACCTAGAGGCAGTGCTTGCATTTATCTAGGAGTGGCTGACAATAAAAAGGGTAGTAAAGTCTTGGATTTACAAGACAATGTAATGTTATCAGCAGAGATCTAACCTTTTATGAGGAAGAATTTCCTCTGCATACTAACAATGCAGGAATCCAGCATGACAGCAGTACCAATGGTAATCAGCAGACAGAAGAAACTCTTACTGCTGAACCAAATGTTGGTGTCTAGTATGATTCTGACTTAGAAACAGATGGGCACCAACCCCTTGCTACAGATACTGAGGCCACTTCCTAAGAAACCGAGACCACATCCTTGAGAAGGTCACAAAGAGAAACTCGTCCCCCCGAATACTTAGGAGACTACTTCCTAGGAGAAGCTCAAACAAAAGACCAAGATACCTTTACCAAGATCTTAAATGACAGATTACACAAGGAGAGGTATCAAGGTAACTGTCTCAATGTCAGTTTAATTGATCTGAAATCTATTAATACTCTTTCTGTCCAAGCTTTGCAGTCACAGTCTCTCTCAGTATATAGACAACTGCAGACCATAAGAGAGCCCAAGACATATACTGCTGCTGCTAAGAACCAGAATTGGGTAGAGGCAATGCAACAAGAACTCAAAGCTCTTCAAGACAACAATACTTGGGACATTGTCGACCTGCCAAAAGGAAAACATGTAGTGGGCAGCAAATGGGTTTACAAACTCAAGCTTAAATCTGATGGAAGTCTAGAAAGACACAAGGCAAGACTTGTGGCAAAGGGATATACCCAAAGGTATGGGGAAGACTATTGGGAAACATTCTCTCCCGTAGTCAAAATCACTACCATCCGTTCTCTCATTGCTGTAGCAGTCAAAAGAGGATGGGAAATCTTCCAACTTGACATAAACAACGCGTTTTTGCACGGAGACCTTCAAGAGGAAGTCTACATGGAAGTTCCCGATGGCCTCAAAGAAGTTTACATAGGAAAGGTGTGCAAGTTAAACAAATCTATCTATGGGCTGAAACAATCTTCACGACAATGGTATGACAAGCTGCCCACTCTTCTTTTATTACAAGGTTATATTCAATCTAAGAATGATTACTCACTGTTCATAAAGTATAATGGGAATTCTAGAACATTCTTGGGAGTTTATGTTGATGATATCATTGCTACGGGCAATGACGTTACAGAAATCAGAAACATTAAAGGAGTTCTTCATAGCCAATTTCGCATAAAGGACTTGGGAAGGTTAAGCTACTTTTTAGGCATGGAATTTTTCTATGTCAAACAGGGAGTTATACTGAACCAATCTAAATATGCTCAAGAATTGATTGATGATTATTTGCCTACTAACTCAAGAACTGCACAAGTTCCTTTGCCTGCAGACAGGAAAAACAGAAACAACGCTAAGGATTATCTAGAAGATACCACATACTACAGACGTTTGATTGGGAGATTGAACTTCCTTACCAATACATGGCCAGACATTACCTACCCAGTCCACTACCTAAGCCAGTTCCTAAAACACCCACAACAGAACATTTACAAGCCGCCCAACACCTCCTCTGTTACATCAAAGGAACAATACAGCAAGGTATATTTTTTAACAACAAACCAAATCTAGAACTAACTGCGTTTTGTGATGCAGATTGGGCAAGCTGTCCCCTCACCAGACGCTCAGTTAGCGGATACATTATCTTGCTTGGAGGGACTGCCATCAGGTGGAAGTCCAAGAAGCAACAAACAGCCACCCTATCCACTGCAGAATCGGAGTACCGGTCCATCCAAAGGGTTACCACAGAACTGACCTGGCTCACGTGACTCCTACACGAAATAGGAGTTGAAGGAATCAACCCAATCAGAGTAAACAGTGATAACAAAGCGGCTATATACATAGCCAGAAACCTGGTGTTCCACGAACGAACGAAGCACATCGAACTAGATTACCATCTAGTTCGTGAGAAAATTCAAGAGGGCCTAATCACATTACAATATACTCCTGGAGATCAGCAGCTAGTCGACATCTTAACCAAACAAGTAACAGCCAGAGACTACCAAAACTTCCTCAACAAAACCGGCCTACAAAGGACTACATCAACCAGGGGGAGTGAAGGATAGAACGTCATCCAACTCATCTGCAAGATTCGAGCAGCTTCAGAACTGCCCTTCACCTTGGGGAGTATTGGAGTTATTCTATATTGTTACACATAATATACCCATTGTATTATTATTGTGGTTATCATCTGTTACTTACAAATAGTCTTCTCTTCTCAGTAAGTATAAATACATGTAAAGCCCATCTGTAATACATACAGTGCATTGATACTATCTGAATACAAACAAGCATTTCTTCTCATTCTATTTGAAAGTTCAGGCTATGACCGTAGTCTTTGAAAGGTGTTGGTGAAGAATAAAGACATAAGAAAATCCGTGGAACAAAGTTCTGGCTAAGACTCATCTTCTTGAGTTCAAACTGACTTATAAATAAAGACCACTCTTTAATCAAACAACCAAGGGAGAGTGGTGTAAGAACAATACCTTATGGGACATTCATCATCCCTAGCTCGAAGCAAAGATAAGCAAATTGATCTTGTGAGAGTGGTTTAGTGAATATATCAGTCAACTGAGTTTTGATTGGACAAATTAGGAGTTGTATACTCCCCTTATCAGCTTGATCCCTAAGAAAGATGATGTATCTCTATATGCTTGGATCTTGAGTAGGGAACATGATTTTTTTCCAGCTCAATGGTGCTTGTATTGTCACAATATATGGGAACTGGTGCATATGTTAGGTCATAGTCTTGCAATTGATGACACAACCATAGTGTATGTGCACAACATGGCTGTTGCTACGCACTCTACCTTAGTCGTTGATAGAGAAATTGCTGCTTGTTTGCAGGATGACCAGATATGAGACTATTACCTAGGAATTAAGTTGATCCTAAGGTGCTCTTCCGGACTGTAAGGAACCTACCATAGTCAGCTTCTGTGTAACCCGTGAGTGATGTCGATGTACCTGCAGGATAGAATTGGCCAAGTGTTAGTGTTCCACGTAAGTAATCAAATATTCTCTTTACCACCTTTACATATGGGATTTTAGGAGATGCTTGAAATCTTAAATTGAAACGAACACTTTGCATTATGTGAGGTCTACTAGCAGTGAGGTAAAGCAATGATTCTATTATTCCTCTGTATAGCTTCTCATCTGTGTCTTCAGCTGTAGACTCAGCTCTAAGGCATAGAAGTAGTTATAGACTTAGTATCAGCAAATATGAACTTTGTAAGAAGTTTTGTTGTATACTTAGTTTGACTAGTGTATGTACCCTCTGAAGTTTGACGAATTTGTAACCCAGGAAAGTAGGTTAGCTCTCCCATGTTACTCATTTTAAACTAGTTAGCCATAATGGTCTCAAAGTTATTTGCAAGTATAGGGTGTGTAGATCCAAAAATAATATCATCGACGTAAATCTGAACCAACAAGATTTTAGACCCATGACAATGAATGAAGAGTGAATGATCTACTTTACCATAAATGAACTCTTGTTGTAACAAGAATTTTTAAGACATTCATACCAAGCCCTTGGTGCTTGTTTAAGACCATATAGTGTCTTTTGAGTTTATATACTTCATTATACGATCTGGATCTTCAAACCCTTGTGGATGTGAGAAATATACTTCCTCCTTGAAATATCCATTAAGAAAGGCACATTTACATCCTCCTTGCTGATTATATCCTTTTCCTACAAATCTAATATTGTTTCTCGAAATTTCACCACTTTCATCAAGTTTATTTGTGAAAACCCATTTGGTACCGATGATATTGTGATGTGGAGGTCGTGATACAAGCTCCCAAACATCGTTCCTAATAAACTCATGTAATTCTTCATGCATAACACTAATCCAGTCTGGATTTGTGAGTGCTTCCTTTACAGATTTGGGTTTATTCATAGAGATTAAACCATGATGAGCATAAATTTTTTGGAATGAGGAATGTGTATGAACTCTTGAGTTCACATTTGAGATTATATTATCCATAGTGACACCAGATGGTCAACGTGGTGTTGGATTTCTCAATGGTGGTACAATAGTTGGTGCCTAAGGTGTTTCTGTAACACCTCCATCTATTAATCCTAACTCTCACCGTAATCGCTTCGTAACAGTAATTAAAAATACGTCAATCGCAACATTCGCAGCGGAACACTCTCACTAACTAGGGGGTGTCACAACCATCCATCCATCTGCTTAACCATCCATCCGCAGTGATGACGAGGTTAACACAACTCATGATAAATCCACATAACTCTAGGAACTAGTGAGCAGCTATCAAGATTCAATTATACATCGATCATCACTTGACGCAACTATTACAATAACATAATCCATGATTCCTCCTACACATATTGTCTAGTCAGATTTAAAGCCTTACCCAATCCCGCACTCCGGCGTCAATCATAGTATACCTGCAATAATGTGGTTGCCAAAAGGCTCAGCACGAGGCTGAGTATGTTGAACTATATGATCCTAATTGCCTTTAGGCCACATGAGTTAATTAGCCCGTCTTGATTAGCATGCTATTCAATTTTCATGCTGTTCCAGTTTACAAGTATATAAAAGACTGTAAAAACGGAATGTAAACACGCAACAGTTCACCAAGTAATCACCACACAAAACATATTAATAATCATGCACAATAGTCGCCAGATCGAAATCGTAATCGCAAGTTCGTTATTTAATCGTCTGGAGCCCCGCTCCCACCAACTCTCTCATCATCCTTTGGGTGTCATGTTAAATGGACAATTCCCCATTAACACATCACCAAGTTTTAGTTATTATTGGACAGTAGTCCCATTGCCAATGATTCGAGATCATTTGACTTCCCCGACGTCTCGTGAGAGACGTCCGTGTGGCCCGAAGCCGTGTACCTACGTTAGTACCCAACGCCAACGATCTAAGACGATCCTTGGATTCCTCAACGAGGGGCTCCATGCCTGGACTCCCCTTTGGTGATCACACTGCGCAACCTACTGGAATGAATGCAGACCAGGATTTCTCCGTACATATATCACACCACCTCACCATCCACTATTTCTCCATAGTTAAGTGTTTTAACCGACCCATCATTATTAGTTGTGAGTTCATTGGAGAATACCTTTTTATTTATTCGATGCCCCGTAGGGTCTTACACATACCTAGGAGAGATCTAGGTTATTTTCATGTTCTGTGCGAATGCTCTAAGGTTGGTAATACCGAACCTTTCTTCCTAAGTTTTAAGTCTTAGATAATCTGAGTATTTTTGACAGTGCCGTACCCATCGCGTTACCATCCTCGCTCGTATCATCGTTAAATGATTATCGATATCCATAGCCAAAGGCGTTCGCGCACAAATAATAAGACGCTAAATAATCGAGCAGGTAACATTTCATGAACACATGCATATTCATCCATATCGTCTTAAGCAATTAGCACACAGATGTCTGAACTCAAAGAATCCATCAGGGTTCAGACCATAGAATCCAACATACCTTACACCGTTGTCGCCCGCGTGATAACCCTCGCGTAAACTTTAGCGCTCACAGTGCTCGTCTCTACCCACTCGTACCTCTGGTATACACGTTGTTCTAATATCAGTACGTATATACATATCTCGTATTTACTTAATCAACCTAGATCAACCCGTACTTCCATCCCGTGGTTAAACCTTAATTGGTCTCTTGTTTATCTCAATGGTCGTTAGCCTTAGGGATTCAATTTCAGCTACCCGTCATAGTTTACGAGTGCATGATTGTTGCTACGGTAGTATCATTTCATTTACCACATGGAAGTTTTGTTCACGTTTTATTTACGTAATTATCGGTTTACATGCATACAGGAATAACGTTACGTTGTATGCATGATGTTTAAACATTCCGTTATACAAACTAATTCGCGTAGTTATATTTACGTAAGTACGCGGCTTATCTATACATGTATATATACGAACAATTATGTATATATTATAGTTGTAACTATACGTCATTGTTTACGTACTGTTCGCGTGCATGTAAAATATTACCCCACTGTAAACGTTTACAATACGGTTGTCATTACATTTACGTTTCCACTCGTAGTAGCATAATCTCGTATGTGGCTTGTTATACACGTTATATCCTCGTGCTATGTTACGAGTTCACATGGTAAAATTATTATAGAGCCCCCACTTATAATATATTCTTTAATACTTAATATAATGTCTCATTACGTCACCCAAGACTTTATAAAATACGTTATGTTCAAACTTTAAAATTCTCCAAACAGCCTATATATTTTGTCGGTACGACAATCTCTTCCCCTCATAGTTTGGTTACTTATGAGATTAACCCATATATTATAAGCATTACGTTTCTAGTCTTATTAAATTATAACTTAAGGTTTTCAAACATTATTATATACATATAATGTGTATATAATTTCTGCATAGCCCAATACCCTTCTGAAACATCCTATGTCATCTCACATGTTTGTTTATTTATAAACCACCCCATATTCCATACTTGTTATATTATTTACCTCATTAATTTATAATATAAGGTATCTTAATATTATAACATACATATGTATACTTACATTTACGGATAACCCCTCCGCTTATTAAACTTTGATTATTCACCCACATCTTCCTCATAATTACATTATAGCCCCCCTTTATTTTATAACCTTCCATTTTAATTGCTTAAAACCTTACATCATACATTTTAATTATTTAGACCTCACTCTAACCCAAAACTCTACTGAAATTTCAAGCTGACCCCTAAGGTCTTTAAATTCCGTTTCTATACCCAAATATTTCGGTAATTAAGTTTTATGCCCATAAATTTTATAATTGTTACACCTTAATACCTAAAACATATATTATACTCCTTAATTAATTTATATCATTAACTATATTCCAAAAATTCTCTAAAATTCCCAACAAAACTAAAGGGTTCCCATAATCACATTTTGACCCAAATATTAATATCTTTGTTCATAGATAATATCTATAAGGTTTATAATTTATTTCAACTATATCAATAACCTTATGTTTAATTTAGTGTACACTTAATTCCATCTATAGCCATAACACAAGTCCCTAGGTGAATATTTCCCTTAAGTCCACCCCTTTACACCAATAATTTCCATAAATTATAATCTCACCCCAAAAGCTCATAATTAATATTTAAAGCTTTAAATAACCATAAGAATATATCTTAAGTACATACCCTCACACATAATATGCCTTTCATCACCCAATGACATTAAAATGTCTCAAATAACAACATACCTCACGGTTTTGCTCCAGATTTTTGGTTAATGTTTTTAATTCACTTTCCTTCCACATTTAACTTATAACATAGTTTTTATAAGTCATTTATGCTTAGATATGTTAACTAAACACATTACCATAATTAATTACACATAATTAGGGTTCAATTAACCCATAACCACATTAAGCTCTCATTTTTTTTGTGCAAATTATGATGAACCTTTTTGAATCAACATGAAAACTTATTCCTAATTATTTAAAGCCCAGAATATATATAATAACATAGCCTAATTTCATGGCCTTAAAATAGCCTGATAATAATTTTATAATGACATTAATATGTCTCTAAAATTACGCTATGTCACGATTCTGTATAGGATTAACCACTTATGAGATAGCCTTAAATGAGCCATTAGCCATTAGTCTTCCTATTAAATTATTTAACATTTATTTTCCACATATTTTTAGGATTTAGATAGCATGTATAACAACATATACCCTCTCGATCTGGTTCATATTATAATTATTAATATATATTTTTAAACCATTTTCCTTCCATCAATATCTTGTAAACTATACATTAATAGTCACTAACAATTTATCTCACTAATCAAGTACTCACCCCTTAATTTCCTCCATGCATTTAGGACTTAACAAGGCTTATATCTACGAATACTCCCAGCACTAATTTCTTTCTTAGATTCATAATCCTAAAACATCACAATATTGTTTAGGTGTTTTTACCTTGTTTTGATCTCCAAGAATTTCTCCACCAGCCTAACCCTTATACCTAGGTCCACCATCGTAGCTTATATATTTTTTTGATAGTTCATCGTAGCTTATATATGCCATTTATTACACTTTATCAAGTTCAAATACCACATACACCTGTCTAACACTCTCGGAAATATACAACACTCAAAACTAGCAAGCTTAAGATGTTATCAGTGGGTATAAAGTACTCTTACCTTAGTTTAAATCACCAAGGTTTCTCAGCCTCTAGGAGTCCTTCTCGACTGCATATACATGAGTGGTACTTGGAGTAGTTTTGGCTTGAAGGAGAGGACTGAAGACAGCCTTGTGTGTGAGCATAGAAGGATAGAAAAAGGAAGCATCAAACAATAGCATTGTCTCGTCAAAACAAAACCAGGGAGAGCTGGGTTTTTTTCTTTCCAGCTAGATTTCCTTACCGGTAGCACACAAGGAAATCCTTCCTTCAACAGAAACAGTTGCGGCTAGGTTCTAGGACTCCCAGGCGTGACTTCCTTCGATGTCGTTCCAGAATGAGGCAGAGAAAAAAAAAGCTTGTTGGTAAATGCCTAAGAGAAGAAGGAAAGAAAGAAACAGAAAACAAAAACGAGAAGGTGGAGTGACTACCGTCTTTTTCTGTCAAGTGTAAACCGAGAAGAACTCTCCTGGACTGCTCTTGTTGGTGTGGTTCACTGTAACAGAAGAGGGGGAAATGGGGTTGAGTTGCATCTCTATTTTCTTGTCATCCAGAAGACACAGGTAGGGAACCGGAAGAAAGAAAGAAAAAGGAATAGAGAGTTCACTGATGTTTGCTGTTGCTGCTTGGATTATCTGTCCGAGAGCTTGTTTGTTCCTGGGTAATGCTACTGCTACTTGCTGTCTTTACTAGAATCCTGGAGCAGAGAGTTTACTGGTATGAAGAGCAAGGGAAGAAGGTGTCTACATATCCAGAAAAATAAAAGAACGTAGCAAAGCATGGAACATCAGCATCATGTTACCGTTTCTCTCTTTTTTTTTTATTCCCTGATGTCTGTCCTCTGTTGGTAACGAGCAGGGCTGCTGGCCTGGACTAATGCCTTACGAGAAGAGGGATGTCAATGCTCTAGCATGGATGGAGAGGCAGGTTCATTTCATGCCAAGGAAAGGGATGCGCAGGCACGAAACAGAAAAGAAACAGAGAGCTTGGTTTGATCGTTGTTGTTTTTTTTTTTTCCTGTTGGTCGTTTAAGGTTGTTATCGGCTGTTGTTTACTGCAACAGTGGAAGGAAATGCATTACCATTTCTTGTCATTCTAGGAACGCAAATATGGAACCGGTAGAGAAGAAAGAAAAATGGCCGAGAGTTTACTGCTGGTGTTGTTGTTGCTTGGATGTCCGCCGTGAATGGAGTTCTGTAGCGCTTCGGGTGTTGTTTCATGCGGATGGGAATAAGCTGAACAATGAAGGAGAAGGACTAGGTAAGTCTAGACTTGCAGTAGTGAAAAGAAAAGAGGGAAGGAAGAACTTACCCTCTGATTTCTCTAGTTGCATCAACCAGGAAGAACGGAGGTGAAGCGGGTGTGCTGTGGTGTGAAAGAAAGGAACGAGACTGGCTGCTAATGAGCTCGTTTGGAGAACAGCTTCCAGCAGCAGACAACTTCTCAATTTCTAAAATCAGTAGGGTTCCACCAAACACCCAAAACCAGTAGCTAACAGCTTCTGCAAAATCATCAGCTGACAGCTTCTCAATTTTCAGCAGCAGGACCTAACAATTGTCTCTGCTTTTTTAAACCATCAGCAGACGTTCCACCAAACACCAAAACTAGCAGCTGACAGCTTCTACAAAACCATCAGCAGACAGCTTCTCAATTTCCAGCAGCAGGACCCAACAGCAGCCTCCAGCAGCTGTCCCCAAACGAGGAAAAGGAGGAAGTGACAGTTGCTGTAGTCAGACATGGGAAGTATGGAAAGGTAAGTGGGTTTTGTACTATAATGTACTATATTGTTAATTTAGCTTAATCGAATGATAGCTTCTTCTTTGTGTCTAGGAGTACAACCGGCTAGGAAGAAAATGGGAGGGAAATTGAAACTTTCCCATCTTCCAATGTTATAGTCTAATTGTACATGTGTTTAGGTATGTGAATATTTTAATATGTCATATTGTGACATGTCACATTTTTGGTTTAGGGGTATTACATAAGTATATTGTTTGAGTCTATAATTGTTTAAGGTATATAATGTATTTATATAATTTTATTAATGTATGCTCATAGTATTTACGTTATATACTAATTGTATATGTAATATTGATTTTGGAAATTTAGTCTTATGCCCATTTTAGATCTATATATTTAATACCGTAATGTTTATGGTAATTATTGCTCAAGATTTAACTTAATTATTCGGGGTATTCTTCTTACACTTGATTAGTAGTCTTAAGAGTTTGTGTATTAGTTTCAGGATTTTATGTTACTGGCAAAATCTATGTTACCAACTGAGATATCGAGTCATCATGTGAGTTATTCTCTATTTGTGTGTATTTCTACTGTGGATGTGAACAAGTCTTTAGGTACTCTTTGAGTATTTCTCCCACCAAAGTTGAGTTCAACAAATTTGATGTTCACAAAATTCTTCAACTATGAGGGTATGTTTGTTGAAAACTCGATAAGCTTTGCTATTCATAGCATAAATAGGAAATACCCCTTCATCACTTCTTTAATCAAACTTTTCGAGACTAGTCTCTTTCCTAATTCAGTATGTACCCCTTGCATCCAAATACCCTGAAATGATATATGGATGGCTCTTTCCCATTGAATAACTAATAAGGTGTCTTGTTTAGAACTGGCCTAATGAGTGCCAAACTGAGTATAACAGACTGTGTTGATAGCTTCTCCCTTGAAACTTTGTGCTAATCCACTACTATTCAGCGTACTTCATGCCATTTCTTGCAAGGTTCTATTTTTACATTCCACCACTCTATTTTATTGTGGAATGTGAACAGCAGAGTAGTTATGTGCTATGCCTAGTTTAGTACATAAGAGACTGAAATGTTGATTTATAAACTCTGCTCCTTAATCTATCCTTATGCCTTTGACTTTCTTCTCAATTTGTAACTCAAGTTGTGTTACCCAAGTTTTGAATTCATGTAATGTTTTATCTTTGGTACCTAGAAACCAAATCCATGAGAATCTTGAGTAGTCATCCACAATCACCAGGCTATAATTTTTTCCATATCTACTCTCAAATCTCATTAGTCCCATGAGATCCATGTGTAGAAACTCAAGTACTACTGAGGTACTGACTAAGTTCTTAGAGGGATGAGTGACATGATTCTGTTTATTAAGTGCACATTCTCCACAAACAGATTTGGAATTAATATTTTTGGATGGAGAACCGACTACCAAATCCTTTTGACGCAATCGATTGATTAATCTATGATGTGCATGGCCAAGTCGTAGAAGCCACAACTTAATGTCATCATCTCTTACCGTAAGATAAAATATATCCTACTTTGTGGAGTTGACATCAACCATGTGGAGATTACCTTATCATTTTTTGTTGAGTAACAACTCCTAGGTAATCTTTTTTCTCACTTGAAATCCTTTGAATCAAATATTACTTGAGATGAACCATTATCACTCACTTGTGATACACTTAAGAGATCATGACCTAGACCATCAACAAGGCAAACTTGATCGATGCAAGATCCATCACCAATTGTTCCTAACCCAATGGTTTTTCCTTTATCATTGTTTCCAAAAGTTATTTTTCTTGCTTAATACTCTTAGAGAGAATTGAACTTAGTTCTATCTTCACTCATGTGCCTCAAACATTCGCTATCCGTGAGCCACCAATTTGGATTTTGTGTCTAAGTTTGTGCCTGAGACAAAAACAAATCAAGGGTTAGTTTTGGGTATCTAGACATACTTGAGCCCTGTGTTACGCAAAGGTTTATCATAAACATCAGTATGATGAGAAAATTGCCTACTGTATATTTTTGATGATGCATTTAAAATATTTTATTTCTTCTTTGTAACATTAAACGGTGACTAATGACAAACGATGACAACAACGATATTCCTCTTGTATTTATTAACCTTTTGATGCCCTTTTCCTGTGTGTAATCGATTTTTTTTTTTGAAATCCTAATCCACTTTTATCTATGTTATGCTTGAGAGCATATTACTCAGTTTAACTTTACCCCTATATCAAGTAGGATTAGTTTGTAACTGTAATTACAATTCATAATTTTTCTTAGACAACAACTCAGTAAGAATAATCATTCTCCTTCTTCAGACTATCATCACGAGTCAAGAGTGATCTAAATTCTTCTTGAACCCAACTAGAAGAGTAAGAAACCTAGTCTCTAGTAAACTAATAAAATTAGTATCAGATTTGGCAAGATTATTATTAACAACATTCTCAGTCATAGACTCACAAATTTACAATTTTCTTGTCCAATTCATCATCTTTCGTTTCATAAGCACATCTTTGAGATTCAACCTTTGAAACGACAGTAATTAACAGGTTAAACATTTTTTTCTTAGTTGAAGAAATGAAAGCCAATTGTATTTGACTAAGACTTATCTGATCATCACTGTTAAGTACTTCCTTCCAGCTTTCCTTTGCCATCAAGCAGAATGATGAGTCTGAACTGACTTCATCGTCATTAACTATCATAGTCATACATGTGTGTGTCTCGTCTGTTGGCTATGTGTCTGAATCAGAAACATCTTCTCCCTAGGCAGCTGCTCTTGTAGAAGAAAAGTTTTTAACCTCATGTTCAGGCTTGTTACATTTGAAGCAAACAATAGGTCCCTTCTTGTTTTTGTAATGATTGTATATCTGTCCAGCTCCTTTTCTTTCTCCAAAAATCCTAATAATTCTGATTGCAATCAATGTATCTCCTTATCTTCATCTATCTCATCTTCATCAGTTTTAGTGGTAGTCTTACGTGCCTTCAATGCCAAATCTTTAGATTGTGCTGATGTAGTAGAAATTTCCCCTTTCATCTTTCCTTTAAAGACCATGAGTTCTTAATTGAGTTCTTCCAAGGACATCTTAGATAAGTCCTTTGTAGACTCAAGCAGAGTAATGTATTCGGCCTTTTTTTCCAAGACAATCAAGACATCTCTCATTGATGTCATTATTTGAGAGTGCCACCCCTATAGATTTCAGATCACCAAGTATATTTTATCAAAACTTTTCAAAGTCTGAGTAATAGACTCACCTTCCCGCATTTTAAAATTATCATACCGCCTCTTGAACTGTTTCCCTGTGGCCTTTCTAATGGAGTCAATCCCTGTATAAGCGGTTTTAAGAAAATGCTAGACTTCTTTAGCAGTTCATAGACCAAGTACTTTTTGCTGATCTCCATCCGACAACAAAGACATTATGATCCTACGAGCTTGTTTATTCTTCATGATCATTTTTGTGTTGTTGTCATCTGAACTAGTCCTAGGCTTTTCTTTCAATATTCCACATTCAATGATAGGTGTAAGATCTCCTTCTATCACAACATCCCAAGATCTAGATCAACCGAGATTAGTTGATCTTCCATTTTCTCACACCAACTATAATAGTTGAACTTTGTGATCTTAGGAGGTTTGACATTGTAGGAATTCATTTTCGATCCCCTAGAAGATTTCTCTTCAACTACAAAGGAGAACCTTACTCTAATACCAATTGAAAGTTCCTACCGGGGTCCTTACTGAGTATATGACTTGTAAAAAACAATAGACGTGAGCATAAGACTCACGAAGAACACGAACAGAAAGAGGTAGAGAATTTTCTCTTTATTAAATTCAAATGGAACTTGTAGTTACACAATCAAATCACGTGTACTCGAGTATAAAAAACACTTCGAGAACACTCTCTCGACTAATCTCTCACCTAATTCAATCTCTCTTCCTTAACCTAATTGAATTACAAAAACCCTAAATAGCTCGATAACTTGTTCTCTCACGATGGGATTAGTTCTCTTTAAAAAGCACACGTTAATCACTCGTTATTCCATATATTTATACAGTCCGTGAAATATCTCTTTGATTAAGAGCTAACAGGATTTTATCTTAGAGATACATAAAATCCTATCTATCTCAAGGCGCTAAACTTAATAATTAAAGGTTGTTTAGTTGGGTTAACCACCTCAAGTGCTGCACCGCTCAAGTCAATTCAAGACTCATCCAATTATGTCTTCAACTCAGGTTTGAAGTTCGACAATAAAAAGATGAAGCATTAGAAGTATGCAAAGAAACATAGTCACCGTTCAAAACCTTTTTCTAGGGGTGAGCATCCAGTTACTCGGTTCTACCCGAAAATCGAATTAGAAAAAAAGTTCAGCTTTCGGTTTTTGTTTGGTTCTACCTGAATAACCGAAATTTAGTCTGAGAACCGAATAACCGAAATTTTTTAAAGGTTGGAACCGAAAACCGAAATTTTTAATTCAGTTCTCAGTTAGAACCGAATTATAAGAAATAACCGAATTATAAAATAGAACCAAAATTGTAAAAAGTAACCAATTTTTAAAAAGGAACATAATTATATAAAGGAACCGAACTAAAAAAAAGAACTAAATTAACCAATATTTTCCATATATGTTATTCGGTTATTCGGGTAAACCGAATTACCCAACCCTGGAACCGAAAACCGAACCGAATAATATTTCAGTTCTACCCGAAAAACCGAATTTTTTTAAAACAGTTAAAAATTTCAGTTAAAAAAACCGAAAAAAATTTCAGTCGGTTATAACCGAATAACCGGAACCAAATACCAACCCCTACCTTTTTCTCCACGAAACCGAAAGTGCTGCTTCCTGATTCCTGATATGTTGTCTTATTGGAATAAATTATTGCGTGGTCCATATATCTCCTGGTTTTTGTGTGGCCATCAAGTAAGTAATTAAACTCGTAAAAGCTTGGCAGTGAAAGAGCACATGTTCTGCAGCCTGCAAAGTCGTTATATATATGCATAGTTTTGACTTGACACACTACTCATTCATCTTAATTCCAAATTCTTTCGGACCTCTTGTATACGTTTCAAAAGTATCTTTTGCTGGTGACTGATTCGTTTCAGAATAACCATGGCTGCAGATGAGCAACCCAAAGACCAGAAGAATCTGCACGTACTCTTCTTCCCTCTCTTTGCTCATGGTCACATGATCCCGCTGTTTGATATTGCCCGCCTCTTTGCAGCCCAAGATAGGGTCCAGGTCACAGTTGTCACCACACCTATCAATGCCCCCATCTTCTTGTCTGCCAATGACAGAGAAATCTCAGACAAGTCTGCGCCTCTAACTAATATTAAGATGGAGATCTTTTCTTTTCCCGCTGAAGAGGTCGGCCTTCCTCCAGGCATGACTCAATAAAATCTCTCAATGCTATTACTCTGCTTTCCTCTTTCTTTTTTCAATTAGTCTAGGTATCAAGTCAAGCTCTAATTGAAATGCTGGCTTTTGAGATCACAGGTATAGAGAATGCGGATTGCATTGTAGACGATGATGAGATATTCTGAAGTTCTTCAAGGCCTACGAATTGCTACGGGTTCCACTCACTAGGTTGATGGATCGGCTCAAGCCAAGCTGCATTGTTTCTGACTTGTTGCTTACATGTGTTGCGGAAGCGACTGGGTAAGAGAGTAAATTATTGTACTAGAAAATCATTCCGTACAGAAAATTCCCAGGTCGTGGTAGGGTCACAATGGTCCCGCTTAAGAACCACTTCCTTAGACAGAATTTCCTAACTGTAATTTCTTAGCACAATAAAGCACTACAAAATTACCCACAATAGCTGCTAGATAAAGCTATAAAGAAAACACCGGAACTATAACTGATTTTGCTATTACTTCAGAAATAGAGAGAGAAGACAATACAACTTAACTATACAATAAGTTGTTTGTTGAAGGGATGAAGAGAAAGGAGAAGGAACACTTCCTTTTATAACAAAAGGAGTGCTCCTTGGTTTCCAAACCCACGATGTGGGATGGACTATTTCCACAATTCTCCACCTTAGTTTATCCCACTCAAAAAAACGAAACTCACTCCCAAAAAATAAAAATAAAAAAGGAAGTGAACTCAAATGCGCCTTCAGGCGCCATCTTCACCGTGCAGGATGTTGGTCAAGTCCAAGCAATGTTTGAACTTGACTGCGGTCACCACCTTGGTCATCATGTCTGCAGGATTCTCAGTCGTCCGGATTTTCTGAACAAGAATATCCCCTTCTTCGAGTATCTCCCGCACAAAGTGATAACGAACATCAATATGCTTCGTCCTTGCATGATAGACTTGATTCTTTGCTAAATGAATAGCACTTTGACTGTCACAGTGCACCGTGATGTGCCTCTGACCAACTCCCAAGTCTTTAAGCAACCCATGAAGCCAAATACCTTCCTTCACAGCCTCTGTCAGAGCCATGTACTCCGCCTCAGTCGTAGACAAAGCAACTGTAGACTGCAAGGTAGATTTCCAACTTACTGGCGCCTTGGCTAAAGTGAACAAGTAACCAGTAGTTGATCGTCGCTTATCCATATCACCAGCATAGTCGGAATCACAATATCCAACCACATTTGGACCACCTGTAACATCCTTCTCAAATAGCAGACCAATATCCACAGTACCTTGAATATATCGTAAAATCCATTTCACAGCTTGCCAATGATCTCTGCCAGGATCATGCATATATCTGCTCACAACTCCAACTGCTTGTGAAATGTCGGGCCTTGTACACACCATGGCATACATTAAGCTACCAACTGCTTCTGCATATGGGACTCTAGCCATATAGTCTCTATCTTCTTTAGTCTTTGGAGATAATTGAGCACTAAGCTTCAAATGAGGAGCAAGCGGGGTACTCACAGGTTTTGTATTGTCGTTAATACCAAAACGTTGTAACACCTTCTTCAGATATTGCTTCTGGGACAAACAAAGCTTGCCATTCCTTCTGTCTCTGCTAATCTCCATCCCGAGAATCTTCTTGGCTTCGCCCAAATCTTTCATCTCAAACTCTTGTGCTAACTGAGCCTTCAATCTATCAATCTCCGACTGATTCTTTGAAGCTATTAGCATGTCATCAACGTACAAGAGTAGGTAGATGTAAGACCCATCATGTAGCTTGCGCAAATACACACAGTGATCATATTTGCTTCTCGTGTACCTTTGCCCTCTCATAAACAAATCAAATCGTTTGTACCATTGCCTTGGAGACTGTTTCAGCCCGTACAAAGATTTGTTCAACTTACAAACCCAATCTTCTTTACCACGAACCTTAAATCCTTCTGGTTGAGTCATATAGATCTCTTCCTCCAGATCGCCATGTAAGAACGCGGTCTTCACATCAAGTTGGGCTAATTCCAAATTTAGCTCAGCTACTAACGCCAACAGAATTCTGATGGAGGAATGTTTCACTACTGGAGAAAATACCTCATGGTAATCAATTCCCTCCTTCTGTGCGTACCCTTTGGCCACCAACCTAGCCTTGTAACGGACACTGTTTTCACCTGAAGTTCCTTCTTTCTTTGCAAACACCCACTTGCAACCAATTGCCTTATTGCCCTTTGGTAGTTGTGCCAACTTCCACGTGTTGTTCTTGTGAAGAGAATTCATTTTTCCATGGCACCTTTCCACTCCTTACTTTCCGAGTTTTGATTTGCTTCTTGGAAAGTAGGTGGTACCCCTTCATCTACAACTGGAAGTGCATAAGCCACCATATCCGCATAACGAGCAGGTTTGCGGATCTCTCTTCTAGGTCTTTCTTCTGCAATCGGATCTGATTCTACTGTTGGAGCTTTCTCATTTGACTCATCTACTCCTTGAGAGTTACTATCATCTCCAACCAATGGGTTTACAAATATCTCCTTCTCGAACTCCACCTGCTTTGGTGCTTTCTCCACCTGCTTCTGAGTTCCCTCTGTTTGGATGGAGTCTACTGTCACCTTCTGCCACAACACAGATTCATCAAAGGTAACATCTCTGCTAATGATTATCTTCTTTGCTTTTAGACACCACAACCGGTATCCCTTTACCCCAGACGCAATCCCCATTAATAGAGCCTTCTTTGCCCTTGGGTCTAATTTTGATTCCTTCACATGGTAGTAAGCCACAGAACCAAACACTCGCAAAGAACTATAATCAGTAGCTGGTTTTCCAGACCATGCCTCAAGCGGTGTCTTTCCACCAATAGCCGATGACGGTAACCGGTTCACAATATGGCTGCAATATGTTACCGCCTCTGCCCAAAATTGTCTGCCCAGCCCAGCATTTGACAACATGCACCGAACCTTCTCCAGCAATGTTCGGTTCATTCACTCTGCCACTCCATTCTGCTGCGGTGTTTCCCTGACTGTGAAGTGTCGGACAATTCCCGCGTCTTTGCAAACCTTCAAGAATGGATCACTCTTGTACTCTCCCCCATTATCTGTCCGGAGATACTTGATCCTTCGACCTGTTTGCGTCTCGACCGGCTTCTTCCATGTTAGGAAGATCCCCATCACTTCATCCTTAGTCTTCATGGCATACACCCAAACCCTTCGAGAGAAATCATCTACGAAGGTTACATAGTAGCGGTTTCCACCCAAGGAAGGCGTCTTGGTGGGTCCCCAAACGTCAGAATGGACATAATCCAAAATACCTTTCGTATTATGGATGGCACTGCCAAACTTCAACCTCTTTTGCTTCCCGAGAACGCAATGCTCACAAAAGTCTAACTTGCAAGCCTTCACGCCTTTCAACAATCCCTGCTTTGCAAGAATCTGTAAGGATTTCTCTCCGGCATGCCCCAGTCGCATGTGCCACAACTGAGAGTCACCGTTCTCCTTGGGAGCCAACACAACTGCTGTTGTTCCTATTACTGTACTCCCCTTGTAGTAATACAGATTGCTCCTTCTGGTGCCTTTTATCACCGTCAGTGCTCCGGAAATGACCTTTAGAACTCCATCTTTAGCGGCCCATGAGAATCCTTTCGACTCCAATTGTCCCAGAGAAATGAGATTTTTGGTCAAGTTTGGAACATGCCGAACTTCTCTTAAAACTCTGGTTGATCCTTCATGGTTCTTCAACTTGATTGAGCTTATACCAATTGTTTTGCATGGGCTATTGTCTCCCATCAAAACGGTTCCACCCTTTAGTTCTTTGTAATCAAATAACCAATCTCGAATGGGTGACATATGGTAGGTTGCTCCTGAATCCAGAATCCACTCATCTTGGTTAATTTTTGAAGTCGATGCCACCAATGATAGTCCTGATCCTTCGCTGTCGTATTCAGCTACACATGCGTCTTGAACAGCCTTGCCTTTCTTCTGTTTTGGACAGTCCTTCTTCCAATGTCCCTTTTCTCGACAAAGGGCGCATTCATCTTTGCCAAGCTTAGCTTTCGGTTTTGACCATCCTTTCTTCCCCTTTCTCTGAGCAGAAGAACGATCTCTCATCACTAATGCTTCTGCTGCTTCATCAGTACCAGCCCTCTTTTCTTTTCTTCTCAATTCATGGCTGTACAGTGCTGCAGTGACATCCTTCAGAGAGATATCGTCCTTCCCATGAAGTAGAGTTGTTTCCAGAAACTCATACTCATCAGGAAGAGATCCTAGCAACATTAAGGCCAAGTCTTCATCCTTGAATGTCACATCCAGGTTTACCAAATCAGCTACTAGTTGATTGAAACTGGATGTGGTTATTCATTGTGGTCCCCGAAACATACGAAAAGCGGAATAACCTTTTCTTCATAAAAAGCTTATTCTGACTGCTCTTCTTCATGAATTTTTCCTCCAATGCCCTCCACAATTTCCATGCAGATTTTTCTTTAGAGAACGCATATTTTTGTTCTCTCGACAGGCAGGAGCGAATTGTACCATAAGCTGCTCGATTCATGGCCTCTCATTCCTTCTCTTGAATGTCTTCCGGTCTTGTCTCTTCAATTGCGATGTCAAGACCTTGCTGAAAGAGAGCGTCTTGGACTTCGCATTGCCACATGCCAAAATGGCCCGTACCATCAAATGTCTCCACCGAAAACTTAGCATTAGTCATCACCCTTCTTGTCCAAATCGATGACGAGGAAGTTGATGACGCTGTCTCCGGGGTCTTTAATTTGGCATCCTCCATTTTTTTCCAATTTTCATCTAGCAGCGCTACAACGTATCAACTGAACAAAGGAACGCTTTTCTGATGTGGAAGATCAGCCTAGCTGCAACCATAGAGCATACTAAGACAGAACCTTGGCTCTGATACCACTTGTTGTGGAAGCGACTGGGTAAGAGAGTAAATTATTGTACTAGAAAATCACTCCGTACAGGAAAATTCCCAGGTCGTGGTAGGGTCACAATGGTCCCGCTTAAGAACCACTTCCTTAGACAGAATTTCCTAACTGTAATTTCTTAGCACAATAAAGCACTACAAAATTACCTACAATAGCTGCTAGATAAAGCTATAAAGAAAACACCGGAACTATAACTGATTTTGCTATTACTTCAGAAATAGAGAGAGAAGACAATACAACTTAACTATACAATAAGTTGTTTGTTGAAGGGATGAAGAGAAAGGAGAAGGAACACTTCCTTTTATAACAAAAGGAGTGCTCCTTGGTTTCCAAACCCACGATGTGGGATGGACTATTTCCACAACATGGACATCTGAAGTTGCAAACCAATTTGGGATCCCAAGGCTGGGGTTTCATGGGTCGAATTTCTTTTCTATGTCAGCTATGGAGGTGATGCTCAAGAGAAGTCCCCAAAAGGCGGTTTCATCAGATGATGAGGAATTTGTGATTCCTAGTTTGTCTGACAGAATCACATTGACTAGAACACAATTATCACCTGAGGTTCATCAGGAGGACCTTAAGAAATTATTTCAAAGCGCTTATAAGGCTGAGAGGAATACGCTAGGCATAGTAATGAATAGCTTCTATGAGCTGGAGTCCAACTATGCCAACTACTACAGGCAGACCATGGGGAAGAGAGCCTGGACTGTTGGCCCTGTTTCATTATATAACAGGTTAGAAGATGTTTAACGAATGTTTAGACTATGATAAGCATGATGAACAAATAATATATATATGACTTCTGCTTCTGCATTTTTGTTCTGATTTAATAGAAGTATTACCGATAAGGCAAATAGGGGAAAGAAAGGAGCAACGGATGAGCAAGAGTACTTGAAGTGGCTAGACACAAAACCTCCAAATTCAGTTATCTATGTCTCTTTTGGCTCTGTAACCATCATGTCATCTGCCCAGCTCCGCCAGAAAGCGGTAGCTCTCGAAGCCTTAGAACAAAACTTCATATGGGTTGTAAGAACAATCAACAACTCTAATACTGGACAGGACCAACTAGAAGATGGAAAAGCTGCTGAAGATTGGCTACCTGATCCTGAATATGAGAAGAGAAACCAGGGAAAGGGGCTGATCATCAGGGATTGGGCTCCACAAGTCTTGATCTTGGATCATCAGGCCACAGGTGCTTTCTTGACACATTGCGGGTGGAACTCGATCTTGGAAGCGCTTGCAGCTGGTTTGCCGATGGTTACATGACCTCTATTTGCCGAGCAGTTTCTCAACGAGAAGCTAGTGACACAAATCATAAGGACTGGAGTACCAGTGGGATCAAAAAAGTTCTGGAACAGGGTCGTCAAGGAGGTTAGTGTCAAAGCGGAAGCGATAAAGAAGGCAATAGAGAAGGTCATGGCAGGAAATGAAGCATTGGAGATGAGGAAGAGAGCGCTAGCGATGAAGGAGAAGGCATCGATGGCTGTTCAAACGGGAGGTTCTTCTAATCAAGGCTTGAAAGATCTACTCAGTGTGTGCGCTCATGTTGATCGATTACTACACCAGCTTGAAGATTTAACCAAGGTATATTCCGGAATTCGGACTATAGGATGATTTTTTCTAAGAACCGGTCGACTATAAGAAATACGTATTAATGTAGCTATCTATTTTGAGGTTTTTGAATATGTCGCTGTCCCGGACACTTTTGTAATAATGGAGTGCTATTATAATATTGAAAAAAACAAGAGATACAAAGTGCATATATGAGCTTTTTTATATCTCTCATTACGTTTCACCATCATAAATAATACTCACTCCGTTTAGAAAGTTGCACACCTATTAAGGAAAGTAGAATAATAACGCATGTACCCTTGATTTTTGCTTTTCCAGCTAGATAATAATTACTTTGTCTTGAATAATATGGTTAAAAGTGGAAAAAAGGTATGACAAAAAGCTAGAATGACACATATTTTTGAACAAGAATCACATATAAAACGACAGATATTAATTTACGGAGGGAGTATAAACTTTCTTTCGATTATTAGTAATCTACAATTATAATAGGAGTTGCAAATATTAAGGGTTTGTAGGTTATATCAAAATGAGATAAGGAAGAGTAGCATTTCACTAATATCAATCGAAATATTAATAAGTTCTACCTGTCTGGATATACATCTTATTGGACCCTCTCAAGTTTGATTTGAGTCAATTCACACTCGAGATTTTCTTACAATTAAGTACGGATACAAGTTGATAGATATATATGAAAGTTACAAAAATAAAGTAAAGTGACACAATTTTTACTTGGTTCGACAATACCTACTCCATGGACAGTGACAGATTTATTCACTATATGTTGTTAAGTTAGATATATGTTTTATTTGCTTACGCTAATGTTAAATGAGTTTGTTCAATCATAAAGTTATGTTTAAGTTAGTGACAGCTTATGTTGCCTAACGGTTGTATTAGAAGGGTCACATTAGAGTAAGGGTTTGTATGTAAGGGGTGTAGGGTTACCGGTGTAAGTGTGGTTTCTAACTCTCTCAAAGCAATTCAAGAAAGGAAAGTTCTTCTCCTTCTGGTCTATCTTCTCCTGTTTCTCTTCTCTATTGTGTGTGCCCTGGGTTCTAGTGGTGTTAGTCGATCCTTTCATGGTATTAGAGCCACAAAAGGAACCCTAACTA